>CM059425.1:105834527-106154311 GCA_030390025.1 Squalus acanthias | reverse complement strand
GGGGGGGGGGGGGGGGGGGTTGGCGGAGGGGGAGCCTTTGCCGCATCGCTCCAGCTGGGACTGGGCTCGGGGAGGGCGGCGATGCTGCCACTGGCTGAGGAAGATGGAGGGTCTCGGCAGCGCCGACCGCAGGGAAAGCCTGTTGCTGCTTGCTCTGCTCGCCTCCCCTCCCCTAAACCGGCCCTGCGGCCACCCCACAACTATCATTAGATTCCGGCCATTTGTAAGTCATTTATCTCACCCTGAAGACGCATGAAATGAGCCGTCTTCCCGCAGCGCGCTCACAGCCTCCCGGCTCCCGGCTCGGACGACACACGGCCCAGTGCGGCTGCGCACCGCTGCTCCCTGCCCGCCCGCGGGGGGCGCATGCGCGGCCTCAGCCTGGCCGCTCCATTCAAACCCAAGCGCGGGACCGCGGGACAACGGCAGCTCACAGAGCAGAGGCGAGGAGTAAGGTGTGAGTCAGGGGCAGGGCATTTGGAGAATGAAAAGGCACAGAGACAGACTTAGAGTCATAACGGCACAGAAGGACATGATGCGGAGATGCCGGTGTTGGACTGGGGTGGACAAAAGTGAGAAGTCGCACAACACCAGGTTATAACGCGGTGTCCGCCGGCACGCTTGAGTTTTTCCGCGACCGGTGGGCGCCGCGGGGGCTGGAGTGCATCGTCACCCCGGACTTCCAAATTTTGATTTGATTATTAAGTTTCATTTAAAATTTTAATTGATTTACAGTAAATTTGTGTTGTCCAACCAAAAAGAGGAACACCAGGTTATAACGCGGTGTCCGCCGGCACGCTTGAGTTTTTCCGCGACCGGTGGGCGCCGCGGGGACTGGAGTGCATCGTCACCCCGGACTTTCAAATTTTAATTTGATTTATTAAGTTTCATTTCAAGTTTTAATTGATTTACAGTAAATTTTGATTTGTTCAACCTGATTTGTCCAACCAAAAAGATCAACACCAGGTTATAGTCCAACAGTTTTATTTGAAATCACCAGCTTTCCCAGCGCTGCTCCTTCGTCAGGTAAAGTGAAGGAATACAAATCAGCAAAGCATATATAGACAGAGAACAATGTGTAGCGTACAATGTCAGACAACTTTCTGACTGCCCTCCATCACACCTCGGCAGAGATACAATCAGGCCAGTCAGGAAGGCATTACATCAAAGACACAGCAAAATACAGCTAAGACAGCTAAGGCACAGAAGGAGGCCATTTGGCCCATCGAGTCCATGCCATCTCTCTGTAGAGCAATCCAGTCAGTCCCATTCCCCCGCTCTATCCCCGTAGCCCTGCAAGTTTATTTCCCTCAAGTGCCTATCCAGTCTCCCCTTGAAAACATTGAATGTCTCCGTTTCCACCACTTCCGTCGGCAGCGACTTCCAGGTCTTCACCACTCGCTGCGTAAAAAAGTTCTTCCTCACAACCCCCTGTATCTCTTGCCCAAAACCTTAAATCTGTGTCCCCTAGTCCTTGTGCCATCAACTAGTGGGAACAGCCTTTCCCCGTCTTACCTATCCCAACCCGTCATAATCTTGTACACCTCTATCAAATTACCCCTCAACCTCCTTTGCTCTAATGAAAACAAATCCAGCTTCTCCAACCTGTCCTTGTAGCTAAGATCCCCCATCCCCGGAACCATTCTGGTAAATCTCCTCTGCACCCTCTCAAGGGCCTTCACATCCTTCCTAAAATGTGGTGACCAGAACTGGACGCAATACTCCAGTTGCATTTATACAGCGCCTTTCTCCACCACTGGACCTCCCAAAGCGCTTTACAGCCAATGAAGTACTTTTTTGGAAGCATAGTCACTGTTGTAATGTAGGAAACACGTCAGGCAATTTGCACACAGCAAGCTCCCACAAACAGCAATGTGATAATGACCAGATAATCTGTTTTCGGGGATCTTGATTGAATGATAAATATTGGCTAGGACACCGGGGATAACTCTTCTGCGAAATAGTGCCAAGGGATCTTTTACGTCCACCTGAGAGGGCAGACGTGCTGGCACCTCCGGCAGTGCAACATTCCCTCAGTACTGCACTGGAGTGTCAGCCTGAATTTTTTGTGCTCAATTGTCATGAAGAGGGATTTAGAACCCACAGCCTTCTGACCCAGAGGTGAGGGTGCTACCCACTGAGCCATGGCTGGCAACTTGGGGAGAGATAAAGAAAACCAATAAAAGGAGAGAAACAAGCTGGGAAGAGAAAATAAAAGATGGGATATGCAAAGGGAACAGATAGGGTAGATAGAAACTATTTCCGCTGGTTTGGGGAATCTAGGACTAGGGGGCATAGTCTAAAAATTAGAGCCAGACTTTTTAGGAGTGAAATCAGGAAACACTTCTACATACAAAGGGTGGTGTAAGACGTGCGGAAATCGCCCCTCGCCCCATCCAACAGTTTCCAAAGTTCAGACTCGTCGAACAGACAATACGATGAATCTGTGAAAAACTTCTTTTACTTAAAAATCACCAAGAGATTACAAGTAAGCATCCGACAGTTATGTAGTGAATGACAATTCCCGATTATACTTTAGCACACACAGAGCTATTCCTTTGCTTTAAGCTCAAGCGATAATAAGCAAACACCACATACGTACTAACACCAGCGATTGGTCAATTCGGCGATGACTAGACGTATGATTTCTGACAACTGACCAGGTTGCCCGGCTGCAGCCCCGAGTGTCTTTTAACAGCATCTTTTATACCCCAAAACCTGGCAACTCTCCCACTGCGTACATGTCCCTAACTATACGGATAATGGTCATTAGTTGTTTTTCAGTTCAATAGTCCGTTAAGCATCTGTGGGCTTCAAGGCTGGTTACATTCCATGGTCTGAAGATGTTTCTGTTTTTTGCAATGATTCCACAGCTCAATAGTCTGTTCCGACGGAACTTCCAAGGTCTGTTTTCCTTATCTGCTGAAAGACAGTTGGCAGCCTTCACAGCTTACAACCGTAGCATCTTTTATTTTTGCAAAAAGTTCTCTCAGCAACTGGTCTCTTGGCCTCGCGAAGCATGATGGTACATAAAATGTGGTCAGCTTTTAAGTTTTGGTCAAGTTACAGCAAAAGTTACAGCAAGTTATGTGTTCTTACAGTCCACCCTCAAGTGGCTGTGCACCCGAATCTTTGGGTCACAGGCACTTACAACTTGTAGGCGTCGTCGTTGTCTTCTTCCTTCAGCGTCTTCAGCAACAGCTTAACCCACTGTTGTTGCTTGCGTCTCCTGTTGATTCGACAAGTTATCATTAGTAAATATAACACAATCACCAACTGAACAATGACCAAAACGTGGGAGATCATTCTTATCCAGGGATGAACCTCAATACTCATACCAATATCCCACCAGGACGAATCGTCCCTGGCCTTAGAGATTGCTTGACGCAGTTCACGATTTTTCTGGCCAAAGTATAGAAGTGCTTTTGAGACTGACTAACGTGTTTCATTAACTCTACCAAGTGTTCTGGCAGAGGTGGAATGTCATATCCGAGTCGAGTCACATACTTGTGTAATTGCTCTTTTAGCTCATCTTCTACAGCGATATCTACTTGCCTATGCGAATAAATGCTTAATAAAACTCGTGCCCCAAGTCTCACAAGTTGGACTGGGATAAAACAAAAGGTTCCCCCCGCAATAGTACAAGTCAGGTTGTTACGATACTGGTACTCCTGGTGCATTGTAGTGACACAATATTCACCCTTCCCTCGGTATGTAGATCGTACGTTGAAATGCTGTCCCGCAATCACTTTCATCGTGCAGTTCCATGCTATCCCATCCCAATTAAACCCGCACGCAGGGGCTGCATTTTTTTTTATTCCTTCATGAGATGTGGGCGTCACTGGCAAGGCCAGCATTTATTGCCCATCCCTAATTGCCCTTGAGAAGGTGGTGGTGAGCCGCCTTCTTGAACCGCGTCGTAAGGGCAGATGAATGTATCCCGAGCCTGCGCACACCCGGTAAGATCCAGGGCCACCCATGTGGTCCCATCCACTCGGGTCATGTACTTCGGGGGTTCGTCATACCTTATTAAGTGGTCACCCCGACGTACTCCTGTATTCTCCACGCGGAACAGAGGATTGGGGTCGCCTTTTTGGGCAAAATGGGATAACATAATACTGTCCCTAACAGGGTGTTGTTGTTTTGTTCCTGCAAATGGCATTCATGTTTCACCGGGTACACCTGTACCAACCTTCTGACTTTACACATATTCATGGTAAATTGGTAAGTGGACATTGCCCTCAGATGTTGATCAGTCAACCACAAGGGTAACTTCCCCTCAGCTATGCTCTGCAGGTTTTCACGGGCTTGTTCCATGAACTAAGATCGTACATTACACACACAACATTTCGCGCGGCCTCACTAGAGGTCTGTTGATCCTCCTTTAAAATTTGATTTATTTTTTAGCATGGGATTCTAGATATTTAACCACATCCTGCAGATGAATGGTCATAATTGGTCCTCCTTCAATTCCTCTTGTTCCAGACCATTTTATTCAAAATTTCCCTTAAACGATTTCTAACTGCCTTTATGGATTGATCCAAGCTGGCCAAATCTAAGCTATTAACCAGGGAGGTTCCGATGTTAAAAGCAGTTGCTGCATCATTTATCAGACCCCGTCTCCTTCTGATATGGCCCCCTTTAATCCCGTAACCAACATCATTTCCTTCAATGATCTCAGTACTATTTTCCCCAAAGTTATGGTTAAATCCATTACCCTCCTTAGGGCCCATGTGATATAACGGCTCTAATTCCAATTCCGCCAGTGTCGTGCTAGTCCTTTCCCAAAATCCCTCCATTAATTCCCGCATCATTCTCCCATATAACCGCGCTGTCTCTGGTTTGCACCAGTTCAGTAGACCCACCTCGGTCAGATTCAATATTACCGGCACCACCTCGTGATGTACATCATGGTACAATGTCATCCGAGTTGGGATTACCACTAACCCATTTGTCGGTCCCGGGGTGTGTTTAGGGCAAGTGACCTGGGTTGTATTTTGTCCTTCCCGTGATTGTGTTTTATTCATAGGGAAGGGAATTTTCGGTCGAACTTTTAATTCTACTGCATGTATAACCGCACTTCCGTCACCACATCCCCTTACGTGATAGGTGCTAATACCGGTATCGTTGCTATACCATTGATAGAGTTCCTTGGCTCTATTGTGGGCAAACATCGTACAACTGGCCACATCCCTTTCAATCATAGACAAGCCGTCTGAATCATCCGACTGGAACCCATCTGTTACCCCACTTGGGCTTACACGTCCGTAAATTCCTTCATGATTTTTCCACCACTGGGGCCAACACAACAGAGTGTCTTCCGCTGCTCGGGATTAGGTTGGGCTTCCTACATTCCCCCGAGGGTTCCCTATTTGATAGTACCTTGAATGGTCACCTGTTTCTGCTTGTAAGAACCACACCCTTGGCCCGGTGGGGAGATTGTTGCATTTTATGCATACCCCCCTACCTTCCTGGACCTCATATGTGGTAACCCATACTGTACCCAAATACAGGGATTCACAATCACCCTTGATGTACTGGAGGGTAATGTTTCGAGTGGCGTCCCGGGGTGGTGTTTCCGAGGCAACTGTAATCAAACTATTATAGGGGTCTTTTACTGCGCGTTTTATCATTTGTCAATCTTGACTTCTACCACTGACGATATTACAAGGGTGTTTTTTTATTTATTTTACTACGCTGCCGTGGAGGGGGGGGGACGTGTGGGGTTCGTTCGCGGACAGGAGTCGGTTTCGGACCTGGGGCCAGGGCTGTTTCTACGGCTCCCGCGTCCTGCCCGCTTCCATTCATGCCATCATGTGTACCTGGGGAGGCGCCACTTCAGGCAAGGGCACCTCATTGGGTGGGGGTTCCCTGTTCGGCATCCCCTCTGCATCATCCCACTGTAGAGGATGAATCCTTCTCACCATGCTCATGATCGTGGCTTGTTGTCTTCTTGACCTGCTAGTGGGCTGAAAAAAGCTTCATCTGGTCAATATGAAACCATTTAATTTTCTTGGGTAACTGAACCGCGTACACCATGAGACTGGCTTTATCAACAATGTTATACGGTCCCTTGTACAGGGGCTCAAAGACTCCCACCCTCACATAATTTCGTGCCATTACCTGGCTTCCCACCTCCCATTCCTGGGGTTTACTCGGAGCCAAGTGTAGTCGATTGCGTTGGTGTACCCTCCCAATGTTGTGGGATACCCTCAGGTGTACCTCCTTTAAAGTTTCCCAGAGGTCGCTCAGGAATTTGTCCCACGTCACCTCCTCAACCTGCTTGTCCATTAACGTGGGAACCAACAGATGTGTGGGAGTTTGTATGGGTCTCCGCGCTACCAATTCATGTAGGGAATAACCCATTCCTTTAGACTCTTTACTGCGTATTCCCATAAGGATTAGGGGAAGTACCTCATCCCTGTTTGAGTTCCTGAAATTCACCCATAATCACCTAGGAAATAAATTTTAGAAAAAATTCCCATTTCCTATTTATTCCCATTTCATCTCATACATGAGCCCTGGAGAAACTTTACCATCCATTTAACCTCTCATTGGACCTTCTATTCCTCAAAATATACCAGAGAGCAATTCAGTCTGCAAGATGAAGGATGTTAGTTACCTTTAACACAACAGTCCCCCCCCGCCCCCCACCCCCCAAAAAAACCCAACTTCTTTGTTAACACAGTTTAGACGGAACCATGTAGACTGGACCTTTTCAAAAATAAAATTTGATTATTCCCTTAAATTTCAGATAAATTTTCCTTCCCACATGCTTGAGCAGCAACTCATATCAATTTATCTAATCAATTTTGATTTCTCAAACAAATTGGCCCAGAAATTGATCTCGCTCTGTTCCCGCGGGGGTAAGCCTTCCCCGCGATCTCTCACCTCGCTTGTGCTTTTTCAGATCCAGCTCGCACGAACTTGATGTTCCAGACATCAGCCGGGCAGTGCTTGCGTATCCCACCGGCGTAGTGAATTCGTGCAAGCTGTGGGATCACGTGACTCAGTTAGAGCCAATGGCAGCACACCATCTTCCATTCATAAGTTTCACAGCACGGCTGTGAAATCTATGAATCTTACACCCCCCCAAAATAACAGCTAAACCTCAATTAAATTTAAAAAAAAACCCGTCACATTAATAAAATAAGTATAGTTAAATAAATTTAAATAAAAAATTAAATTTTTGAAAAAATTTAAAATCTTTTAAAAAGTTATAAAAATAAACTTACCTGTCTTTAAAGTCTCTAAAAAAGATATACCTGTAAAAAAAATTCAAAAAAATACTTAATTCACTACTTACCTTGTTAAAAGTGGGTCTTACTCCTCCTTTTTACATTTCTAAAATCTTCAGTACTTACCTGCGCGTCCAAAGCATGAAGTGCACAGCGTGCGCGCAGCCTGTAGCGCGCACGCGATGCACCGAGGAACCGCCCCCTTTTCAAAAGAGCAATTGCCGGTTTTCAGCGCATGCGCAGGGCATGCAGAAAACCGGCAATTGCAGAGGGAATACGCGAGAGTACGCAGTGCGTACTCTCGCGCAGCGGGATGAATTTTTGGGCCATTATGTCCAGGCTTGTGATTTAACACAAGAAGACAGAAGTAGTTGCAATCACGTTTAGATGCAAATCTTTTATCTTCCCTCTCGAGCAATCTGTCTTGGAAGATAACACATGACTCCAAATAATTATTCCAAGCATTAAAAAGCAAAATCTTAAGTCCAATTTTGTTACCATGCTGGAACATTCGAGATCCATCAATGTCTGCAGATAAGAACTTAAATTCTGAACATTACCAGAACTCCCACTGCACTTTTCCAGCAAAGTTCAAGCTCCGTAGCACCTTGAAGTCATTTCTATATCAAAGAAGCACTTTTGGTAATCTTGCACCATCAACACTCATATGGCACCCCTGCTTAAAAGAAAAAACAACCAATCCATTGTGGCTTTCCTGCCGGCCCAGTGGGTTAATTCGTCAATTCCTGATTCCCTTCAGTCACTGTGGGGAAACATCCACTCAAATTAAAAACCTTAAAAATTTAACAATGCCCAAAATGTTTACAAAACACACAGCTGCTTGTGAAAAGAGTTAACTTTTTTTCCCAAAAGAAGACAAACACAAACATCATCAATCAACGTCAGCTTCTCGCAGCTTTCAGGTAAATTTAAAACAAAATCTTTGTGCCTTTAAAATCTTTGTTAAGATCCTGATCAATTCAATTCAGCAGGTAAAAACATCAGACATCATTAGTAACACCACTACAAACATTCTGTGAAACAACTCCACACACAACAATAGCATTTCCTTTTTTATCCCCCGGGTCACACAGACTTGAAATTGGTCAGAAATTTAAAAAAAAATACCACTTATTGATGTGATTGCTTCATGTCCGGAACTAGAGGCTTTCACACAATTTACTCCAACCAGAATTTCAACTTGCCCATAATAAAAGTCTGGTTTTAATAACTCCAATTTAATTCAGACCAATATCTTAAACTAACCGGTACCACTTGAAAAAGAGGGAGGAGCTTCCCTCAGCTTGTAGCTTTGAAACATTCATGCAAGTTTTTTTCAGACATCACTACACTGAAAGTAGAAAAGGGACAGAATCTTTCCTTTTCTCCTTTCTTTATTTCACAATAGGCTACTTGTCAAAAACTTGTCAAAAGAAAGTGGGCGTCTCAGACTTGCAGTAACCAAATGAAGAAGACAGTGCTTTGTAAATGTTCAAATTGCTTTAAAAATAAAATCAAACAATAGCAATTTTTTTAATCCAATTAAAACAAAGTGCCTTCAAATAGTTCAGATTCATTTTCTACCAGACACGATCAGAAACCATGGCAACCGTAACTTCAGGCCTGAAGCTTATCTTTTGTAAAACAAACTGCCTCTGATTTACAGTTTGCTGTACAAGCCGTCCCAGTCAAAATATATCCACAGCAGTGTCTTTAACTTAAAATGCAAATCACAAAGTTTCTCCCACTTCTAGGTGCACAATCTTAAATTGAAATGAACATATTTAACACATCCACACTCTCTTAAAACTTCCAACATCCAAGACAAGACTACAAAGGGTTAAATGGCTTTTAGCTCTATACGCAGAAAAGTGGGTGGAGCTAAAACAAACATAACAGACACTTTCTTTTAAAGACAGACTTTCAATCAAAAGGAATACTGTAACTTCTTAAAATTCATAGTCAGGAAAACTTCCACGCTTTAACACACACTTTCACACAAATTGAAATTCCAGCATCCTTTAAGGTTCCTTTCACTCAGCAAATCTTGTGTTTTATTTGTCTCGGCACAGAAGCTGATAGCTTCCGTGTCGGTAAAACTTTTAAGTTTCTCTTTTTTTTCCTTCCTTTAAATCGTTGTCTCAGCAGCTTTTCCTGGCTCCCCAAATCCTTGTTTTTTTCCTTCCTTTGCTGAGTTTTCAGGTTGGTTATCCTGCAACTTAAACCTTTTTCCCTCTTTATCTCCCACTCTCTCTCCTGCTCTTTATGCTTCACCTCCAGTTTCTTAATCTGCTTATTACATGCAGTGTTGTCTCAACAAGCACTCCGTTCCTCTAGAGCCTGTTTCTGGGTGACCCTAAACGCAACCTTCAGGTCCTCAGTGACCTTTTCTGCCTGTTCTGTCTGATGTCTCTCGTTGACAAGGCATCACACAGATCCTGATTATTTATACACTGGCTCTCGAGGTATTGTTCTTTATTACACCACCTCTCCTCCTTTTCCAAATTTTCCTCGAGCCTTTTCCTACTTTTCCTTTCTTCCTCTAATTCCTTCAGAGGTCTTTTACCACCGCTTCCTTCTCCTCTGTTTCTTTCCTTAACTTGTTCTTTACCCTTTCTTTATTTTAAACCTGCCTCTGATACGCCATCAACCAAATGGATTTCATTAAGCCCGGCCGAAACGTAGACCCTTGGGTCCACTGTTCAGCCTCCAATACCGGATAATCACCGTCTATAATGACCCGTACCCACCCCTCTCTAAGGGGCAACTTCCCTGTCACATACTTAGTGACCAACTCATCCATTGTCTTTGCCATTGTTTGCTCTGAACGGGTCCCTGTTCGGGCGTCAAAATCTGTAAGATGTGCGAAAAATCACCCGTCGCCCCGTCCAACAGTTTCCAAAGTTCAGACCCGTCGAACAGACAATATGATGAATCTGTGAAAAACTTCTTTTACTTAAAAATCAGCAAGAGATTACAAGTAAGCATCCGACAGTTATGTAGTGAATGACAATTCCCGATTATACTTTAGCACACACAGAGCTATTCCTTTGCTTTAAGCTCAAGCGATAATAAGCAAACACCACATATGTACTAACACCAGCGATTGGTCAATTCGGCGATGACTAGACGTATGATTTCTGACAACTGATCAGGTTGCCCGGCTGCAGCCCCGAGTGTCTTTTAACAGCATCTTTTATACCCCAAAACCTGGCAACTCTCCCACTGTGTACGTGTCCCTAACTATACGGATAATGGTCATTAGAGTCATAGAGTTATACAGCACAGAAAGAGGCCCTTCGGCCCATCGTGTCCGCACCGGCCATCAAGCCCTGTCTATTCTAATCCCATTTTCCAGCACTTGGTCCATAGCCTTGTATGCTATGGCATTTCAAGTGCTCATCTAAATGCTTCTTGAATGTTGTGAGGGTTCCTGCCTCTACCACCCTTTCAGGCAGTGAGTTCCAGATTCCAACCACCCTCTGGGTGAAAAAGTTTTTCCTCAAATCCCCTCTAAACCTCCTACCCCTTACATTGAAACTATGTCCCCTGGTTATTGACCCCTCTACTAAGGGGAAAGGCTCCTTTCTATCTACCCTATCTATGCCCCTCATAATTTTGTACACCTCAATCAGGTCCCCCTCAGCCTTCTCTGCTCTAAGGAAAACAACCCCAGCCTGTCCAGTCTCTCTTCATAGCTGATACACTCCAGCCCAGGTAACATCCTGGTGAATCTCCTCTGCACCCTCTCTAATGCAATCACATCCTTCCTATAGTGTGGCGACCAGAACTGCACACAGTATTCCAGCTGCGGCCTAACTAGCGTTTTGTACAGCTCCATCATAACCTCCCTGCTCTTATATTCTATGCCTCGGCTAATGAAGGCAAGTATCCCATATGCCTTTTTAACCACCTTATCTACCTGTCCTGCTACCTTCAGGGATCTATGTACATGCACACCAAGGTCCCTCTGATCCTTTGTACTTCCTAGGGTCCTACCATTCATTGTGTATTCCCTTGCCTTGTTAGTCCTCCCAAAATGCATCACCTCACACTTTTCAGGGTTAAATTCCATTTGCCACTGTTCTGCCCATCTGACCAACCCGTCTATATCGTCCTGTAGCCTGAGGCTTCCCTCCTCGCTATTTACCACCCCACCAATTTTCGTGTCATCTGAGAACTTACTGATCATACCTCCTACATTCATATCTAAATCATTAATGTACACTACAAGCAGCAAAGGACCCAGCACCGATCCCTGCGGTACACCACTGGACACAGGCTTCCAGTCACAAAAACAACCTTCGACCATCACCCTCTGCCTCCTGCCACTAAGCCAATTTTGGATCCAATGTGCCAAGTTGCCCTGGATCCCATGGGCTCTTACCTTCTTGACCAGTCTCCCATGCGGGACTTTGTCAAAAGCCTTACTGAAGTCCATGTAGACCACATCAACTGCACTACCTTCATCCACACACCTAGTCACCCCCTCGAAAAATTCAATCAAATTGGTCAAACGTGACCTCCCACTTACAAAGCCATGCTGACTATCCTTGATTAATCCTTGCCTCTCCAAGTGCAGACTAATTCTGTCCCTCAGAATTTTTTCCAATAATTTCCCTACCACTGATGTTAGGCTCACTGGCCTGTAATTCCCTGGTTTATCCCTACTACCCTTCTTGAATAATGGTACTACGTTAGCTGTTCTCCAGTCCTCTGGCACCTCCCCTGTGGCCAGAGAAGTTCTGAAAATTTGTGTCGGAGCCCCTGCAATCTCCTCCCTTGCCTCACACAGCAGCCTGGGATGCATCTCATCTGGGCCTGGGGATTTATCCACTTTTAAGCCCACTAAAACCGCTAGTACCTCCTCCCTCTCAATACTAATTTGTTCAAGTATATCACAATCCCCCTGCCTGATTTCTATGCCTACATCGTCCTTCTCCATAGTGAACACAGATGCAAAACATTCATTTAAAACCCCACCTACATCTTCTGGCTCTACACACAGATTGCCACTTTGGTCCCTAATGGGCCCTACTCTTTCCCTGGTTGTCCTCTTGCCCTTAATATACTTATAAAACACCTTGGGATTCTCCTTTATTTTGCCCGCCAGTGTTATTTCATGCCCCCTCTTCGCTCTCCTAATTTCTTTTTTAAGTACCCCCCCTGCACTTTCTATACTCCTCTAGGGCTTCCACTGTTTTTAGTCCTTTGTATCTGCCAAAAGCCTCCCTTTTTTTCCTAATCCATTCTCGTATATCCCTTGACATCCAGGGTTCCCTGGGCTTGTTGGTCCCACCCTTGACCTTTACGGGAACATGTTGCCGTTGTACTCTCTATTTCCTTTCTGAAAGACTCCCACTGCTCTGATGTGGATTTTCCTACAACTAGCTGATCTCAGTCCACTTTGGCCAGATCCTGCCTTATCATATTAAAATCGGCCTTCCCCCAATTTAGAACCTTTATTTCCGGTCCATCTTTGTCCTTTTCCATGACTACCTTAAATCTCACCGAATTATGGTCACTGTCACCAAAATGCTCTCCTACTAACACTTCTACCACTTGCCCGGCTACATTCCCTAGAATTAGGTCCAGTACCGCCCCCTCTCTTGGAGGACTTTCTACAAGCTGGCTCAAAAAGCTCTCCTGGATGCACTTTAAGAATTCTGCACCCTCTAAGCCTTTCACACTCTGACTATCCCAGTTAATATTGGGGAAGTTGAAATCCCCTACTATTATTACCCTATTATTTCTACACTTCTCTGAGATTTGACGACATATCTGTTCCTCTATCTCCCCCTGACTATTTGGGGGCCTATAGTACACTCCCAGCAAAGTGCTTGCCCCTTTTTGTTTTTAAGTTCTACCCATATGGCCTCATTAGAGGAACCTGCTAAGATATCATCCCTCCTTACAGCAGTAATTGCCTCCTTGATTAATATTGCGACACCCACCTCTGTCATGCCTGAAGATTCTATACCCCGGAATATTGAGCTGCCAGTCCTGCCCCTCCCTCAACCATGTCTCTGTGATAGCAACAATATCATACTCCCATGTGTTCATCAACACCTTCAATTCATCTGCCTTACTCGCAAGACTCCTTGCATTAAAATAAATGCCATCCAGCCTTGCCATACTCCCTTGTGCCATTACATAATTGCTCTGCCTTCCAGGCTGACTCGTTTTTTCCTCTATATTTGGCTGTGCATCACCCCCTACTATAGCTCCACTCGGTATCCCATCCCCCTGCCAAGTTAGTTTAAACCCCCCCCCCCCAACAGTACTAGCAAACCTCCCCGCAAGGATGTTGGTCCCGTTCCAGTTCAGGTGCAACCCGTCCGACTTGTACAGGTCCCACCTTCCCCAGAAGTTGTTTTTCAGTTCAATAGTCCGTTAAGCATCCGTGGGCTTCAAGGCCGGTTACATTCCATAGTCTGAAGATGCTTCTGTTTTTTGCAATGATTCCACAGCTCAATAGTCTCTTCCCACAGAACTTCCAAGGTCTGTTTTCCTTATCTGCTGAAAGACAGTTGGCAGCCTTCACAGCTTACAACCGTAGCATCTTTTATTTTTGCAAAAAGTTTTCTCAGCAACTGGTCTCTTGGCCTCGCGAAGCATGATGGTACATAAAATGTGGTCAACTTTTAAGTTTTGGTCAAGTTACAGCAGAAGTTACAGCAAATCGTGTGTTCTTACAGTGGTAGAAGTTTGGAACTCTCTTCCGCAAATGGCAATTGATGCTAAATCAATTGTTACTTTTAAATCTGAAATGGATAGATTTTTGTTAACCAAAGGTATTGAGGGATATAGGGCAAAAGCGAGTGTCTGGAGTTCGCTCGCAAATCAGCCATGATCTCATTGAATGGCAGTACAGGCTCGAGGGGCTCAATGGCCTCCTCCTGTTCCTATGTTCCTAAAAGAGAAACTGGTAACTGGAGGGGGACAAAAGGAGAGCGAGACTTTTTGCTCAGCCCACATCAGGATGGGTTTGGTGCATGTTTTCTTTTAGATGTGCTAAAGAGTCATGTTTATTTTTCGGTGTTGAGCTAGTGTTGGGGTTCGGAGTGACTGTTGATACTGTGTGCATTAGGGGTTGGGATTTGGGGCTGGTGGTTAGGGTTAGAAACCACTTTTATTACTGACAATGCGTTGTTATTAATCGTGTTAGGGTCAGGGGTAATGTTCCCTCTAATTTTCTTTTTGGGGCCCATTTAAAATTCCGCACATGGCGGTTTTTCCCGTTAAAAGCTGCTGAGCCGGCTGCACGAGACCCCCAGAGCGCTGTGCGGTTGCGCAGCTTAACAGGAACATTGGTCAGGGATCAGCATTCGGGTTAGGGGTTGGTGCTAGGGTCAGAAACCGCCAATGGCAACGTGTTCTCAATAGCAGAAACCGCTGACACCAACCCACAAACTGCTAGTGACAACGCCACTGTCACTAGATGTGTCCTTTTTAAAATCTAAAACCGGACATTGAGTATCCAGTTTTCTATTATTGAAATTACTGATTGAAAACTGGGCAATTGGTTCCCCTCAGAAGTGAAGGAAAAGCGTGCTGTGTGAAGAAGAAAAGTGAGGAGAATGTTTTTGTCATCTTTCTTGTTCTCATGTCCCCCGGAAACACCACAAAGAAAGTGAAAAGAAATCAAACAGCATAGGGAGGAACAATACTAAGGATGAAAAAAATGCCAGGGCTAACCTGATCATCCAGTTTAACTAATTGGGTAATTGTCAATGATAGTTTTTCTGAATTTTAAAAAATATAGAGGAGCAAATTTGCAGGGAAATTACAGAGAGGTGCAAGAACTATACAGTAATGATAATGGAAGACTTCAATTATCCTAATGTAGACTGGGATAGTAATAGTGTAAAGGGCAGACAGCGGGAAGAATTTCTGAAGTGTTTTCAGGAGAACTTTCTTGATCAGTATGTTTCAAGCCCAACAATGAAGGAGGCATTGCCTGATCTGGTTCTGGGGAATGAGGTGGGGCAAGTAAAGCAAGTGTCAGTAGGGGAACATTCAGGGAACAGTGATCATAGTATCATTAGGTTTAGATTAGCCATGGAAAAGGACAAGGAGCAATCTAGAGTACAAATAATTAATTGGAGGAGTTGCCCGGGAAAATTGGAATCAAAAATTGGCAGGCAAAACTGTAATCAAGCAATGGGCTGCCTTTAAAGAGGAGATGGTTCGGGTACAGTTGAGGTACATTCCCACGAGGGGGAAAGGTAGGGCAACCACATTCAGAGCTCCCTGGATGATGAAAGAGATAGAGAGTAAGATGAAGCAGAAAAAGGGGGCTTATGACAGATGTTGGGTTGAGCATACAAGTGAGAAGCAGACTGAATATAGAAAGTTCAGAGGGGAAGTGAAAAAGGAAATAAGAGGGGCAAAGAGAGAGTCTGAGAATAGACTGGCAGCTAACATAAAAGGGAATCCAAAAGTCTTCCATAGGCATATAAATAGTAAACGAGTAGTAAGAGGAGGGGTGGGCTGATTGGGGACCAAAAAGGAGATCTGCGCATGGAGGCAGAGGGCATGAATGAGGTACTAAATGAGTGCATTGCATCTGTCTTTTCCAAGGAAGAAGATGCTGCCAGAGTCATAGTGAAAGAGGAGGTAGTTGAGATACTGGATGGGCTAAAAATTGATAAAGAGGAGGTATTAGAAACATTGGCTCGACTTAAAGTAGGTAAGTCACCAGGACCGGATGGGATGCATCCTAGGATGCTGAGGGAAGTAAAGGTGGAAATTGCGGAGGTACTGGCCATAATCTTCCAATCCTCCTTAGATACGGGCGTGGTGCCAGAGAACTGGAGAATTGCAAATGTTACACCCTTGTTCAAAAAAGGGTGTAAGGATAAACCCATCGACTACAGGCCAGTCAGTTTAACCTCGGTGGTGGGGAAGCTTTTAGAAACGATAATCTGGGACAAAATTAACAGTCACTTGGACAACTGTGGACGCCATTCAGGCTTGGGCTGATAAGTGGCAGGTAACATTCACACCACACAAGTGCCAGGCAATGACTATCTCCAACAAGTGAGAGTCTAACCACCGCCCCTTGACATTCAACGGCATTACCATCGCCGAATCCCCCACCATCAACATCCTGGGGGGTCACCATTGACCAGAAACTTAACTGGACCAGCCACATAAATACTGTGGCAACAAGAACAGGTCAGACGTTGGGTATTCTGCGGCGAGTGTCTCACCTCCTGACTCCCCAAAGCCTTTCCACCATCTACAAGGCACAAGTAAGGAGTGTGATGGAATACTCTCCACTTGCCTGGATGAGTGCAGCTCCAACAACACTCAAAAAGCTCGACACCATCCAGGACAAAGCAGCCTGCTTGATTGGCACCCCATCCACCATCTTAAACATTCATTCCTTCCACCACCTGCGTACCATGGCTGCAGTGTGTACCATCTACAAGATGCACTGCAGCAACTCGCTAAGGCTCCTTCGGCAGCACCTCCGAAACCCGTGACCTCTACCAGCTAGAAGGACAAGGGCAGCAGGCGCATGGGAACACTACCACCTCCAAGTTTCCCTCCAAGTTACACACCATCCTGACTTGGAAGTATATCGCCGTTCCTTCGTCATCGCTGGATCAAAATCCTGGAACTCCCTCCCTAACAGCACTGTGGGAGTACCTTCACCACACGGACTGCAGCGGTTCAAGAAGGCGGCTCACCACGACCTTCTCAAGGGCAATTAGGGATGAGCAATAAATGCTGGCCTTGCCAGCGTCACCCAGATCCCATGAACGAATAAAGACAAATCATGTTTAACTAACTTGATTGAGTTTTTTGATGAGGTAACAGAGAGAGTTGATGAGGGCAATGCGGTTGATGTGGTGTACATGGATTTCCAAAAGGCGCTTGATAAAGTGCCACATAATAGGCTTGACAGCAAAGTTGAAGCCCATGGAATAAATGGGACAGTGGCAGCATGGATACGAAATTGACAGGAAACAGAGAGTAGTGGTGAACAGTTGTTTTTCGGACTGGAGGAAGATATAAAGTGGTGTTCCCCAGGGGTCGGTACTAGGACCAGTGCTTCTCTTGATATATATTAATGACTTCGACTTGGGTGTACAAGGCACAATTTCAAAATTTACAGATGCCACAAAACTTGGAAGTATAATGAACAGTGAGGCGGAGAGTGATAGACTTCAAGAGGACATAGATAGGCTGGCGGAATGGGCGGACACGTGGCAGATGAAATTTAACGCAGAAAAGTACGAAGTGATACATTTTGGTAGAAAGAATGAGGAGAGGAAATATAATCAAAGGTACAATCCTAAAGGGGGTGCATGAACAGAGAGACCTGGGGGTATATGTGCACAAATCGTTGAAGGTGGCAGGGCAGGTTGAGAAAGCAGTTAAAAAAGCTTACAGGATCCTGGACTTCATGAATAGAGGTATAGAGTACAAAAGCATGGAAATTATGATGAACCTTTATAAAACACTGGTTCGGCCTCAACTGGAGTATTGTGTCCAATTCCGGGCACCGCACTTTAGGAAGGATGTGAAGGCCTTAGAGAGGGTGCAGAAAAGATTTACAAGAATGGTTCCAGGGATGAGGGACTTCAGTTACGTGGATAAACTGGAGAAGCTGGGTTTGTTCTCCTTAGAGCAGAGAAGGTTGAGGGGAGATTTGATAGAGGTGTTCAAAATCATGACGGGTCTGGACAGAGTAGGTAGAGAAACTGTTCCCATTGGTGGAAGGGTTGAGAACCAGAGGACACAGATTTAAGGTGATTGGCAGAAGAACCAAAGGCGACATAAGGAAAAACTTTTTTACGCAGCGAGTGGTTAGGATCTGGAATGCACTGCCAGAGAGGGTGGTGGAGGCAGATTCAATCGTGGCTTTCAAAAGCGAGTTGGATAAGTACCTGAAGAAAATTATTTTGCAGGGCTACGAGGAAAGGGCGGGGGAGTGGGACTAGCTGAAGTGCTCTTGCAGAGAGCCGGCACAGGCCGAATGGCCTCCTTCTGTGCTGTAACGATTGTATGATTCTGTTCTATGATTCTTCAAGATACATTCATAGATGCTCAAACACGGGAGTAACTATGACCCTCTTCGGACTGAAGTAGTGACAGTTGCTGTGATCTGTTGGGTTATTGATCATAGTGTGTCGTACCTCCTCATGGTCTTACTGGAAACAACGTTATTGCGATTTAAATTTTTTTTATTAATTAGTATTATCAAACCCAGCGGAAACAGTGGTCTTCGTTGATCAATTCCCTGCAAGGCAATAAGTGATGGTATCCCACACTAAAAGCTCCATGAACAACCAAAAACAATTTCTCATGACTGGAGGAGACTAGGCTCAGGTAAAAAAACGTCCCCATTAGGATGCTTGTTCCACACACACCTAATGCTAAATGTCCTTGCTACACTACAGTTAGATCTGTACCTGCTGGACCTAGCATGACCAGCTTCCATACTCAGACCTTCATCCTAGGTCGATCATTTTATTTGCCCAATTGGTACCATATCTCAGTTACTGATAGACTAGCATCGCCCCTATTTAGTCCAACCGCTGCTAATGATGCAATTGCACGCCTAGTTAGAGATGACAAGGCAGGAGATGATGTTTGGTATATCTTCAAAGACATGGCCCAGAAGGAACCACCCATCATCCATAGCTTAACAATGTATAACAAACGATTCAAGGCAGTAAAGAAATAGAACCTGAAAGGGCGAGAGATTATGTGGGCTTACAAATAACATTTGATGAGGCATTCGGCTAGAACCCCATGACATTATGATGATTAGGGTATGGGGTGATTCTATTATCTTTACTAATTGACTCTCTCAGTTTGCCCAGCTGCATCCGTTAAATTTTGTGGCCCCTCTGTCCTTTGTTACTACCATTCGTATTTGGCCCATCCCCTGACTGATTGGACAGTGGACAACCACTCGGAATAAATACTCATTACAAGGAATTGCATTCCTGAGTGTATTAAAATAGCCAGATGCCTCATCATCTAATTAGTGGCGAGGTTCAAAAGTTTGGAGTGATCCTCTCCGATCTTATGGAATTTCTCAGCAGCACGAGGCCCCAAAACCTTCCTCGAGAACCTCCGCCTCACAACTTAAGGCGTCTTGGAAATTCCCTCCGTGCCATTCCACTCTGCGCAGAGGCATTTCCTGTGTGGGCAGCTCCTGCACACATTCTCGTTTCCTTCCTCACACTTCCTTGGCGGGGGCTCCCAATGGAAGGCTCTCTATGTGGGGATCCTTCCCTGCGCCATTGGGGTTCTGGGTGGAGAGTGTTGCATGAAGCAGTGGCATCAAATATGATAGTGGGTACGGTAGCATAGTGGTGGTGTTACTGGACTATTAATCCAGAGGTCTGGACTAATCATCCAGAGACACGAGTTCACATCCCACCACGGCAGCTGTGGAATTAAAATTCAGTTAATTAAATAAATCGGGAATTAAAAAGCTATTATCAGCAATGGAGACCATGAAACTACCGGATTGTTGTAAAAGCCCATCTGGTTCACTAATGTCCTTTAGAGAAGGAAATCTGCCATCCTAACCTGGTCTGTGACTATATCCTATATGTGACTCCAGACTCCAATGTGGTTGATCTTAACTGCTCTCTGAAATGGCCCAGCAAGCCACAATGAAAAATAATAATACGATGCAACCCGGCACCTAGACACCAGATTCGGACCTTCCAGCCAACGTCCCAGACCCCTCCATCCCTGGGTACGTCCTGTTCCACTGGCAGGACAGACTCACCAGAGGTGGTAGCACAGTAGTATACAGTCAGGAGGGAGTGGCCCTGGGAGTCCTCAACATTGAACTGGCCGAGTCCTGAAGGACATAGCTGCCAGACTGGGCCTGCGGCAGGTGGTAAGAGAACCAACTCGAAGGGAAAAACCTTGTCCTCACCAATCTACCTGTCACAGATGTATCTGTCCATAACAGTATTGGTAACAGTGACCACTGCACAGTCCTTGTGGAGACGAAGTCCCATCTTCACACCGAGGACACCCTCCATCGTGTTGTGTGGCACTACACCATGCTAAATCAAATAGATTTAGCAGCTCAAAACTGGGCATCCATGAGGCTCTGTGGGCCATCAGCAGCAGCAGGATTGTATTCCACCACAATCTGTAACCTCATGGCCCAACATATCCCTCACTCTACCATTACCATCAAGCCAAGGGACCAAACCTGGTTCAATGAGGAGTGCAGAAGAGCATTCCAGGAGCAGCATAAGACATACCTAGAAATGAGGTGCCAACTTGATGAACCTGCAACACAAGACTACATGCATGCTCAGAACATAAGAATTATGTTCTTTCTGTGTTTCCTGTACGAGGACACCTAAATCTCTTTGAACACCAACATTTATTAGTTTCTCACCATTTAAAAAGTGTTCTGCTTTTCTATTCTTCCAGCCAAAGTGAATAACCTCACATTTCCCCACATTATACTCCATCTGCCACCTTACTGCCCACTCACTTATCCTGTCTATATCCCTTTGCGGAAGCAGCTAAGCGATCCCACAACCAACAGATCAGATCAAAGCTCTGCAGTCCTGCCACATCCAGTTGTGAATGGTGGTGGACATTTAAACAACTGACAGGAGGAGGGGGCTCCATGAACATCCCCATCCTCAATGATGGCGGAGCCCAGCAGGTGAGCGCAATAATCAAGGCTGAAGCGTTTGCAACCATTTTCAGCCAGAAGTACCGAGTGGATGATCCACCGCAGCCTCCTCCTGAGATCCGCACCATCACAGAAGCTAGTCTTCAACCAATTCAATTCACTCCACGTGATGTCAAGAAACGGCTGAGCGCACTGGATACAACAAAGGCTATGGGCCCCAACAACATCCTGGCTGTAGTGCTGAAGAATTGTGCTCCAGAACTAGCCGCGCTTCTAGCCAAGCTGTTCCAGTACAGCTACAACACTGGCATCTACCCGACAAAGTGGAATACTGCCCAGTTATGTCCTGTCCACAAAAAGCAGGACAAATCCAATCTGGCCAATTACCACCCCATCAGTCTACTCTCAATCATCAGCAAAGTGATGGAAGGTGTCATCGACAGTACTATCAAGCGACACTTCCTCACCAATAACCTGCTCACCGATGCTCAGTTTGGGTTCCGCAGGTCAGAGGCTGGGTATTTTGCGGCGAGTGACTCATCTCCTGACTCCCCAAAGCCTTTCCACCATCTACAAGGCACAAGTCAGGGGTGTGATGGAATACTCTCCACTTGCCTGGGTGAATGCAGCTCCAACAACACTCAAGAAGCTCAACACCATCCAGGACAAAGCAGCCCACTTGATTGGCACCCCATCCACCACCTTAAACATTCACTCCCTCCACCACCGGCGACTGTGTCTGCAGTGTGTACCATCTACAAGATGTACTGCAGCAACTCGCCAAGGCTTCTTCGACAGCTCTCAAACCCGCGACCTCTACCTTCCAGAAGGACAAGGGCAGCCAGCAGGTGCATAGAAACACCACCACCTGCAAGTTACCCTCCAAGTCACACACCATTCTGACTTGGAAATATATCGCCGTTTCTTCATTGTCGCTCGGTCAAAATCCTGGAACTCCCTCCCTAACAGCACCATCACCACACGGACTGTAGCAGTTCAAGAAGGTGGCGCACCACCACCTTCTCAAGGGCAACTAGGGATGGGCAATAAAATGCTGGCCTTGCCAGTGGTGCCCACATCCCATGAATGAATATAAAAGAAGGTACTGAGACACTCCATAGACACCCAGGCCGTTTATTACTTATGCGGCCTGGAAAACACGATTTCATATATACAGTGCATGTAGTGTGAGAGATTGCTGTCCCTATTTTACTATTCCTCAACTTTAGTCCCACACTCCTAATCTTTGGCTCTGCTCCTGGGCCTGGCAAAAACAGCAATTCAAAAGTCCAGGTTATTACGCCTGTATCAGCAGGCTCCATTCTGCATACCAGCCACTTGAATCCAGTAATACGTTAAGCTATTAACAGATGAGCTACTTGTGGGTATTTTGGCAACGCAGAAACAGATTTTCCTACTTTTATCTAATTATATCAAATGGACTGTCCTGCAAGTTTCCAGTCAAAATTTTTTTTATCAGGTTGACACCTACAAAAATACCAGCCTCACAATTCTTTTCTCCTGGGGCTGTAAAAAGTGCACCATCTGGTGGGTGGGCAGGAATTTGAGGCAGTGCCTGGTTACATTGGATCTCCATCCCTTTCTTTTGATGGAACAGAATTTCATTGGACTGGTGCTGGCTGCATAAACTTGGATTGTATTCCCGTGAGTTTTGAAGGTTGAGGGGTGATCTAGTTGAGGTGTTTAAAATGATAAAGGGATTTGATAGGGTAGATACAGGGAAACTATTACCTCTGGTGGGGGAATCAAGAACAAGGGGGCATGATCTTAAAATTAGAGCTAGGCCATTTAGGAGTGAAATCAGGAAGCACTTTTCCACACAATGGATTGTGGAAATCTGAAATTCGTTCCCCCCAAAAGGCTGTGGATGCTGGGTCAATTAAAATTTTCAAGACTGAAATTGCTAGATTTTTGTTAGGTAAGGGATATGGAACAAAGGGGGAAAAATTCAGTTGGCTGCGCCTCCCGTTAGCGCCTTAAGAGGGCACTAATGGGGCACAAAGCAACTAGCGCCCGGGCACGGCGATGTTTGCGCCGCTCGCGAAATTAACTAGACATTTTGCGGCGGCGCTAAACACTACTGCCACGCTCTCCTGCGCCGGCAGATCGTGACGTCAACCGAGTGCGCAACGCCCCGGTAGCGCCCCGGAGCGGATATCAAGTGGCGCCCCCTGCCTTACCGCCTGCCGCTAGCAACGACAGGTTGAGGGGAGCGTTTTGCAGTCAGGAAGGGACTGGGGGAGCGCTATTTAAAGGCGACCGCTTCCTGCCTTTTATTGTTGGTGACATTTTTGAACCACGCATTCTGAGAGAGAGAGAGAGAGAGAGACTTCTGGAGAGATTCAACGCTGTGTGAAGGAGTTTTGGGTACTGAGCAGCACTTTGCAGGTTCATTTTGATTTGCCCTTCCTTGTATCGATTTAGAAGAGACTATGAGGGCTGCACTCTGAGCTTTTTCCCTGGTCTTCTCCATTGTTCTTTCCAGCAGTTTTGATGTACAGGTCTCTCCAGGCCGAGATTCGAGGCTGCAATGAGCAGGATGTGGATGGAAAGCAAGATCGACCCTCCCCTTTAAGAACTGGCCGGGGCCATTGTGTGTGTGTTCCATTGCTGACTGACATCACATGAGCTCCGCCAGCGCTCTGAGGTAGCGCCTCGCTCCTCGGCCTTTGCGCCTTAAGACAGGTGTGAAGCACCTGATTTAGCGCTCCAATCACCTCCAGGGGCGATAAAAGTCAAGTTTGCAGTCGGAGGCGATAATTAGCGCCAGGCGCTAATCTTTGCGCCCGTCGATAATTGCGCCCCAAATGGGGCGATACTGAATTTCTCCCCCAAAGGTTGGTAAATGGAGCTGAGGTACAGATCAGCATGATATAACTGAATGGTGGAACAGGGTCAAGGGGCTGAATGGCCTACTCCTGTTTCTATGACTGATGGCATGAAGCAGGCATACTAACATGCCAGGACTAGATCTTGGCAGAAGTGAGGCCCAGTATAATTTAACACTCACTGCAATCGATCTGCTGTTGAAAAAGCGTCAAATTTGGAATGTCAACCATGCAACTATATTTAAAACCTCTTCACCTGGCACAGCCAACTCTGGGCCCTCTTTCACAAGGTGCAGCAACATCCCTGCCCCAGGCTGAAGCAGGCACAGCAGTCGTGCTGAAAATGACACGGCCACCCGTGCCCGCGATTTGAGACAAAGTCATGGGCACCTCCATGGGGTAGGGGGAAGTTTCACCTGCTCAGATCCATCCCATGAGGCTAGAAAAGGAATTTCTAGCTTACCACCTCTATAATAAAGCTCACATACAAAATCCATTACTGTTATTGTACTATTGGCAGCTAGTTTCAACTCCATCCCAGACCAATGAGATGAAGTCTCACAGAATCACAGAATCCCCACAGTGCAGATAGAGGCCATTTCGGCCCATCGAGCCTGCACCGACACATATCCCACCCTATCCCCGTAACCCCACGTATTTAATCCCCCCTAACACTAAGGGTCAATTTATCATAGCCAAATCAACCTAACCCGCAAATCTTTGGACTGTGGGAGGAAACCGGAGCACCCGGAGGAAACCCACGCAGACACGGGGAGAATGTGCAAACTCCACACAGACAGTCGCCCGAGGCCGGATTCGAACCCGGGTCCCTGGCGCGGTCTCTTCCCACTACTGGTTCAAGGAATTCTACGTCGAATAATTTTTTGCCATCTTAGCCCAGTTCCTGGTGGCTGCAAACCCACAAAACTAAAGTGCAACATTGACAACACTTGCCATTTTGTTAATGATTTATTGATTTTGCACAGCTTTAATTCATGCAATTCAAGGTAATAGAGGGAGGGAACAAAATGGGTAGTTTTTTCTTCAGGTTCCATAATCTCCAAAAATTTGGATGGGCCTATCTCCATAACAAAATTATTCACTTTGCTGGTTTGTTTTAATTAACTAAGGAGCCATTTAGAAGTGGGTGAATCACCATTATAACCTAATTTCTTTTCTTCCCCCTCCCCGCCCCCAGCTATGATATGTTATCTCTTACCAGGAATTAATTAGGTTCAGTGTTATCATCCACAGTAAGTTTGGGCCCAAGGCTATTTTTACTATGACCATCGTCACTTTGCACTCTATAATTAATATATAGGTTTCCTAAAACAAATGTATCCCTCCATATGAATTTTAATAAGATGCCATCATTTATTTACTGGTCCCATTATTATTTTTTTCTGCTTTTGGCACGTGCAGTAGCTCCTGTAGGACTGCAACACCATACTTTTCCTGTTTAGGATGCCAGTATTAACTTTCTTAAGTAGACCCCTATTCATTTTACATTCCAATGGATTATTTTAATAGTCCTTTTTAACAGGAATTTTCTTTCATTCCAATGATTCTATAGTCTGTCAAAAAAAAATTGTTGACTTCACCTTAGTTGGTGAATTCTTTGTCTGCAGCTTTTCAAGATTCAAATTCTACATGGTGTGCCTGACAAGTCTTATTATGGTTACTTATTCCCTGCCTCTTTTAATCTGGTCCTGTTCCTATGTGAGGTATGGTAGCATAGTGGTTATGCTACTGGACTAGTAATCCAGCAGCCTGGACTAATGATCCAGGCTTCTGTCAGTTCAGATCCCACCACAGCAGCTGGGGAATTTAAATTTAGTTAATTCAATAAATCTGGAATAAAAAAAGCTAGTATCAGTAATGGTGACTATAAAATGGTGTCATAAAAACCCATCTGATTCACTAACTTTACGGAAGGAAATGTCCTTTACAAAAGGAAATCTGCTGTCCTTTCCTGGTCTGGCCTATATGTGACTGATGGCATGAAGCAGGCATACTAACATGCCAGGACTTGATCTTGGCAGAAGTGAGACCCAATATAATTTAACATGGCATCAGGTCAAAGGAAACCATCCTCAGCTGGTGTATCAGTGCTCCTCCATTTTGAACACCATGACAATCCCCATCCTCAATGATGGTGGAGCCCAGCACGTGAGTGAAAAAGACAAGGCTGAAGTGTTTGTAACCATCTTCAGCCAGAAGTGCCGATCCAACTATGGACAAAAGAGCTAAATTCCAGAGGTGAGGTGAGTGACTGCCCTTGACATCAAGGCAACATATGACCGAGTGTAGCATAAAGGAGCCCTAGTAAAAGTGAAGTCAATGGGAATCAGGGAGAAAACTCTCCACTGGCTAGAGTCATACCGAGCACAAAGGAAGGTGGTTGTAGTTGTGGGAGGCCAATCATTTCAGCCCCAGGACATCGCTGCAGTAGTTCCTCAGGGCAGTATCCTAGGCCCAACCATCTTCAGCTGCTTCATAAATGACCTTCCCTCCATCAGAAGGTCAGAAGTGGGGATGTTCGCTGATGATTGCATAGTGTTTAGTGCCATTCGTAATTCCTCAGATAATGAAGCAGTCTGTGCCCACATGCAGCAAGACCTGGACAACATCCAGGCTTGGGCTGATAAGTGGCAAGTAACATTTGTGCCACAAAATTGCCAGGCAATGACCATCACCAACAAGAGAGAGTCTAACCACCTCCCCTTGACATTTAATGGCATTACCATCATCGAATCCTCCACCATCTACATTTAGGGGAGAATTTTAACCCCCAAGGATTGGTAAGTTGAGGGCGGGTGAGAGGTAAAAAAATTTTAATTTCACAATCCCAAACCACCTCCCACCCATCCACTTCCGATTTTGACAGAAGCGGGTCGGTGGGCAGACGACCAACCCGCTCTTAGGAGGTGCGTAGGTCAGTAATATCTTTTAAGGAGGCTGCGTGCTTCAAATTTACCTACATTTTTATTTTTAACCCACGGAGATCGGGTTTCCTGGGCTGTGGGAATCCCGGCAGGTAAAAGGAGGTGAGAGGGGCCGGATCCATGTGGTAAGTGCATTTGCAGCACTGCCTGTGGGCCAGGAGTGCTACCCCCCACCCCCTGCCTCCTCCAAGCTTACCTATTTATACACCCTTCCATGTCCAACTCCTCCCATGATCTCCGATTGCCCCGCAGCTCCAAGTAAATAGCGGGTCTATATTCTATGAAACATTTATACATATATCCCCAAATCACCCGCCTTAATGGCTCTGTCCTTGTCTCACTTCTTCCCAAATCCTGCAGAATGCCATCTTTTTAGGCTGTCTCAAGCAGACATGCTGTCATTTAAACAGAAAAACTGTTCAGAAAAAAGACATAGCAATTAGTGATCAAGCAGAGTCAAATGAAAGACGATCTGTCTGAGTCGTTTTTAGAGAATGGAGCAGCAGTATAGTATAATTGTGAATACTCGACATGATCCAGCCAATGGAAAACAGGAAGACAAGGCAATTGGAATCAGTTCCATAATGACTGTCTGATGCAGTTGTAAAACGAATGAATAGTTACATAATGATAATAATTGTATAAGCAATACTCAATGAAAGTAAATTATAGTATAATTGAGTATATGTATCGAGCACAGGTAGTAAAACCAATAAATTATATGAGTGAGTTAAATTGTAGTAAATATATCCAGCAATTAAAACTGGAAACATTGCAAGAAGGATTGCATGAGTGATGGGGTGGACACTTTCATAATGAACAACTCTTCATCTGCATCTGAGATCATGCTTGCCACATTCTCTATGTGGGCTAAATTCGGTTGATTTGCATGTCCCGTTAGTGCCCTAAGAGGGTGCTAACGGGGCACAAATCCACTAGCACCTGGGCGCGGCGCCGCTAACGCCTCCCGTGAAATTCAGCATTAACGGCGCTGCGCCGCCGGCGATGACGTCATCACCGTGCACAGCGCCCCGCTCACGCCCCGGCTGTGATATTGGGTGGTGCCCCCGACTTACCGCTGGACGCTATGTCCGCCGGGGTCAGGGGGGCCTACCTGCGGCCGGGGCGGCGCTAGTTAAAGGGGAGGTGGCTGGGCAACCTGCCAGCACCTGCCCCCGTTGCTGTCCCCGGTCCCCGTGAAGCCCCACTGCGGGGTGCTGGCTGCTCTCTGTGAGCCCGGCACTCCTCTTGAGTGCCGGGCTCGTTTGCCGGCACTCCCGATCCCTGGTGGCCCAGCTGGGCGCCGGGATGCGCTGTGCCAGGCCCCTCCCCTTTAACCCAATTTTTAACCCTATGTCTTTGATATTCCCTGTGCTTCCGACTCTTGAGTCTCCTGGCATGCACCCAATCTTTCACACTTCCATGATTCCCCTGATTCAACTCTGATGATGTCACCGGGGCATGACTGCTATTTTAACCAAGAGTCTGAGTGCGGAAGCAGTTGTATGTTTTCCGCCAGGTCAGCCTAGCAGAAAGAGGAGCCTGGGACAAAAGAGGCCCAGAGCGGTAAGTTTTTGTTACTTTTTTTGACTTACCTTGTGTATCCAGGAGGAGCAGGAAGTTTAGGCCTTCCCTTGCTCTGGGCTCCCCCTCGCAAGGCCCTCCTGGATCCCCCTCCCCGCGACTTACTTGAGTGCCGGAGACTGTACCTTCGGTCCTCCCAGCGGCGGCCTACTTACGCCTAAGGTTGTGCTTCCGCCCACTGGCCAGCTGCTGTTCCCGTCGGTTTTGGGTGGGCAACTGATGGCCAGGAATTAAAATCACCCAGAGCTCACGCTGGTGACAGCGGGGGTTTTCCACACTGCACATCCCCCACCAGTCCAATTCCCGCCCCAGGTTAAAATCGGGGTTTTTTTCCCTTCTCTGCTTCTTTTCACTGAATTGGGTGTCTACAGTGAATGGAGCACCACTTGATACTACAGCCAACACTCTTCCTTCCGGAGGTGGGACTCCCTCTTCAAGGTGATTTCTGATGGGTCAGCACGATGTGATTTGGCCACTGTAATGATAGCTGAAGAATAACAATGGGGCAGAAATTAGGCTCGCCACGGGTGAGTACGCACTATGTACTCACCCGTGGACGGAACGAAAGTGCCGGTTTCTTGCATGCACTGCGCATGCGCGGGAAACCGGCACTTCCGTTCCCCTGAAGGAAGGGGTTCAGAGGTCGAACGCGCACGCCGGAGGGCCAGCGCGTTCGCCTCGTACTTCGGGTTTTTTTACAGGTTCCTCCGTGAGGGTAAACACGGAGAAGATGCACATTGGAAAAGGAGGCGCAAGGCCTTCTTTTAACAAGGTAAGTGTTGATTTTTATAAATTTAAACATTTTTTTCACAGATTTATCTTTTTTAATTACTTTAAAGAAAGGTAAGTTTAGTTTTAGCCCCGTTAAAAAGTGTAATTAATTTTTTCAAAAATTTAAATTTTTGTTTAAAATAGTTAATTAATGTAATTTATAGTTATTTTAAAATTATTTGTAGTTTTAGGGATGTTTTGGGGCCGATCTGTATTCATAGATTTGACAGGCCTGTCAAATCTATGAATGAAAGATGGTCTGCTGCCATTGGCTCTCCATGGCCCACGTGATCCCAGGGGACGCATCGCACTAACTACGCCCCTGGGATATGCAAGCACTGCGCGCCGGCAGTTGGAGGAGGCCCAGGACCGGAATCCCCCGCGGGCCCAGGGGTCAACGGCAGGCGTGGTAGGTAGGTGCGCGCGCGATCCTTGCACCCGTGGGAAGCCAGGGAGCCGAATTTCTGGCCCAATATTTGGAATCTTGGATCTGTGAACTAAAATCACAGATGGGAAGAGTTCTCTAGATGACCTAGTGGGCAAAGACACTATCCAGCAGAGCACTCAGCTATATAGACCAGAAGGTCACATTTAGCTGATATGTAATAGTTGAAGTGCCACTATTGATCTACACACCACTGAGATAAGAAGAAAAGATTCCCTTTCATTGATTGCTATCAAGTGACTCGTGCTGGGAGAAAAAAATGCCTCAGGCAGCCCTTCTCCTATTCGCAAATGTGACAGAAGCAGTTTGTGAGTATGCACCATGTTTATTTTTGTGCCTGATTTGTAACTGAAAATCTCATACCTCGGATTTGCTCAATTCTGAAAGCTTTCCTATTGTGCTATGCAAACAAGAGCAATAATGGAATGGATATGTGTCTCAACAGATCATCCAGGAGAAAAATGGTGCAGCAGTTCAACCCTGGGAGGAACAGGAGCCTGAGCAACTCTCACCTGGGGTCGAGTGTAGCTCAATCCTTCTGGTAAAAATGGAAGTCTAACTTATTTTCCAATATCGCTAGATACGAAAGCTCTTGTTTGAATGGACATCTTGAACTGCTGACAACACAAGAGATACTCTTATCTACTGAAGTAACAGAGATTATATTGCTGTGAACCTTTTTACCCTGCTTTGTCATCCAAGAATCTTGTGAGCTACTGGTTAGTTTGTCTATAGGGTTGCTGAGATATCATACATCAATTGCATAATGGGGAATAGGAGGAAATATGTTCTGCTTTGGAATCCATATTCTTCAGTAATAAGTTACGAAAGTTATAAGTAATAAAGAAATAAAACCTATTACAGGGGATTTATTTCACCCAGCTTATCTACATGAGTGGAACTGAGCACTGCCTAAAATCTGTTGGAGGATGTGGGAGAGTTTGAGAACATCTACACATCTACTGCAGTTGCCCTACAATTGAGCAGAACTAGGTCATGATCTCCAAAAGGGCTAAATCTACCATGGATATTTTGCAGACCTACACTGCATATTGGGGTTGCCTGTCATATTTCACCTGGCCATATGCATCACAAAATGCAAGAGGGTGTTTCAGCAATTTATTATTGGAACCCCTCAGGATAGTTCCACCTTGAAACACGGCACTGTATATATTATTTATAGTATACTAGTTGATCTCCCGTGGTGTTGCACATGGGAATCAAGAACAGTGTAGTATTCAGGTTAAATAGAGTTAGAGGATGGGAGATAATTGAACCATTTTGAGGAAAGGGAGGAGGCAGATGGGGGTGGAGGGAGGGAGAAAGGATGGAAGGGGAGAGAGGAAATCCATTTTTTCCACTCTTACGACTATTACTTTTTTTCCATTAATCAGATTGCCATCATAATTTTGAGAGGTTTTTTTTACAGAATTATTGCTCTATTGATTTTGTTTTGTATACTGTATCTGAATTTTTGGCAGTTGAACTGTGCAAACTGAAATGTCTCCAAATAGCAACTGGGATTTTCCTCACTGCTTAGGTGTGACTGACCTCTGCTGGATAGAATTGAAAAAACTTAGTTGGAGCAGTTAAATGAAATTGAATTGGGGAATTTTAACTCCCCCACCAAGAAGGAATTAGGAAGTAAAAGTTAAAATTGCATTGGGAGACTTACCACCCAGTTGTCACACTTACCGGGCAATTTTTTAGTCATTCGTGGCCCCCAGGTCATATGATCTCACTAAGACCCCAATGTGATTTTAATGCATCAGAACAAAAGTCCCGCCCAGCGCTGAACTTGCTGAGTAAAACCTAGCAGGATTAGTTTCTAAGGGTCACTGGAAGTAGTATTTAAAGGGGCACTCATCTGTAAGCACACGGATCATAGATATCTGTTTGCTATTGTGTTACTTTTTGATTTCTACAGAAAGGTTTTCCTTGAAGATTGCATTTTTCTGTATCTATTCTTTTTTTTAATTTGTTTATGGGATGTGGGCATCGCTGGCAAGGCCAGCATTTATTGCCCATCCCTAATTGCCCTTGAGAAGATGGTGCTGAGCCACCTTCTTGAACCGTTGCAGTCCGTGTGGTGAAGGTACTCCCACAGTGCTGTTAGGTAGGGAGTTACACGATTTTGACCCAGCGACGATGAAGGATCGGCGATATACTTCTAAGTCAGGATGGTGTGTGACTTGGAGGGGAACTTGGAGGTGGTGGTGTTCCCATGCGCCTGCTGCCCTTGTCCTTCTAGGTGGAAGAGGTCGCGGGTTTGGGAGGTGCTACCGAAGGAGCCTTGGCGAGTTACTGCAGTGCATCTTGTAGATGGTACACACTGCAGCCACGGTACGCCAGTGGTGGAGGGAGTGAATGTTTAAGGTGGTGGATGGGGTGCCAATCAAGCGGGCTGCTTTGTCCTGGATGGTGTCGAGCTTCTTGAGTGTTTTTGGAGCTGCACTCATCCAGGCAAGTGGAGAGTATTCCATCACACTCCTTACTTGTGCCTTGTAGATGGTGGAAAGGCTTTGGGGAGTCAGGAGGTGAGACACTCTTGTTGCCACAGTATTTATGTGGCTGGTCCAGTTAAGTTTCTGGTCAATGGTGACCCCCAGGATGTTGATGGTGGGGGATTCGGCGATGGTAATGCCATTGAATGCCAAGGGGCGGTGGTTAGACTCTCGCTTGTTGGAGATAGTCACTGCCTGGCACTTCTGTGGCGCTTGCCGACCCTCAATATACATAACGTTTATGATGGGTGCTATTCTTGCCACTTTAATCTAGTTGCATAAAGAGGAGGAGCAGCAGCAGCTTGCCCTGCCTCAAGCAGTCTACTGCTGCTGCTCCTGTTGAAGGCAGGTGAGGGGGACTGCTCATAGGGTGCCAACCCTCCTGGATTGTCCTGGTCTCTCAGAATTAAAGATTAATCACCCAGACACCGCTGCGAACAACCTGGTATAAAAATCGTTGGGAAACTGACCGACTTCGCCTCTCCTCTCCCCCCAGTTTCTGATTGACAGCCACATCCTCCACATTTAGCCCTTTGCCTCCTCCCACACTCACAAACAAGCAATTGAATTGCAGAATGGGGTCTGAGTGGCTGGGGAGGGCGGAGAGACAAACCTTGACCAATCAAACATCATGAAGGTAGGATTATCCCTGATATATTTATTTAATATTAAATATTTATTTTTCAATGTAATTATTTGACAGAAAATGAGAAAAAATGCATTTTGTCGAAGGATTTTTTTCTCTTTTTCTGTCAAAGAATTACATTGAAAAGTAAATATTTTAAAAACAAGAAAAAACCTGGCATCAAGGCAGTTGCAGTTCAGCATCCAACCAGGTTATGCCTCCAGGGGTTAAATTACGAGGAGAGCCTACATAAACTAGGCTTGTGTTCCGCGGAATATAGAAGGTTAAGGGTGATTTGATTGAGGTTTTAAGGATTTGATGGGGTAGATAGAGAAGAACTTTTTCTGTCGGTGGGGGAGTCTAAGACAAGGGGACAGGACATTAAAATCAGAGCAAGGCCATTTAGGGGAGAAGTTAGGAAACACTTCTTTACACAAAGGGTGGTAGAAGTGTAGAAAACTCTCCCACAAAAAGCAGCAGATGCTCGCTCAATTAATAACTTTAAATCTGAAATCGATAGATTTTTGCTAGCCAAGGGTATTAAGGGATATGGAGCCAAGGCGGGAGGATGGAGTTCGGCTAGAAATCAGCCATAATGTCATAGAATGATACAGCATATAAGGAGGCCATTTGGCCCATCGTGGCTGTGCTTGCTCTTAGTAAGAGCTATCCAATTAATCCCACTCCCCAGCTCTTTCCCTGTAGCTCAGTATTTTTTACTCCCTTGAAGTATTTATCCAATTCCCTTTTGAAAGTTACCAATGAATCTGCTTCCACCGCCCTTTCAGGAAGTGCATTCCAGATCACAACAACTCGCTGCGTAATAAAAATGTCTTCCTGTCGCCTCTATCCTGCTCACTATTTACTATGTTGCCAAGGTTTGTATCATCCGCAAAATTCAAAATTGTACTCCCTACACCCAAGTCCAGGTCATTTCTATATAACAAGAAAAGCAATGGTCCGAGTACCGACCCCTGGGGGACCCCACTGCATAATGCTCTCCAGTCAGAAAAAGATTCATTCCCCACGACTCTCTGCTCGCTCTCCCTTCGCCAATTACATACCCAAGTTACCACTGTTCCTTTAATACCATGTGCTTCTATTTTCCGAATAAGTCTGTTATGTGGTACTTTATCAAATGTCTTTTGAAAGTCCATATATATAACATCTACTGCAGTACCTTCATCTACCCTCTCTGTTACTTCAATGAACTCAATCAGGTTAGTCAGACACAATTTGCCTTTAACAAATCTGTGCTTGCTGCCCCTTATTAGCCCATGTTTCTCCAAATGAGGATTAATTTTGTCCTCGACAATGGTCTCTAGGGGAGGAAAATTGGCTCATGCCCCCTTTGGGGCGATAACTTTGCCGGGACGCTACTTTTAGTGACCCTGCGCCCGAAATTCAATGGTAGCGCCCCAAGCAGGAGGTGGGGCGCTACTGGAAGCGCTCCCCCTCCCTCTTGGGGCGCTCCCATTGAATATCGCGGCGCTACGTGCAGCAGCGCCAAGCGCGCCGGCACGTAGCACCGCGGTACTGCAGGCCTCCCTCCCTTGATTAAAGGGGAGGGGCCGAGTGCAGCGTGCACCGGGACCCTGCTGGACCACTGGGGAGCGGGGTGCCGTGAAAACAGCCCAGCACTCAAGAGGAGTGCTGGGTTGACGGATTGCGGCCGGCACCCCACAGCAGGATGCGAGAGGGGGCAGGTGCTAGCAGGCGGCCCAAAAGAAATGACCGCCCCGCACCTGCCCTTTAATTATCACCGTGCCGGCCGCAGAAACGCCACCCTGACCCTGTCGGACATAGCGTCCAGCGGTAGGTCAGGGGCGCGAGCCAAGTCTGCGGCCGGGGCGCTGCGCACAGCGATGACAATGCCGCTAACCTCCCACTGAATTTTGCAGGAGGCGTTAGCAGCGCAGCACCCGGGCACTAGTTGCTTTGCACCCCATTCGGGGCGCTAACGGGAGGCACAAAGCAACCGAATTTTTCCCCCTAGTAGTTTTCCCACCACTGATGTTAGACTGATGGGCCTGTAGTTACCAGGTTTTTCCCTCTCCCCTTTTTTGAACAGGGTTGTAACATTTGCATTCTTCCAGTCCTCTGGCACCATTCCCATATCCAAGGAGGATTGAAAGATTGTGATCAGAGCTTCTGCTATCTCCACCCTAGCTTCCCTCAGCAACCTAGGATACATCCCACCTGGACTGGGTGACTTGTTAACGTTGAGTGATTCCAACATATAGCACTTCCTATCCAATCTCTCTACTCTCCCTTCCTCTACTGTGACATTAACTTCATCCTCTTCTTTTGTGAAGACAGATGTAAAGTCCTCATTCAGTACCTCAGTCATGCCCTCTGCCTCCACAAGAAGATTTCCTTTATTGTCCCTAATCGGCCCCACCATTCCTTTAACTATTCTTTTACTTTTTATATGTTTATAAAAGATTTTTGGGTCCCTTTTATGTTACCCACTAATCTTTTCTCATACTCTCTCTTTGCCCTTCTTATACCATTTCTCTGTATTCTGTCTGGTTTTCTACTGTATTCAGGATTTGTCATAAATCTGCTTTTTCTGTTTTATTTTAATCTCTATTTCCTTTGTCATCCAGGGAGCTCCAGCTGTGGATGCCCCATCTTCCCTCCTTAAGGGGAATATGCTTGATTTGTACCTGAACTATCTCCACCTTGAAGGCCTGCCATTGCTCATTTACTCTTTTCCTGGCCAGTCTTTGTTTCCAGTCCACCTGTGGTGGATCCCTTCTCAAATCATTGAAATTGGCTCTCTTCCAGTTGGATATTTTCACCGTTGATTTTTCTTTGTCCCTTTCCATAACTACTTTAACCTAATTATATTATGATCACTATTACCTAGATGTTCTCCCACTGAAACACGCTCCACTTGCCCTACTTCATTCCCCAGAACTAGATCCTGCACTGCTTCCTTCCTCGTTGAGCTAGAAACATATTGATCAATAAAGTTCTCCTGTACACATTTTAGGAATTATTCACCCTCCTTGCCCTTTACTCTGTCTTTTCCCAGTCTATATTGGGGTAACTGAAGTCCCCGACTATTACTGCTCAATTATTTTTACATATCTCTGAAATTTGCCACAGATTTGCTCCTCTGTCTCCTTCTCACTATTTGGGGTCTATAGTAAACACCCAGCAATGTAACAGCTCCTTTCCTGTACCTCAACTCTAACCAAATAGATTCAGTCTTTGAACCGTCTAGTATATCATCCCTCTGTAGAACTGTAATATTGGCCTTGATCAACACTGCCACCTGCGCCCCACCCCACCCCGTTCCTGTCTTTTCCCCTTCCCTATCCCTCCTGAATACATTGTAGCCAGGAATATTTAGTTTCTATTTCTGCACATATTTAAGCCAGGTCTCCATTATAGCCACTACAGTATATCAAAACCCCATGTGGCAAATTGTGCCTGTAACTCGTCTACCTTATTTGTAACTCTCCTCGCATTAACACACATGCATTTCAACACCATGCTGATCTACTTTGCTTTTTCCTCCATCTACTTCCTGCTCTTTCTGCACTATTCTTTATTCTGTTTTGTTTGTCCCTCCTAGTTTTCTATGCACCTTGTCTCTTCTCTCTGCTGCTGCATTCTGGTGTCCTTCCCCCTGCCAAATGAGTTAAAACTCTCCCCCACAGCACTAGTTAACCTCCCTGCAAGGACAGGTCCGGCTTGTACAGGTCCCTCCTGCCCCAGAACTGGTCCCAATGCCCCAGGAAACTGAAGCCCTCCCTCCTGCAACATTTCTCCAGCCACGCATTCACCTGCACTATCTTCCTGTTTCTATACTCATTAGCATGTGGCACTGCGATTAATCCAGAGACTACCACATTTGAGGTCCTGTTCTTTAATCTTTTTCCTAGCTCCTGAAGCTCTGCCTGTAGGACCTCAACCTTTTCCGACCTATGTCATTGGTTCCAACATGGACCAAGACTTCTGAGTGTTCCCTTTCCCCTCGCAGAATGTCCTGCACCTATTCAGTGATAGCCAATTGGAGGTCATGTGATGATATGTCCAGTTGGCAATTCTAGTAGCTCGAAGCAGGCTCTACAAGCCCAGAGAAACAAATAGCCCATAGGCTCTTCAAGCCTCGAATGAATTTCCTGAATCTTTCTGAGAAGCAATGCATGAGCTATGCTTCTCCAGACAGGTTGTCAAAGATCTCGGCAGCCTGCTGCAACAAGACCTACTACCTGCTGAGCCAGGTAGCCATGTGTTGCCAGTGGCAGTGAAAGTAGCACAGCCTTTAACTTATTTGCCTCAGGATCTTTCCAGGGTGCTACAGGGGACATTTACTGCAGCTGTTAATAAATGCATCAGCAGGCCACCAATACCTCTTTGCCAGAGCCATGACTACATATTCTTCCCAATGGACACCAGTCAGAATGCAAATGGTCTGGTATTAGCTGCAGTGGCTGGCTCCCCTTGTGTGTGACTGCATACATGTAGCCTTCAAGGTACCAGAAAAACAGCCAGGAGCATTTGTTAACAGGAATGGATTTAATTCCATGCATGTGCAGTTGGTCAGTGATCACCGCCACAGAATCATGCAGTTATGTGCCAGGTTTCCAGGCAGCTATAACGATACCATCACCCTGCGCTAGTTGACCATTCCCCCACTATTCCGCCCGTCAAGGATGGTTGCTCGGGGATAAGGGCTACCCCTCCACACATGATTGATGACACCCGTTTGTAACCCTAGTCCTCCTGCACAACACAGGTACAAACAGACCACGGTACAACCACGATTTCATCAAGTGCACAATTGGGCTCCTCAAACAACAGTTTAAGTGTCTGATAGGGCAGGCGGCTCACAGAGAGTTTCACGGAATGTGGTATTGTGCTGCATGTTGCAAGAAGAACTCCCTCATCTGACAAGGAACACTTGGATGAAGGCGTGGAAAGAGCAGAAGAGGGAGGGTCATTGCAACACCTTGGCTCACCTGCTCATTCCCCTGAAATGTTGCTAAATTCCCCTCCGCACTAACAGTCCTTGTTACATCCTACACCACTCCATCAAGCCTGCAATAAAGAACATTTAAAACATTGAATCAACTGTCATATGTATGACATCCTGACAATACAGACACATAAGCTAATATGAAACACACTGCAGAGAAAATTGCCAAATGTGAAAAGAATAATTCTTGAATGGCAAAAACAATAATCGCCCTGAATTCATTTTTCACCCAAGTGTCAACCCACAATACCTTCGGTTTTTTAAACATATTCCTACTGCTCCTACGAGGTGCTCCCCCAGTGGCTTCAGCATAGCTGGTGGAAGGCTGCTTTTGCTCAAGTGAGGACCCTTGAGATGGTCATGGTTGGTAACCTAAGTGAGCACCTGGCTGCTGCTGGGATGGGCAATAAATGCTGGCCTTGCCAGCGACACCCAGATCCCATAAGCGAATAAAAAAATAAGTGGCTCAGGTTGCTTTCTGGCACCATGGTGGGTATTGGTTGAGGGGGTGGAGCAGACAAGCTGTCATAAGAACATAACATAAGAAATAGGAGTAGACTATACGGCCCTAGAGCCCTCTCTGCCATTCAATAAAATCATGGCCAGCCTTCTACCTCAACTCCACTTTCCCGCATGAGCCCCATACCCCTTGATCCTCTTAGTGTCCAAGAATCTATCGATCTCTGTCTTGAACATACTCATCGACTGAGCATCCACAGCCTTCTGGGGTAGAGAATTCCGAAGATTCACAACCCTCTGAGTGAAGAAATTTCATCTCCTCTCAGTCCTAAATGGCCAACCCCTTATTCTGTGACTATGACCCCTAGTTCTGGACTCTTCAGCCGGGGAATCAACATCTACCCTGTCAAACCTTCTAAGAATGTGATACGTTTCAATGAGATCTCCTCTCATTCTTTAATGTCCAGAGAATATAGGTCCATTCTACTCAAACTCTCCTCACAGGACAGTCCTCTCATTCCAGGAATCAATCTAGTGAACCTTTGATGCAACCCCTCAAAGGCAAGTACGTCCTTCCTTAGGTAAGGAGACCAAAACTCCAGGTGTGGTCTCACCAAAGCCCTATATAATTGCAGCAAGAATTTGTTACTCTTGTACTCTAACCCCTGTGGGATCCTTCACCACATGTGGCTATTGAGGTAGGGACTAAAACAATTTAAAAGTGAAAGGGATAAATAATTGTAAAAGAGGACTATAAAAGGCTCTGGGGGCAATGACATTACAGGAGAGAGTGCCAGCACTGGGGGCTGAATGGCTTCCTCCTGTGCTGTAATTTCTATAATTCTATGAAAAAATCTCCTATATTGAGACTGAGCCAGGTAGTTGTTGAGAAATGTTGGCGCTGAGCTGAGTTTAGGAGGATGTGCCCTTTGAGAAGTGCCCCAAACACTGAGCCCGCTTCCCTTTGTGCAATCTCTCAGTTTGGTTCAGGTCGGTCTGTACTGGCTGGTCTTGACATGTAAAGTTCAAGTACAGATCAGCTCTGATTGAGGTACCCTGTTCAGAGTTGTCACCTTCATACAGAACCGGAGTCCAAGGAGATAAGGAGAGAGATACTGGGGGAAAAATTGGGCTCAGTAGCGCCCATTTTTTGGGCGCTACGAGGTCCCTTAAGTTTCAAAATGGCGCCCATGGTGCCAGCGCACACTTTTGAAATGAAGTGCGCTGGACGCCATATTGGTAAAGGGGTTAGCGCGCGTGCGCACATAACGTCTGCTGGCAGCATGCAGAGCAAACAGGTTGTGACGTCAATCAGTGTGCAACGCTGCCATTTTGGACCTCCATGCTCCCACCTACACCCTATCTTAACCTCGCACAGCTGAACATGATGTAAAGCAGCACGAAGTACCCCCCAACCAGGGCTATTTAAAGCATTAATCAGCTACTTACAGCTTAGTTGCTGGTTTATTTCTTCTGGTTGTTGCTGTAATTCTACACATTTTGGGTGCTTTCGATAGTTGTTTCAAGCTTCAAAAGTCTATAGGGAGTGGTGTGGCAGGTGCTGAAGGACTTTTTGCTGAGTTCAAAGCTTCTGTACAAACCAGTTGACTAGTAGGCCTTCCTCTTTACATTGAGCATGACTGGGAGAATGAGCAGAGGCCATATCCACCCATAAGCTGCCGGAAGAGGGAAGACGGGGAGAAGGGCTCTCAGCAGGAGGCCATATCCACCCATGGTGTTCAGGGAGCAATTCTCGAATCTGAACTTCAGCGATGACCAATGTTTGAGACGTCTGCGCTTCACTAAGGAGGTTGTGACTGAAATCTGCTAACTGCGGCAGCCACAACTGCAACCTCAGAGCAGGGCGAGGACCACATTGCCAGTGGCTGTGAAGGTGACCGTGGCTATGAACTTTTATGAGTCTGGCTGCTGCTGCTGGATATATTAGCAACATCTAGTCAGGACTTTACAACACCTTGAACCAGGCTGATTGTGACAGTACTGCTATCTTCGATGCTGCTCTGGGCTCATCGCTAGAACGTCTCAATGCACAGAAGGAGGCCATTGTGCCTGTGCCGACTCTTTGAAAGAGCTACCCAATTAGTCCCACCCCCCGGTTTTTCGCCATAGCCCTGCAATTGTTTCCTTTTCAAGTATGTATCCAATTGCCTTTTGAAAGTTATTGTTGAATCTGCCTCCACCACCCTTTCAGGCAGTGCATTTCAGATCATAACAAATCGCTGCATGAAAAAAATCCTCCTCATCTCCCCTCTGGTTCTTTTACCAATTATCTTAAATCTGTGTCCTCTAGTTACTGAAGCTCCTGCCAGTGGAAGCAGTTTCACCTTATTTACTCTTTCAAAACCCTTCATAATTTTGAACATCTACATTAAATCTTCCCTTAGCCTTCACTGCTCTAAGGAGCAAAATCCCAGCTTTCTAGTCTCTCCACATAACTGAATTCCCCCATCCCTGGTACCATTCTAGTAAATCTCCTCCGCACCCTCTCCAAGGCCTTGACATTCTTACTAAAGTTTGGTGCCCAGAATTGGACACAATACTGTGTCCAATTCTGTTGAGGCCGAACCAGTGATTTATAAAGGTTTAGCATAACTTTCTTACTTTTGTACTCTGCCTTATATTTATAAAGCCAAGGATCCCATATGCTTTTTTAGCAGCCTCATCAACTTGTCCTGACACCTTCCGTGATTAAAACTTGTGCTATTAACACTTCGTACTCTTAAACTCCTTCGTATCTAGGCAGGCCCTTTGCAGCTCCAAGGTGAATGGAGTCTTTTTTTATTATTCGTTCATGGGATGTGGGCGTCGCTGGCAAGGTCAGCATTTATTGCCTATCCCTAATTGCCCTTGAGAAGGTGGTAGTGAGCCACCTTCTTGAACCGCTGCAGTCCGTGCGTTGAAGGTACTCCCACAGTGCTGATAAGGAGTGAGTTCCAGGATTTTGACCCAGCGACGATGAAGGAACGGCGATATACTTCCAAGTCAGGATGGCGTGTGACTTGGAGGTGGTGGTGTTCCCATGCGCCTGCTGCCCTTGTCCTTCTAGGTGGTAGAGATCGCAGGTTTGGGAGGTGCTGCCGAAGGAGCCTTGGCGAGTTGCTGCAGTACATCTTGTAGATGGTACACACTGTAGCCACGGTACGTCGGTGGTGGAGGGAGTGAATGTTTAAGGTGGTGGATGGGGTGCCAATCAAGCGGGCTGCTTTGTACTCGCTGGTGTCGATCTTCTTGAGTGTTGTTGGAGCTGCACTCATCCAGGGAAGTGGAGAGTATTCCATCACACTCCTGACTTGTGCCTTGTAGATGGTGGAAAGGCTTTGGGGAGTCAGGAGGTGAGACACTCGCCGCAGAATACCCAGCCTCTGACCTGCTCTTGTTGCCACAGTATTTATGTTGCTGATATAGTTAAGTTTCTGGTTGATGGTGTGGAATTTGGCGATGGTAATGACGTTGAATGTCAAGGGGCGGTGGTTAGACTCTCGCTTGTTGGAGATAGTCATTGCCTGGCACTTGTGTGGCGCGAATGTTACCTGCCACATATCAGCCCAAGCCTGAATGTCGTCCAGGTCTTGTTGCATGCGGGCATGGACTGCTTCATTATCCGAGGAATTGCGAATGGCACTGAACTCTGTGCAGTCTAACCTTAAACTAACAGAAACAGAATCCCATTTCAAGTGACTGAACCAATCATAGGATGCTATATGGGTTATATAGACCCCTTTCTAATGTGGCACTCACATACAGATATTAAAAGTTGGAACTGCCTGCCTCTGGAAACTCTAACCAAGATAGCATGCTGTGCTGATAACAGAGTCACAAAGACCCCTAAAATGCATTCAGTTTCCAGGTGGTTTGGTTCATAATTTTTCATCCAAGGCTGCTCGGTAAATCATTCTTTGTTTGATCAATGCCACCTGCTTCTGTGTGCAGTGAATTGCCATTTTGTCTGAATACTAAAATCATGCAAAAGTAGGAATTAACCCCTTTGGTTGGACTGCAGCTATGCTGCAAACCAATTCATTATTTTTGAAGTGTTATTTGTAGGCAGACAGAACATCAACTTGTGCACAATCCATCCTTTGGATGAAACGTTAAACCGAGACCCAGTCTGCCCTCTCAGATGGATGCAAGAGATGGTTGCGGGAGGAATGCTTGTCAGGACTCCCTGATTTTTTGAGTAGTGCAATAGGTCTTTCACATCCATCTGAAGAGGCAGACATGGCCTGGGTTTAACATCTGATTTGAAAGGCTGCCCTTCCACAAATGCAGCACTCCTACAAATGCAGCACTCCCTCAGTATTGTCCTGATGTGTCAGCCTATATTACATACTCAAGTGCTGCTTGAACCTATAGCCTCCGAACTCAGGAGGCAAGAGTGCTACCGACTGAGCAAAGCTTTCATGGAAATAAATTTCTGTGTTTGTTTTGCGGGTAGAATTTTGCTGTATTATGGTCTGCTAAAGACTGAGAGAGCCAATTGCTGATCTCATAATATGTCCAAGGTATAAAAAATAGCTTTGTAAAAACTAGTATCACAGTAGTTTTGTCTCATTGCTCTGGAGTTTGGCATGCACTTTTTATACACCATACTTTACTTCCTGTAATTTTTGAGTAATGCTTTGTAGGTCAAAATGCATAAGGCGTCAACATTTGTCAGTATTTCTTAATGTTAAAGCATATGTCAATATTTGCTTGTCATATACTTCTATAATATAAAGCTTTGTAGTACTGCAGCTACTAGGTGGCACTATTGCGCCTCTCTATAACATCTCCCAGGTTCTCTGCCTCTTCTGACTATTGAACTCTACTTAAGCCACACAGATCCGGACACCAAAAGCTGTAACAAACTCACTTTTCTACATACATTACACTTTTTATTTATTAAAATACATAGGCTGTCCTTATATCTAACATGGTTGTCTGTTTACGCACCCAAATTTAAAATGTTTGCCTGTTTGTGTTGGGCCTACTCCATCCCAAAAATCCATCAGGCTCTAGACCACACCATGTTCCAGAAAAATATCTCCAGACTCTTAACTGCACGTCTGTGGACCCATTTTCTCCCGGCTGTACCACTGGCCGACTGGCCACTTCTGCTCCTTGCCTGCTTCTGTTGGCTTCCCGCTGAACCCACTCTCCTGCCTATCAGCTCCAAATTTAAAATGTTTGCCAGTCTGCACGGGCTCTTCCCCATTAAATTGTTTTCCAGACTTACTTACTCCTGGACCCTCTCCCGGCTGTGCCTCTTTTGTTGACATTTAGAAAACAATTATAGTTTGTTTTCTAAGTGGTTTACATTCTCTTAATTGGCTGCTGTTGATGTCATGTTACTCACAGCAAGCTCCTGCCCCTTCCCAAATTCAGTTAAAAGATCTTCCTCTTCTGTGAAATACAACAAACCAGTTTTGTTGCTTAAAAGTATATTTTTGTATAAAAACTTGGAAACTTCATAAACAAGGAATCTTTGTTTGTTTCTGGAAATTTATGTGTGTCAAAGACTGCATAAATCAGCAAGCACACTAAGTAATTTAAGGAAGGAGCTGGTTCATGATCAGAGAGCAGTCAGAGTGTATGATAGGGAAAACAAAACGCAGAGGTTGGGGAAGGATCCTGACAGGTGGCAACTTAATTGGGGGTAGGAGGGCGAGAGGACCTGATGGTCCAAAAGGTGCCAAAGCAGTTTGGGTCTCATTTGCTTGGGCCTCCCTTACTCACAAGGCTGCTGGACCCTTGTCCCCACATTGCTTCCATACCCCAGGATCCCCATTTCAGTATTCCCTGATACAGGATCATCCCCAATGTTCCCAGATGCCCGGATCCTTTTCCCAATGGTCCCAGATATGGGAGCCTGCCCAAGTGTACCCAGAATTCCAATCCACAGTACTCCTAGACATCAGGGCTGCTCCCAGACCCGAGGATCCCTCTCAAAGTACTGCTAGACCCTGAGATCCCAGTCCGGCACGGACCCAGGCTCTCCCCACTGTTGATAAATTAATGCCCCTGATTATGCTACTTTGCATAGCAACCCTGTTGTTATAAAACCCAGACTCGCCTGTCAGCAATGTCACAGGACATCATATGTATATATATAAAAGTTTTGAGACGCAGCAATCATACTTCAGGTATCAGGTATTGGGGGTATGGTAGCATAGTGGTTATGTTACTAGACTAGTAATCCAGGGGCCTGGGCTAATGATCCACAGATATGAGTTCAAATCCCACCATGGCACCTGGGGAATTTAAATTCAGTTAATTAATTAATTTTAAAAAAAAATCTGGAATAAAAAGCTAGTATCCGCAATAGTGACCATGAAATTATCGGATTGTCGTAAAAACCCATCTAGTTCACCAATGTCTGGCCTATATGTGACTCCAGACCCACAGCAATGTGGTTGACTCTTAACTGCCCTCTGAAATGGCCTAGCAAGCCGCTCTGTTGTATCAAAACCGCTATGAAAAACTATAATAAGAATAAAACCAGACGGACCACTCGGCATCGACCTCGGCACCGGATTCAGACATGACAAAGACACACCCAGCCCAGTCGACCCTGCAAAGTCCTCTTCACTAACATCTGGGGACTTGTGCCATAATTGGGAGAGCTGTCCCACAGACTAGTCAAGCAAAAGCCTGACATAATCAAACTCACAGAATCAAACCTTTCAGACAATATCCCAGACCCTGCAAAGTCCTCTTCACTAACATCTGGGGACTTGTGCCATAATTGGGAGAGCTGTCCCACAGACAGACCCACCAGAGGTGGCGGCACAGTGGTATACAGTCAGGAGGGAGTGGCCCTGGGGGTCCTCAACATTGACTCCAGACCCCATGAAGTCAGGTCAAACATGGGCAAGGAAACCTCCTGCTGATTACCACCTACCGCTCTCCCTCAGCTGATGAATCAGTACTCCTCCATCTGGACCACTTGGAAGAAGCACTGAGGGGAGCAAGAGCACAGAATGTACACTGGGTACGGGACTTCAATGTCCATCCCCAAGAGTGGCTCGGTAGCACCACTGCTGACCGAGCTGGCCGAGTCCTGAAGGATATAATTGCCAGACTGGGCCTGCGGCAGGTGCTGAGAGACCAATACAAGGGAAAAACCTACTTGACCTCATCTTCACCCATATACCTGTCGCAGATGCATCTGTTCATGACAGTATTGGTAGTAGTGACCACCACACAGTCATTGTGGCGACAAAGTCCCGTCTTCACACTGACGACAACCTCGTGTTGTGTGGCACTACCACCATGCTAAATGGAATAGATTCAGAACAGATCTAGCAGCTCAAATCTGGACATCCTTGAGACGCTGTGGACCATCAGTCGCAGCAGAATTGTATTCCACCACAATCTTTAACCTCATGGCCTGGCATATTCCTCACTCTACCTTTACCATTGAGCCAGGGGACAAACCCTGATTCAATGAGGAGTGTAGAAGAGCATGCCAGGAGCAGCACTAGGAGTACCTAAAAATGAGGTGCCAACCTGGGGAAGCTACAACACTGGTGAACAGTGGCAGCAGCATGCTATAGACAGAGCTAAGCGATCCCACAACCAATGGATCAGATCAAAGCTCTGCAGTCCTGCCACATTCAGTCGTGAATGGTCGTGGACAACTAAACAACTAACGCGAGGAGGAGGCTCCATGAGCATCCCCATCCTCAATGATTGCGGAGCCCAGCACGTGAGTGCAAAAGACAAGGCTGAAGCATTTGCAACCATCTTCAACCAGAAGTGCCGAGTGGATGATCCATTTCGGTCTCCTCCTGAGGTCCCCACCATCACAAAAGCCAGGCTTCAGCCAATTCGATTCACTCCACATGATGTCAAGAAACAGCTGAGCGCACTGGATATAGCAAAGGCCATAGGCTGCGACAACATCCCAGCTGTAGTGCTGAAGACTTGTGCTCCAGAACTAGCCGTGCCTCTAGCCAAGCTGTTCCAGAACAGCTACAGCACTGGCATCTATCCGACAATGTGGAAAATTCCCAGGTATGTCCTGTCCACAAAAAGCAGGACAAATCTAATCCAGCAATTACCGCCCCATCAGTCTACTCTCAATCATTAGCAAAGTGATAGAAGGTGTCGTCGACAGTGCTACCAAGCGGCACTTACTCACCAATGCTCAGTTTGGGTTCTGCCAGGACCACTTGGCTCCAGACCTCATTACAGCCTTGGTCCAAACATTCGAGAGGTGAGGTGAGAGTGACTGTCCTTGACCGGTAGGATTTGACCGAGTGTGGCATCAAGGAGCCCTAGTAAAACTGAAGTCAATGAGAATCAGGGGGAAAACGCTCCACTGGCTGGAGCCAATGTTCCTCCTAATTTTGTTTTTGGGTGTGCGGCCCCTTTAAGGGGCTGTGTGGCCCATTCACAGTTTTGCGCATATACGCGAAACTTAACATTGAAAAAGCCGGTCCCAGGCTGCGTGGGACCAGCAGTGGCAGTGCAGCTTATAGGGAATGATGGCTGGAGTCATACCTAGCCCAAAGGAAGATGGTTGTGGTTATTGGAGGCCAATCATCACAGCCCCAGGACATCGCTGCAGGAGTTCCTCAGGGCAGTGTCCTAGGCCCAACCATCTTCAGTTCCTTCATCAATGACATTCCCTCCATAATAAAGTCAGAAGTGGGGATGTTCGCTGATGATTGCACAGTGTTCAGCGCCACTCGCAACTCCTCAGATAATGAAGCAGTCTATGCCCGCATGCAGCAAGACCTGGATAACATTCAGGCTTGGGTTGATAAGTGACAAGCAACATTCACGCCACTGAAGTGCCAGGCAATGACCATCTCCAGCCACATAAATACTGTGTCTACGGGAGCATGTCAGAGGCTCGGTATTCTGCGGCAAGTGACTCACCTCCTGACTCCCCAAAGCCTTTCCACCATCTACAAGGCACAAGTAAGGAGTGTGATGGAATACTCTACACTTGCCTGGATGAGTACAGCTCCAACAACACTCAGAAGCTAAACACCATCCAGGACAAAGCAGCCCGCTTGATTGGCACCCCATCCACCACCTTAAACATTCACTCCCTCCATCACTAGCTTATTGTGGCTGCAGTGTGTACCATCTACAAGATGCACTGCAGTAACTCGCCATGGCTTCTTCGACAACACCTCTACCTCCCAAAAGGAAAAGGGCAGCAAGCGCATGGGAATATCACCTCCTGCAAGTTCCCCTCCAAGTCACACACTGATTTTGACATAAATTGCCATTCCTTCATCATCGCTGGGTCAAAATCCTGGAACTCCCTCCCTAACTGCACTGTGGGAGCACCTTCACCACATGGATTGCAGCGGTTCAAGAAGGCGGCTCACCACCACCTTCTCAAGGGCAATGAGGGATTAGCAATAAATGCTGGCCTTGCCAGCGATGCCCACATCCCAGAATGATTTTTTTTTTAAATCGCACTTAAAACTATTAAAAGAAAGATAATTATTTCCTATTGGTTTCTTCTTACCTTGTGGTGGAGCTGGAAATTTACAAGAAGCTGCCAATGTAGAGAAACAGGGTGTCCTGAAATTTACCTCAGGATATGCGTAACCATAAATGACCTCAGGATGTAACTTTTACAACAATTAGACCGTGTGGCCTTAAAGGGACAATACGCACAACTCCCCCTTAGCAATAGAATAATACATTACATGGTATTATGCTCCTGTGGTTAGACAATTACTTTTTAATGCACATTAGGTTTGAAAACCCTCTTTTGATGCACTCTGCTGCAACTCTGGCAGGAATGTGGCAATAAGGCCTGAAAATAGCCCAGGACCTGGATACTCTGGTGAGACCTGGCGTACTGGCCAGCTAAAGGGTGAAAGTGGACCCCACCTGTGATCCAGGCCAGGAGTGAAGCCTGCCCCCCTTAAGATTTAAGGCTTTAAAGATTTATTTAACTGCAAACTCCTGTGGAGTCAGTCAGTCCTGCTCCCCGGCAGGCTGTGGGTCATTGGCCTACACACTTTCTGGGGCCAGTTTATTTAATAGGCAGCTTTAGGTTTTAAATGTTGCTGTCATTAAGGCTGCGTTTATATTTTTTTGTAATATGTGTTTAAAGTTTATTACATTTGTACTTTTGTGTTTAATTCTGAGTTTACAAATAATCACTTTTGTATATCAATTCCAGAGGAAAGTGAATAACTAGAGAAATTGTGCAAGAGATTGCTTTTATCGGCACTACCCCAACAAAGTGCTTTCACTCTAACATCAAAAACCATGACCTACTGCACCAGTATGATATTTCCACATCCTGCATCAACCTTGTGCTGTCTTGGTGCGAGATTGGCAGTTCAGTGCTGAATTCGGAGCAGTTTGTGCTGTCCATATCCACTGACTAGGAACTGTGTTGAGCTCACTTACAGATAGCACACACTGTGAGATAAAAGACTTTCATCCTTTCACTCTGGATTGGATTCAAACCCAGGGTCCCAGAGGTGAAAGAATAGCATTCCAATCTACCATAACACCCAGTTCCTTGTTGTAATAAATTTCAATGTATATAAAAAGTATTAATTAGAAACAAGCACTATGTTAACCTGTGACACATAACAAGACAATTTTAAGGCAGTTAATTATTTAAATGAAACTGTGGCAGCCTTGTGCACAGCATCACTGTTAGCAGATGTTACGCATGGATTTAATTCCACAGCTATCTCTATTTAATGCCTGTATTCTCTTTGTTCTTTGCTTTGTTGCTGCTTCCCTTCTTTCTCACTGCTTCCTGTAGCGTTGTGGTGCTGATTGCTTGGGGCAATAAACTTCTTCCCTACTCTGGGATTCAGTGTTGCCCCCCGAAGATCTCATTAGCTAGACGTGATGTGTGATCACACACCCTTCTTGCTATAAGGCCTGTGGCATCCACAGCCTGCTGGGGAGCAGGAGTCACACGCGGCTGTAGTTAGCTGAAGCATCTAGGTGTTCATCACAGCCTCAGTTCATTCAAGCTCATGGCCTGAAAATCTAGTTTGTTTATGGCCTGGTGTCCTAACCGTGATTGTTAGTGAACCTGGCTAATGATAGACCGGTGCTGTGATCGTTAGTTGTTGGTTCCCATAGACTACCCTCAGTGTGCAGAGTTATTTCTTGTTGTTACACATCATAGTGGAAACTTCTGCACTAACAAAAAAGTGTTACAAATGTAAAAAGCTTTAAAAAATATAACCAAAAAATAAAATACAATCTTAATAAGCAAACTTTGACTTTACATTGTAAACAAGCTAGATATATTTTTAAAAAGGTCAGCATTCAATAAACAATGGAATTGAAATCGGGTGAGTTCTATAAAGGATGAGCAATCCACTCTGCTCGATGAAGTGAAGATGAAAATCCACCCCAATACTTTGAAGTAGTTAATACTTTGAAATATAGTTAAGTTAATAATTTGCCAGTGATATAGATAATACACTCGCAAATTACATATGTGTGTCTGTCCACTTGAAATATGATAAAAATAAAAAGTACTGAAGTGACATCTCCCAATCCAATTAAAAGTGTTCAGCCTCAAACTGGAACTGATGAAATACTAAGATGTCTGGGGCCCATTCCTGAAAGCTCACATTTGATGTTAGAGGAAGTGACAGGAGGCACGGTCGTAAATTTAAGTTTTACGGTAGTTTTGAAAGTGAAGAGAGAAATAGCAAAGAGATATAAGAGTCTAGTTCCAGAGTGAGAACTTGAAGAGACTTTAAAAGAGGATTTCAAAGTTGATGTACTGGGGGAAGAATGGAGGTTGGTGAGCAAAGGGGTTATGATGAGTGGGATAGGATTTGATTGCAGAGTTTTTTTTACAGGGTTCCCTCGTGTCAGGGACGCTCGGCCCTAGGGTTACCCTGTCAGTGGTTCGGCTTGGCAATTAACAGAATCAAGGTTGGCATTACCCGGTCTGAGCCTCTGGACAGCTGTGCAGTGTGGAAGATCTTGTTCAAAAATCTGCTGTGTTTCGTTCTGTTCGCGCTGTTTCATTCATACCCCTTTTCTTATAGCTCTGTGGTGCATGCATATTCTTGCATCAACCGAAATTCATTGGCTCTACTCTGTCTAGTTTCAAACAGCCATTCTCTTGCACAGATTACTGTGTCCTTGTTTGCCTGGAATTATATGTGACTTCCCTCTAATCAATTGTCAAAGCATGCAATTGATAAGTTGATAACAGTTGATGAAGTTAAGGCCATCGAAAGCCATCTAACAGTTAACAAGGTATTGTACACACCTTGAATGGCTCCACTCTGTCTAGCTTCAACCACATAACAGTTAACAAGGTTGTCTAACACTTTTGCATAAATTGGTGTTTTGGGGATTGTTAGGTTAGGAAGAGCAGTCGAGCCTTGAGGTGACAAGGCATGAATGAGGGTGGAGATGAAATAGGGGTGAAGTCAGGTGATGACCTACAGATGGACCAGATATGGGATTTGAAGCTCAGCTCAGCGTCGCAGAAGACATTAAGCAACGCATCTGTGACTTCAGTTTGAGTGAGCAACCAGGGAAAAGAATGGAATCATTGCCAGAAGTGGAAGGTTTCTAGCATGGAGCTAAACTGGATGACTTCAATATTGCTGATGTAGAGCTGAAGAAACTGCTGGTTCATGTAGAATTTGATGTCAGACAGACAATTGGATAGAACATGCATTGTCTCAGAATCAAGGGTGGTAGCAGACAATGTTACCCGTGAAGTGTGTGGACATGTGGCCGTGCATCAATCGGGAGATCCCGCACAAATTTAAAGGGACTGTGCATGAAAAAAAAATTAGAGGGAACATGGGTAGCAGAGTAGGGTATCATTGGCATGAATACAGAATTTGAATGCATATTGGCAGAGATGTTGCTGAGCAGCACTGTATAGCTGAAGTTAGGAGAGGGGCGAGAATGGAAGACTACGGAGGAAAGGTAGCAGAGGATGGAATAGGCAATGGTATCAAAGGCTGCAGACAGGTTGGAAAAGTCAACAATGGATATTGTGCTGCAGTACAGGAGATTGGTGATGTTGACCAGGGTGAGTTCTGTGCTGTAGGCAGGATAAATGCCAAACTGGATGAACTCGAACAGGAATGCTGCAATAGATGGGCACGGAATTTGATGGCAAAGATGTGTTTGAGGCCCTTAGAAGGAAGGGCAGGTTGGAAGTGGGGCAGTACTTTGTGATGGACAGAGGAGTTGAGGGTATCTATTCTTGGCCCGCTCCCAGATCTCATCTACAGGCTGCCCTTTGGCAAAATCATCTGAAAACATAACGTAAGGTTCCAGATTTACGCTGACGTCACCCAGCTTACCCACCGCCACATTCTTGACCCCTCCACTGCCTCTATATTGTGAGACTGCTTGGCCGACATCTAGCCGTGGATGAAATTTCCTCCATTGGGGACGGTAGCATAGTGGTTATGTTACTGGACTAGTAATCCAGAGGCCTGGACTAATGAGTTCAAATCCCACCACAGCAGCTGGGGAATTTAAATTCAGTTCATTAAATAAATTGGGAATAAAAAAAAAGCTAGTATCAGTAATGGTGACTATTAAAAACCCATCTGGTTCACTAATGTCCTTTAGAGAAAGAAATCTGCCACCCTCAACTGGTCTGGCCTATATGTGACTCCAGACCCACAGCAATGTGGTTGACTCTTAACTGCCCTCTGAAATGGCCCAGCAAGCCGCTCAGTTGTACCAAACCGTCTACGACAAAGTCACTGTGGGAGTACCTTCACCACATGGACTGCAGTGGTTCAAGAAGGCAGCTCACCATCACCTTCTCAAGGGCAATTAGGGATGGACAATAAATGCTGGCCTTGCCACATCCCATGAATGAATAAAAATTATACCTTCGGCCCCCGCCACAAACTCTGTTCCTTAGTCATTGATTCCGTCCAGCCTCCCTGTCTCAGGCTGAACCAGTTTACAAACTCGTCATCCTATTTGACCCTGAGCTGACCTTCCGACCCGATACCATCACCAGGACCGCCTACTTCCATCTCCGTAACATTTCCCGTCTCCACCTCTGCCTCAGGTCATCTGCTGCTGAAACCCTCATCCATGCTTTTGTTGCCTCCAGACACGACTATTCCAACGCTCTCCTGTCTGACCTCCCATCTTCCACCCTCCATAAACTTGAGCTCATCCAAAACTCTGCAGCCCTTATCCTAACTCACACCAAGTCCCATTCACCTATCACCCCTGTGCTCGCTGACCTACATTGACGTGTCCAATCTAAAATTTTCACCCTTGTGTTCAAATTGCTTCACAACCTCACCCCTCCCTAGCTCTGTAACCTCCTCCAGCTCTACAACCCTCTGAGAACTCTGCGTTCCTCCAACTCTGGCCTCTTGTCAACCCCACTCCCTTCACCCTGCCATTGGCAGTCTTCATCTGTCTAAGCTCTGGAATTCCCGCCGTAAATCTTTCCACCTCTGTTCCCCTTTAAGACCTCCCTAAAAACCTACCTCTTTGACCAAGCTTTGGTTCACCTGTCCTAATGTCTCGTCCTTTGGCTCGGTGTCATTTTTTGTCTGATTATGCTCCTGTGAAGTGCCTTGGGAAGTTTTACTATGTTACTCCATATTGAAAAGCAAGTTGTTGTTATTGTTGTTGTATGCTTTTGGAAAAGAGGGTAGTAACAGCAATTTTGGAAATCAATTCCTAGGAGGAGAAGACAGACCAACAACCTACTCATGGACCAGCAGCAAGAACAATGAATCCAACAAAGAATACCACTAGATGACAGGACCTTTTTGTTTCCCAACTGATGTGAACCCCAGGGCAAGAACCAAGAACAAGATACTATTTCAACCTGCATTGCTGCAATCACAAACTAGTCTAAGAAACCTTAAACGTATCAATGTACTCTCACCCAGCACAATGTGATCAACATCTACAATGGCTTCATATATGGATATAAATCTCTTGAAAATATAAGGAAATGTTTAAATAAATCAGGTTAACTGATGACCTGCTTTCCATTGTAATTGTGCCGAATATTCAGGAATTATATTGACCTTCACAGGCTGGTTCAAATTTCTATTTCAGTGATGCACTGCCAGTTAGTTCTCATTTATCTTTTCTTTTAAATGCATTCTGCAAGCATCCTCAAAAAGGCCATGAACCCATGAAGTTTAAGTGTATTTTATTAATGTAAAACAGTTTCATTGGAAACAAATCACAGGGCTCAAAACATAAACTAACTCCATGATAAAAGTAGTTAAGTTTTTGTATGTGCAGAGAGCAAGAACAGTTATAATACAGCCACATTGTAACGTAACATTGGCTCAATAAATATATCAGCAGCTGGCACCTGGGCATCCCGATGTACTATTAAGTAACTACTGTAATTTAAATTGGTTCACAGAATATAATGAAGTACTTAAATCAGTTGGAATCAGTCCTGAGTCGTAGTGTTCAGGTTGTATGTTTTATGATGTTTTGAGCAGAGGCAAATACTAAGCAGTAAAGAGCCTATTGAGTCGGCTGGAAATAAAATCACCGGGAGTTTCCTTGGGGATTCTCCTGATTGTCCGCCATAACTTTGGCAGTAACCCCAAATAGACACGTGAATGAGGTTTCTACCGAGCTTCCACCGAAGTTACGGCAGCTGATCAGGAGAACCCAAGGAAATCATGGTCAGTATATTATAATATCGTGTGAGGGGGTGACTGAAATAGCTAGGCTTATTATTATTAATACCTGAATAATTGCAATTCCTAACTGGAAACCAAACACAAAACTGGAACATTTTAAGTTGATCGATTATGAGCAAGATGAAAGTACTGAAGAGAAAGAAGGCAATGTTGTAGTATTGGTTCCCGTGATTCTGATGAAACTGTTAGTGCATTTAACCAATTTACATGGAATATGACAGGTGATTAAAAGAAAATCCAGAAAGTTAGAAAAGTTTGAGAATTGTTGCCATGAAGAGCACTACATATTTGTTTCAATTCAAGAAATCAGGAAAGTGGGGAACTGGTGGATCACTGTTACAGTGTTGAAGAACTTTGCGGACACTTGTGATTTGGGTAAAACGATGGCATCACTGATTCGCAATAGAATTCTGATATGAATCAAAAACAGCCCTGGAGAGAGACCAGGCCTCAGTCTTAAGAAAATAGCAGACATGCTAAGAACAGCTGAAGTCATTGGATCCAATATTTACGGGGAGGTTGCGGGTGAGGCCGAAAACGGCTGAAGAACCCAGTAAGGCCGGGACCCCATCTTAACAGCAGGACCTCATTAACATTTTGTAGGTACAGCAACCAGCCGAATGGACAGCCTGGCCGGCGGGCAAAAGGGAACACCAGCAGTTGAAGGCCACCGCCGAGCAAGCTTGGGGACGGTCTCTGGCAATTAGGAGGGGGGAGAGGCCTGTGATCGGGAGGACTGAGGGGAGGTCGGCAATCGGGGCTGGGGTGGGGGGGATGAGAGAGGAAGCTAACGATGAGTTAAATGTAGAGACACGTCACACAGAACGTCAATATCTTCCCATTTCAGAACTGAAATCTAGCTGAATACTCAAATATCAACCCCAATCAAGTTCAGACGCACATTTGTAACTGGATTGTCTGAACGCAAGAATAATATTTCTCCTGAGATTAAAAAGTACTACAGATGTACTGTCTGTTCAAGGTGAGATATTATTCAAAGGTTCTGAGTGTTATCCCCATTGCCAGGAGGGCAGAGATGATGCAGAAAAGCCATTTTGAACGATTGGGATTGAAAAATGTCTAAAGCCAGAGATGTAGCCCAGCATGAATGCTGAAATCAAAGACTACGGGGGGAAAATTGGATCTTGTTGCTCCCATTTTGCAGCTGGAAAATTGGAGTAAAAAGAACCAATTTCGCAGGACTATGTCCTGCACTCCAAGTAGCCTGAAAGAGGTTCGACCCCATATTAAAACAAGCATTAGGCCTCTCGCCTATGTTAATGAGTGGCCTAACACCTGTTTTCAGACCCATTCCAGAAGTTAATTGCCGCTGAACGGAGCAGGCCCTGCTTTACTGAAAAATACTTGGTCTACATGTGGCCTAACCAGTGGTCCTTGAAGGAACTGCTCGAGGCAGCCATCAAAAAGGTAAGTATTTTTTATATACTTACTTTAACGTGGAGCCAGGAGGCTCCTTTACACTACTGCGAGAACCCTTCCCACTCTCCTCCTTTTCCCCAGGACTTGCCTTAGGGCTGGTGCCAGCGAGGCAGCTGGCCCAAATTGGAGGCCACCAAAGCGGCGAGCTACCTCTGGAGGTACGACAGGTGCTGGCTGCTCACGCGGATTATTAAGGTAAGGACCGAGGGCTGGCCTCTTCTGACATGTACAGTGTGTGTGCCACTACCACCTGGTTAGCGCCAACAAATTTATTTCTGTACATCTCCATGTGGTATTTTTAATACATATTACAAATCACAGAAACAAACACCACAGAAGGATTAAAGCCTCAAAAGTCCTGAAGTCAGGAAAACTCAGTCAGGAACCATCAGTGTTTCAAATAGAGTCGATCACAAGAGGCAAAGTAATCAAACCCACAGAGGTTGAAGAACCCTTTAGTAAGATATGTTTACAGTAAATGAATACTCAAAACCTCTAAAAGGACGTCCTGAAAGAAACTTTTCAGTTTAAAAACTGAATAGCCGATTTTCCAATCTCAGTTCCATTTGCATAATCTTGGTGGGTACTGCGGCCTCTGCCAGAGTGTGGGCAAAGAATGGCTTCAGCAGACCACAGCATATTTAAACTGGTTTAAAGTTTGTTAAAAATGTAAACATTTTTAAACGCTCTGCCAAAGCCAATTGATTGCATTCAACCTTTTTTCCCTTTCAATTTAAATTTTAAACCCACATCCCCGCACCGCTCAAAGCAAAACTGGATGCCGAAGACCAACAGGCATCCCAGGAATCCATCATTGCTACAGCACGAATGATGTAGTGCGGTACACTGCCAATCAGTGCCTTTGAAATATTGGAGGGGGTCCTTGACTCCTTTCCCACCTCCGTCCACCTCAGTTCCAGTGCAAATCAACAGAAGGATGGTAAGAAAGATAGGCTGACTGGATAGACACTTGAGGGAAATAAACTTGCTGGGCTACGGGGATAGAGCGGGGTTTGCTCTACAGAGAGCCAGCGCGGACTCAATGGGCTGAATGGCCTCCTTCTGTGCCGTTATGACTCTATGACTATAAGAGCAAAGATGATTTTGTGTTTGCTGCTGTTTTGCCCTTGGCCAAATATGCAATATATTATTTCAAATCATGCATTAACTGCTATTCCAATACAATCTGTAATTTCTTTGGTGCTAAAAATTGCATCGCAGTAGATGAGGAAAATTACACAGAAACCTGATTCTTGTCCTCAAACAATAAAAATGGAATATTAGTATCACCCACCCAAGTGAGGGCAATGTTTATTCTAATATATATATATATATTGGGACAAATATTTAGTTGTACAGCTTTGTGTGCAGCACGTATGTATGAGTATACACATTTTAAACATTTTTAATACATATTTAAAACTGTTTAGCCTACATTACTCTATTTGGACAGTCTCTTTCAGTAGGGAAATAGCCTGTCAGTATCAGTAACAAATAATCTGCCAAAAATATAACTTAAAAGTAAATTCAATATCCCTTGGTGTTTGCCTTTTCTGTATATTCTTTTACTTGAAATTTGCTGTAGTTGGAGTGTCACAGGCACCATCGTGGGAACTCGCGAGATAAGCTGTTGGGCCAGACAGTGTGAGTCTGCTAGAGTTACATATGCAGTGGAAGTGATGAGGTCACTCAAGCACCCTGGGGTTCTTTTTGCGCCAATCTGATGTTTATGTAGCACCCTCACGCTGTCTGGCTGGCTCCATTACATCTTGCAGACATTGCTTTAATGATGTGACTAACAAGCACAGATAAGCAGATTTGTGAAACAAACTTCAAAACAATTACGGAAATACCCTGTCAGTACTGTTGGTGTATTGCTTGCAATAAACATGGGCCAAATTTCCTCTTTTATGAAATGTAAGAGATGCTTGGTTTCTCTAATTAATCTGAACTAAATTTTGTGATTTTTGCTTTGCAATGTGTGACTTCTGAACATGTGATTTTGTTAATAGGTTGTTAATGATGGGGAAAAACAAGTATTCACCTGTGTTTTGTTAAGAGAATGTTCACCCCTAGGTTACATAACTATTTGGTTTCTTTAAGGGATACTAATAGTCTAAGGGGGAGAAATTCGGTCTCGTCCCATTTATCGGCCGCGGTGCAAAGTTTAGCGCCTGGCGCTAATTATCGCCTCCGACTGCAAACTTGGCTCCTATCACCCTGGAGGTGATTGGAGCGCTAAATCAGGCGCTACACACCTCTCTTAAGGCGCTAACGCCGAGGACTGAGGCGCTACCTCAGAGCACTGGCGAAGCTCAGGTGATGTCAGTCAGCAATGGAACACAGACACACTGGCGCCGGCCAGTTCTTAAAGGGGAGGGTCGATTTTGCTCTCCATCCACACCCTGCTCATTACAGCCTTGAATCTCGGCCTGCAGAGACCTGTACATCAAATCTGCTGGAAAGAACAATGGAGAGGCCCAGTGAAAGAGTTCAGAGTGCAGCCCCCGTAGTCTCTTCGAGATCGATGCAAGGAAGGTCAAATCAAAATGAACCTGCGAAGTGCTGCTCAGTACCCAAAACTCCTTCACACAGCGTTGAATCTCTCCAGAAATCTCTCTCTCTCAGAATGTGTGGTGCAAAAATGTCGCTGACAAAAAAAGGCAGGAAGCGGCCGCCTTTAAATAGTGCTCCCCCAGTCCCTTCCCGACTGCAAAACGTTCCCCTCAACCTGTCGTTGCTAGCAGCAGGCGGAAAGGCAGGGGGCGCCACTCAATATCCGGTCCGGGGCGTTGCACACTCGACTGATGTCACGATCTGCGGGCGCAGGAGAACGTGGTGGTAGTGTTTAGCGCTGCGCAAAATGTCTGGTCAATTTCGCGAGTGGCGCAAACATCGCCGCGCCCGGGCGCTAGTTGCTTTGCGCCCCATTAGCGCCTTCTTAGGGCGCTAACGGGAGGCACAAAGCAACCGAATTTTTCCCCCTTAATCCCTCTGTTGCACTCAGCCAAATTAATAGCATAGAAGTTTAGTGAGACATTCTTTAATCTGGTTTATTGACAAAAAGTGTGTCCTTTATCATTAATCACAGTAGGATTCCGGATAAACCACTACATATCCACACTAATCTTTTAGGATATGTAGAATAGCTTCCATTTCTCTCTAGTATATCACCATCCTCTTTGTTTTCATTTCTGTCTGTATAGAAAAATGATTGTCAATCTAACAGTTTAATAATATGCTGTTTTATAAGGACAGAAGTTTTATACTATAATGCAAAAGCATTATTCTGCTGTGTTGGAGCCTTGTCCCTTTTAAGGTCAGAAATTCTACCTGTTAATTAAACAGAGGCACAGGTCAATCAGATTTTAACATTTACGTCCACCTGAGATGGCAGACGGTGCCTTGGTTTAACGGCCCAAAATTTCCTGTGGCAGGGCAATGAACAACGCCCGTTGTTAGTTAGACTTGCCCTTGCCCGTTTAATGTCGACGATATTTTGCGCTTCAAGTTGTTGGAAATGTGAGATGGAATTGGTGCAACACCCTCTACAAGGCATCTGGGATCTGACAGGGCAAGCAACTGTGTGTCTCCTTAACTAATCAGATTGAAGCATTGTGAAATTAACAGTGCAAGGGCCGAGAAGGAAGTATAAGTTAGAATGTTGAATTCAATGTCAAATCAAGTACAAAAGCAATAAAGATGGAAAAAAGACAGCAAGAAAAAGTAAAAAAAAGATTTTTAATTAAAAAAAAACTCCAACAACAATTAAAACCTGAAGGAATAAGACTTGTAATGGTTAATTTTCAGTGCTAGAAAGGTTGACTAGCAGTAATTAACATTTATCACACCATTAAAAGGGTACTTAGACTTGAAATAACTTTCTGCAGTGAGTTTACTTCCTATCTACAATGGTGAGCCAGACAGCGAGATGCCATTTTCGCGAAGCTACCGACAGAGCAACACATCTTCAACAGCAACTTCTCAATTTCCATGCTTAATCGCACATCTGCCCTCGCCTGAAGTTGCTGGGGCATTTGCGCATCTTCCTGAAGAGATATTAGTGAAAAAGCTAAAAGCAAGGATACCATGACCTAGGCATGGCATGCACAACTATACTATAGTGAATACCACAACCAGAAACCATAAGTGGCTCCAAACCCAGTGGGTGGGAGAATTAGTATCCCTGCACGTGAGGAATCATGCAATCAGTGCCAAAAAAGGCTCTGATCCAGGCTGAGGAAGAGCTAAACAGCCTGCTCTCAATAGACGCCAAACACATGCTATCAAAGCTGCTGTGCTCCTCTCCCTCAAATCTGCCATCATCACCCCCTCCTCAAAAACCAACCCTTGACCCCTCCGTCCTTTCAAACTACCGCCCCATCTCCAACCTCCCTTTCCTCTCCAAAATCCTTGCATGTGTTGTCGCCTCCCAAATCCGTGTCCATCTTTCCCGCAACTCCATGTTTGAATCCCTCCAATCAGGTTTCCGTCCTTGCCACAGTACCGAAACAGCTCTCATCAAATTCACAAATGACATCCTTTGTGACTGTGACAAAAGTAAACTATCCCTCCTCGTCCTTCTTGACTTGTCTGCAGCCTTTGACACGGTTGACCACACTATCCTCCTCCAACAGCTCTCCACTGTCATTCAGCTGGGTGGGACTGCACTCGCCTGGTTCCATTCTTATCTATCTAATCGTAGCCAGAGAATCACCTGCATCGGCTTCTCTTCCCGCTCCCGCATCGTTAACGCTGGTGTCCCCAAAGGATCTATCCTTGGCCCCCTCCTATTTTTCATCAACATGTTGCCCCTTGGCGATATCATCTGAAAACACAGCGTCAGTTTCCACATTTACGCTGATGACACCCAGCTCTACCTCACTACTACTTCTCTCGACCCTTCTACGGTCTCTAAATTGTCAGACTGCTTGTCCGACATCCAGTTCTGGATGAGCATAAATTTTCTCCAATTAAATATTGGGAAGACCGAAGCCATTATTTTCGGTCCCCGCCACAAACTCCGTTCCCTAGCCACTGACTCCATTCCTCTCCCTAACATCTGTCTGAGGCTGAACCACACTGTTTGCAACCTTGGTGTCATATTTGACCCTGAAATGAGTTTCCGACCACAAAACATCGCCATCTCCGCCCTTGCCTCAGCTCATCCGCTGCTGAAACCCTCATCCATGCCTTTGTTACCTCTAGACTTGACTATGCACTCCTGGCTGGCCTCCCACATTCTACCCTACGTAAACTAGAGGTCATCCAAAACTCGGCTGCCCGTGTCCTAACTCGCACCAAGTCCTGTTCACCCATCACCCCTGTGCTCGCTGACCTACATTGGCTCCCAGTTAAGCAGTACCTCGATTTCAAAATTCTCATCCTTGTTTTCAAATCCCTCCATGGCCTCGCCCCTCCCTATCTCTATAATCTCCTTCAGCCCCACAACCCCCCTGAGATACCTGCGTTCCTCTAATTCTGCCCTCTTGATCATCCCTGATTATAATCGCTCAACCATTGGTGGCCGTGCCTTCTGTTGCCGAGGCCCTAAGCTCTGGAATTCCCTGCCTATACCTCTCCGTCTCTCTACATCTCTTTCCTCCTTTAAGACGCTCCTTAAAACCTACCTCTTTGACCAAGCTTTTGGTCACCTGCCCTAATTTCTCCTTATGTGGCTCGGTGTCAAATTTTTTGTCATATAATACTCCTGTGAAGCGCCTTGGGACGTTTGACTACGTTAAAGGCGCTATATAAATACAAGTTGTGGTTATTATAAACAGGAAGACAAACCAGAAAAACTGCTAGCCTGTAACCTGCACAAACAGATGTGCAATAGAACCATTGCATCAATCCTAAAACTGGATGGCCAAATCACCAATGGCCCCAGTGAAGTCATCAAGAATTTATTCAATAATATGCCTCCCTCTACACCTTTGAGGCCTAAGAACACACAGGAAAATCTCAAATCCTGGACACTCTGATCTCAGTTGCTGAGGCCCAAGAAGCTGTCACAGGCCAGCAGTCCAAAAAAATGCATGGCTAGATGGGGATTCCATTTAAAGTTCTACAAAGCCCTACTCCCTGAACGGACTCCCATGCTGATGAAGCTACACCACCACATGCTGGTGGTGGGCACCCTCCCAGAATCCAACAAATTGGCCACAATCACCCTTATACACAAAAAGGGCAAGGACCCCAATGCCTGTGTATTTTAAAGGCTCAAATTCCTCTTGAATTGTGATTATAAAATACTGGTCAAAATTCTGGCATCTGGGCTAGACTCTGTTAACCCAAACCCAATCAAGGCAAACTGGGTTTATCCGAGAACGCCTCTTGGCAGACCACACGAGGTGACTGCTCAATGTATGCATCACTGCAACAACACAATGCAAACAACCCTGGTACTATCTCAGAATACATCGAATAGGTTCTTTACCAGGTAGAGTGGAGCTTCCTACTCTCCATGCTTGAGTAGATGGCCTTTGGAGATAAGTTTTCTAACAACGTATCAAAATCCTTTACTTCCACGCCTCATACTCAATGCGGATGAATGGCTGCACATCACGAGCATTTTTCCTCCAATGAGAAACCAGGCAGGAATGCCTCTATCCTCTTTCTCTTCAAACTATCCCTAGGCACAGCCATAAAAATGAAACCCTGTATCCAAGAAATGCAGGCCAGTGGAGTAGAGCCCAAAATTCCTCGATGCAGATGACAGCCTGCTCTTTGTAACCAATTCAAGCAGCTCCCTTCCCAGTATCTTCCAGACCATCAGACTTTTAAAAACATTTTGGGCTAGAAATTCATCTCGGGCGGTGGCGAAAAGCGGGCGGATCGGATCGGCCGCCCGTTGTACACAGCGCCTGATATTCCGTTCTATTGCACTGCAGGTACTGCATATAACGGGCGGCCGATCCAATACCGGCCACTTTTCGCCACCGCCCCAGATGAATTTCTAGGCCTTTGTTCTTGGAATAGGGGTGAAATTGGCAAGATAATATTTATTGCCCATCCTTAGTTGCCCTTATCACATTAAGTGTCAACCATACTATCTGGCTACAAGATTAAACATTCCAAAACAGAGGAAATGACCTTTGCTTAAGATATCGAGAGGCCTGCTCCTTTGCCTGGACAAAGACAAGCTTTAAGTACCTGGGCATATTAGGGATCCCAAACTCATATGGCCCTTTATAGGAAAGAAATCTTTCTTACCCTGCTATCCAGGATATATGCTGAGCTGAACAGGTAGAACAGCTCACCCATCTAGGATCAGTGAACACCCTAAATATGAATGTGCTTCTTGCCTCCTCTACAAGTTACATATGCTGACTGTCCATATCACAGCATAGGGACCTTGATAACTTCCATCTGCTGGAGAATGAGACATGCTCAACTCAGAATTCTCCACCTTACAAACTTCACTCCCCGTCCCTGTTAGATGAGTGCTGGCAGAGCTACACCCACAAGAGCATGCTACCCACACATATTTTTGTCCTGCTCCAGTCTCCAATCTTTTTGGATGGATACTCAGGCCACTGAAGTTAGGATTGACCTAGGACTATGGCCCTTGCATTCCCAGCCTGTTTCAAAAATCATAGAATCATACAGTACAGAAGGAGGCCATTCGGCCCATCGTGTCTGTGCCGGCTCTTTCAAAGAGCGATTCAATTAGTCCCACTCCCCCTGCTCTTTCCACATAGCCTGCAATTTTTTTCCTTTTGAAGTATATATCCAGCTCCCTTTTGAAGTATATATCCAGCTCCCTTTTGAAAGTTACTATTGAATCTGCTTCCACCTCCCTTTCAGGCAGTGCATTCCAGATCATAACAATTCGCTGCATAAAAAAATGTCTCCTCATCTCCCCTCTGGTTCTTTTGCCAATTACCTTAAATCTGTGTCCTTCTGGTTACTGACCCTCCTGCCAGTTGTCGAATTTCACCTTTTTTTCCTCAAATAAAACCCTTCATAATTTTGAAGTAGGACAAGGAATCATTGCCACTCATAGGTTTGCACAGACTTTATGCTTGGCAGCAAGGAAATGCACCATTTTTGGAATGGCTCAACACAACACTCTCCACCAGAAAACATGTGGATAAAGTGCATGTGGGTTATTTGCCGATCAGTGCAAGTAATGCATATGTTGTGCCTGAAGCTGGGAAAACAGGCAAGAATTATGGGACCCCTTCCTCCATCCCAAGTCTCTAATGTCAAAATATCCCTCAGGGTGATTGCTGAATAAACAGGCCAATTGCCTACCTATGCCTTCCTGGCACCCGCTGCTACCTCCACCCAATGTCTTGAGATTCTTTGCCCCATTCCCCTTCCTGCAAGCCCCGTCCCAAATAGGAAGGACCCTGTCATTGAATACCTAATGTACATAATCAAAGCTTCGACCACGCTCAATCAGCTCCGATGGACGGGTCACATTGTCCGCATGCCCGATACGAGACTCCCAAAACAAGCGCTCTGCTCGGAGCTCCGGCACGGCCAGAGAGCCCCAGGTGGGCAGAGGAAACGCTTCAAGGACACCCTCAAAGCCTCCTTGAAAAAGTGTAACATCCCCACCGACACCTGGGAATCCCTGGCCCAAGACCGCACAAAGTGGAGGAGAAGCATCCGGGAAGGCGCCGAACACCTCGAGTCTCTTCGCCGGGAGCAAGCGGAAGCCAAGCACAGGCAGTGCAATGAGCGCACGTCAACCCAAGCACCCCACCCACCTGCCCCTTCAACCACCGTCTGCCCCACCTGTGACAGAGACTGTAGGTCCCGCATTGCTCTCATCAGTCACCTGCAAACTCATTTTTAATGTGGAAGCAAGTCATCCTCGGTTCCGAGGGACTGCCGAAGAAGAAGAATGTACATAAATGAAAACAGAAAATGCTGGAAATACTCAGCAGGTCAGGCAGCATCAGTGGCAAGAGAAACAGAGTTAACGTTTCAGGTCGATGACCCTTCGTCAGAACTGAAAAAAGCTGGAGATCGAACAGGTTTTTAAGCAAGTGCAGGGGCAGGGAACGGGGAGAGGGGAGGAAAGAACAAAAGGGAAGGTCTGTGATAGGATGGAAGGCAGGTGAGATTAAGACACATTAAGAGATGGTGCAAGGCAAAAGGAGATGGTAATGGGACAAGTTAAGAAACAAAAGAAGGCTCTAGATGAAGTGTAAATGGCGCTGGCAGAAGGAGAGACAGCTGCCATGTGGGAGAGAGAAAAAATATATAATAAATAAAATAAATGGGAGAAAAAAGGATAGGGGCAGAGGTTATGGTCTGAAATTGTTGAACTCTATGTTGAGTCCAGAAGGCTGTAAAGTGCCTAATCGAAAGATGAGGTGCTGTTCCTCGAGCTTATGTTGAGCTTCATTGGAACAGTGTAAGAGGCCGAGGACGGTGAGGTCTGAGTGGGAATGGAGCGGAGAATTAAAGTGACAGGCGACCGGAAGCTCGGGGTCACGCTTACGGACTGAACGGAGGTGTTCCGCAAAGCGGTCACCCAATCTGCGTTTGGTCTCCCCAATGTAGAGGAGACCGCATCGTGAGCAGCGAATACAGTACACTAAATTGCAAGAAGTACAAGTAAATCGCTGTTTCACCTGGAAGGAGTGTTTGGGGCCCTGGGCAGTGGGAAGGGTGGAGGTAAAATGGCATGTGTTGCATCTCCTGCGCTTGCACGGGAAGGTGCCAGGGGAAGGGGTGTTGGGGGTGATAGAGGAGTGGACCAGGGTGTCGCAGAAGGAGCGGTCCCTTCGGAATGCTGAAAGGGGAGGTGAGGGGAAGATGTGCTTGGTGGTGGGGTCACGCTGGAAATGGCGGAGGATGATGCGTTGAATGTGGAGGCTGGTGGGGTGAAAGGTAAGGACAAGGGGAACCCTATTGTGGTTCCGGGAGGGAGGGGAAGGGGTGAGAGCAGAAGTGCGGGAAATAGAACGGACACGGTCAAGGGCCGTGTCAACCACAGTAGAGGGGAATCCTCGGTTGAGGAAAAAGGAAGACATGTCGGAAGCACTGATATGGAAGGTGGCATCGTCAGAGCAGATGCGGCGGAGATGGAGAAACTGGGAGAATGGAATAGAGTCCTTACAGGAAGCGGGGTGGGAGGAAGTGTAGTCCAGGTAGCTGTGGAAGTCAGTGGGCTTGTAGTGAATGTTTGTCAATAGCCTATCCCCAGAGATGGAGACAGAGAAGTCAAGGAAGGGAAGGGAAGAGTCGGAGATGGACCATGTGAAGGTGAGGGAAGGGTGGAAATTGGAAGCAAAGTGAATGAAATTTTCTAGTTCAGGGCGAGAGCAGGAAACAGCACCGATACAGTCATCAATGTATCGGAAAAAGAGGTGAGGGAAGGGACCTGAGTAGGACTGGAACAAAGAATGTTCCACATATCCCATGAAAAGGCAGGCATAGCTGGGACCCATGCGGGTTCCCATAGCAACACCTTTAATTTGGAGGAACTGAGTGGAGTCAAAGGAGAAGTTGTTCAATGTGAGAACAAGTTCAGCCAGGCGGAGGAGGGTGGTGGTGGATGGGGACTAGTTGGGCCTCTGTTCAAGGAAGAATAAGAGTGCCCTCAGGCCATCCTGGTGGGGGATGGAGGTGTAGAGGGATTGGACGTCCATAGTGAAAAGGAGACGGTTGGGGCCAGGAAACTGGAAAATGTTAAAGTGACGGAGGGTGTCGGAAGAGCCGCGGATGTAAGTGGGAAGAGACTGGACAAGGGGAGAAAAAATAGAGTCGAGATAGGAAGAGATAAGTTCCGTGGGGCAAGAACAGGCTGAAATGATGGGTCTACCGGGGCAGTCCTGTTTGTGGATCTTGGGAAGGAGGTAGAAGCGGGCTGTGCGGGGTTGGGGAACTATGAGGTTGGCGGCCGTGGGGGGAAGATCTCCAGAGGAGATGAGGTCAGTGACAGTCTTGGAAATGGTGGCTTGATGTTCGGTAGTGAGGTCATGGTGCAGGGGGAGGTAGGAAGAGGTGTCGGAGAGTTGGCGTTCAGCCTCCGCTAGGTAGAGGTCGGTTCACCAAACAACAACAGCACCACCCTTGTCAGCAGGTTTAATGACAATGTTGGGGTTAGATCTGAGAGAATGGAGTGCTGCAAATTCAGAGGGAGGTAGGTTGGAGTGAGTGAGGGGAGCAGAGAAATGGAGACGGCCGATGTCACGCCGGCAGTTTGCAATGAAAAGATCTAGAGAGGTTAAGAGGCCAGAGGGAGGGGTCCAGGTGGAACGAGAATTCTGAAAATGGAAGAAAGGGTCAGCTGTGCGGGGGGTAGACTCCTGGCCAAAGAAGTGGACACGGAGATGAAGGCGGCGGAAATAGAGCTCAGCATCATGCCGAGCTCGAAACAATTGAGATAGGGGTGTAAGGGGATGAAGCTCAGGCCTTTGCTAAGGACTGATTGTTTGGGGTCAGAGAGGGGAAGGTCAGAGGGGATAGTGAAAACACGGCAGGGGTGAGATTGGAAGAAGGGATGGGGTCAGAGGAAAGTGAAGGGGAAGAAGGTTCTGGAGGGGTGTTGGTGTCCAAGAGTTGTTGAAGCTTGCGATCCTTGACATCTGAAAGGAAGAAAAAAAGTTTTTTGTTAAAGCGCCAGATGAGGCAAAGGATGAAATGGAACTGCGGACCAGGACAGCTTTGAGATAGAGTGAGTCGGTGCTGCTAAAGAGAGAGGTCGAGAGTGTTCATGTGGTGTTGCATGGCATTGAGCGTGGATCTCAGGATACGGCGAGAGCAGTGGTTTGAGGAACGCTGAATATCTTGGAGATATCTGTAGTCCTGGGTGGATCCAAAACATGGGGGGTGGAATTTCAGTTGGAATCCACGTGGAGTAAGTCGGAGCCGGAGACAGTTGCTGAGGAAAGATATGTGGCTGTGAAAGCGAGTTTTGGTAGATACCTGATCAAACACGAGAAGGGAGACAGAAAGCAATGAAGATGAACAAGGTAAAAGAGACAAACGGAAATCCCATCGGAGAGAAGAGCAGAACTTCTTCAAGGTGGACATTCTTAGAAGAGAAGTGGCAGTGAATTAAACACTAATACAAAAGCAAAATACTGTGGATGCTGGAAATCTGAAATAAAAACAGAACATGCTGGAAATGCTCAGCAGGCCAGGCAGCATCTGTGGAGAGAGAAACAGAGTTAACGTTTCAGGTCGATGACCCTTCGTCAGAACTGGAAAAAGCTGGCGATCGAACAGGTTTTTAAGCAAGTGCAGGGGCAGGGAAAGTGGGGGGGGAGGAAAGAACAAAAGGGAAGGTCTGTGATAGGATGGAAGGCAGGAGAGATTAAGAAACAAAAGGGATGATGGTGCAAGGCAAAAGGAGATGGTAATGGAACAAGTTAAGAAACAGAAGAAGGCTCTAGATGAAGTGTAAATGGCACTGGCAGAAGGAGAGACAGCTGCCATGTGGGAGAGAGAAAAAAAATATTAAAAAATACCATCTCTTAATGTCTCTTAATCTCTCCTGCCTTCCATCCTATCACAGAACTTCCCTTTTGTTCTTTCCTCCCCTCCCCCCTTTCCCTGCCCCTGCACTTGCTTAAAAACCTGTTCGATTTCCAGCTTTTTCCAGTTCTGACGAAGGGTCATCGACCTGAAATGTTAACTCTGTTTCTCTCTCCACAGATGCTGCCTGACCTGCTGAGTATTTCCAGCATTTTCTGTTTTTATTTCAGATTTCCAGCATCCGCAGTATTTTACTTTTGTACCTAATGTACATAACTGTGTAACTATATATGACCATCAGTGTCTATAGAGTACATGATATTTGCATGATACCTTTTTTCAGGTAGCAATTAAAAGAAAAAACTGAATACTGGAAATCTGAAATCCAAAAGTTGCTGGAAATAGACTGTGGATCAGTCAGCATCTACTAAATAAAGATAGGTGAGCATTCCTGGTGGGGCCTTTCATCACAAAGATGGCATCCTTTTTAAGATCAGTTCATTTGTTTCTGGTATTGGAATGTTTGCTGATTAAACCTTCATAAATGTATCTCTGAGGTGAGGTTTACTGTATGATCGGGTGAATATTACAGTTGAGATTAGTTGCTGAGACTGAATTACTGCACTGCACTGACTGGGTGCTGTGTTACAGTACTTACCAAATGGAGCGTCAACAACAACTGACATGAAAGTGGGTTATCAATTATCTTTCCCTTGTGAAAACCTAGGCCATTCTAATTTCACTGAAGACCACTGATGGATAAGAATTTGAGGTGGTTTAACATTTGTATTAATTTCTATATACAAACATGAAATAAAGGAAAATATAGTCTGTTTGTTATACTAGACTGAGCTTTTATTATTGGTTACACATGACAACGTCAACTCAACTATGGTGAAGTTTATTTCCAATGCAACAGCATCTCTATAGGGTAAGTACTTCCTCCTGATTCCACCATAGGAACAGGAATAGGCCATTCAGCCCCTTGAGCCTGTTCCGCCATTCAAATAGATCATGGCTGATCTGTATCTTAACTCCATCTACCCACTTTGATTCCATAACCCTTAATACCCTTGCCCAACAAAATCTATCAATCTCAGTTTTGAAATTTTTAATTGACCTAGCCTCGCAGCTCTTTGCGGGAGAGAGTTTCAGATTTCCACTACCTGTTGTGTGAAGAAATGCTTCCTGACATCACATCTGAATGGCCTAGCTCTAATTTTAAGATTGTGCCCCCTTGTTCTAGCCTCCCCCAGCAGAGGTAATAGTTTCTCTCTATCTACCCTATCAACTCCTTTGATCATTCTTAAACACCTCAATTAGCTCACCCCTTAATTTTCTATATCTGAGGGAATACAAGCCTAGTCTATGCAATCTGTCCTCATAATTTAACCCTGGTATCATTTTGATGAACCTGTGCTGCACCCCCTCCAAGGCCAATATATCCTTCTTGAGGTGCGGGGCCCAGAACTGAGCGCAGTGCTTCAGACGGGGTCTAACCAGAGCTCTATACAGCTGTAACATAACTTCCATCCCTTTGTATTCCAGCCCCCTGAGATAAAGGCCAACATTCCATTAGCCTTTTAAATTGTTTTTTGTACCTGTCCACTAGCTTTTAGTGATTTCTGTGCATGGACCCCAGAATCTCTCTGCTCCTCCACAGTTCCTAACTTCTCGCCATTTAGAAAATACTCTGATCGATCTTTCTTAGGTCCCAAGTGGATGACCTCATACTTTTCCACGTTGAACTCCATCTGCCACGGTTTTGGCCACTCACTGAATCTATCAATGTCCCCTTTGCAACGTTCTGCTCCCATCTACAGTACTGACTGTGCTACCTAACTTAGTCCCTGTATTTTGGGACCAGATCTCCTCTAAAATGTATGGAGCCATTTCTGTTCATATATTAACAATCTGCACAATGCTCTATAGGGAGTGTGTCCCATTTGACAAGATCTGGCAACACAGTAATCCACCCTGATCATCAAGGTAGTTACTGATAGCCATCTGGATGCTATCAAACTTCTAGCCGCGAAGAGTGCAATTACAGGTATTTTATACAGGTCAGCACTTAAACTCCCAAAGTATCCTGCCTTTATGCTCCATAATCCACTTGAAGGCACATTCTAGGAGTTTGAGTTCCACAATAACATTCATATTAAAGGCTGAAATCAGATTTCCCGAGTTTTAAGTAAAATTGAGGCCAGAGCTATGAACTTGGCTTCAGCCAAACCGCACTAATGTTTTTCAGACATTTTTCTTTCCACTTCATCTTTGTTTCTCCTGTCAGAAATGACATTGTATATATCTCCTGGCAGTATTATAGGGTGGTTTCTGGAGCAGAAAAGTGGGGTCAGCAGTTCTGGAGATACCACCTGTCTCCTATTGAGTCTGGGCCTGCTACAGATTAAACAATGGTGACGTGTTGCATCAAAGCAATGTACGTATAACGTTTAAACCAAGCACTGAGGACGTTCGGAGCCTGATGTCAAACATGTGAACCATGCTTGCAGCTCTGATTTGGATACAAATCTTTCTTACACTATGGTTAAACAAAATAATAACAATGCATACACAAGGCTGAAGACAGTGTCCGATAGCAGTCATCCACTTATCCAACTGGTGCTTAGCTTCCTCCACATCACTCTTAGATGGTCACAATATGTTGCACCCAGATTTTTTTTTAATTCATTCATGGGATGTGGGCGTCTCTGGCAAGGCCAGCATTTATTGCCCATCCCTAGTTGCCCTTGAGAAGGTGGTGGTGAGCCGCCTTCTTGAACCGCTGCAATCCTTGTGGTGAAGGTACTCCCACAGTGCTGTTAGGGAGGGAGTGCCAGGATTTTGACCCAGCGACGATGAAGGAACGGCCGATATATTTCCAAGTCAGGATGGTGTGTGACTTGGAGGGGATCTTGGAGGTGGTGGTGTTCCCATGCGCCTGCTGCCCTTGTCCTTCTAGGTGGAAGAGGTCGCGGGTTTGGGAGGTGCTGCCGAAGAAGCCTTGGCGAGTTGCTGCAGTGCATCTTGTAGATGGTACACATTGCAGCCACGGTACGCCAGTGGTGGAGGGAGTGAATGTTTAAGGTGGTGGATGGGGTGCCAATCAAGCGGGCTGCTTTGTCCTGGATGGTGTTGAGCTTCTTGAGTGTCGTTGCAGCTGCACTCATCCAGGCAAGTAGAGAGTATTCCATCTCACCTTGTGGAAAGGCTTTGGGGAGTCAGGAGATGAGACACTCGCCGCAGAATACCTAGCCTCTGACCTGCTCTTGTTGCCACAGTATTTATGTTGCCGTTACAGTTAATTTTCTGGTCAATGGTGACCCCCAGGATGTTGATGGTGGGGGATTTGGCGATGGTAATGCCATTGAATGTCATGGGGAGGTGGTTAGACTCTCTTGTTGGAGATAGTCATTGCCTGGCACTTGTGTGGTGCAAATATTACCTGCCACTTATCAGCCCAAGCCTGAACGTTGTCCAGGTGTTGTTGCATGCGGGCATGGACTGCATCATTATCTGAGGAATTGTGAATGGCGCTGAACACTGTGTAGTCATCAGCGAACATCCCCATTTCTGACCTTATGATGGAGGGAAGGTCATTGATGAAGCAGCTGAAGATGGTTGGGCCTAGGACACTGCCCTGAGGAACTCCTGCAGTGATGTCTTGGGGCTGTGATGATTGACCTTCAATCACCAGAACCATCTTCCTTTGTACTAGGTATGACTCCAGCCAGTGGAGAGTTTTCCCCCCGATTCCTATTGACTTCAGTTTTACTAGGGCTCCTTGATGCCACACTCGGTCAAATGCTGCCTTGATGTCAAGGGCAGTCACTCTCACCTCTGGGGAGGGGGTTGTCTCAATAGCGTACATCTCTCGGGCAGCCAGTCAGTTATGGTAAGTGATTAAAAAAAAATATATATATATAGTTTTGATTCATACCCCAAATAAAACATCTAAATAAAAGGCTCTAATACTGACTGGCAATTTTTAAAATTAACGTAATTTTGTTTCAGTTGTTCCCCTCGCCCTGTCCCAGTATACAATACACACTAACTTTTGACATAAAAGGTAGGCAGGCACTGAGGCCTGGGCTAATGCCATTCTGCCTGGTTTTTTAGAGGATACAAGAGGACACTATGGGTTGATTTGGCTTTCAGTTTCCTAGTCCTTCCTGTGGAAATGCCTTGAAACTTGGGAGTGGGGCTGGATTGAAAGTGGGAGGCTGAACCTAGGGAGGTGCCTGGGGCTGGGAGGCATTGGATAGGACATGGCCTGAGGGCGGAGGTAAACAATGGAGCAAAGGTAACAAAAAAAAACAAAGTACTGTAGTTCCTGGAAATTTAAAACAAAAATAGAAAATGCTGGAAACACTCAGCAAGTCAAGCACAGCATCTGTGGAGTGAAGCAAAGTTAACATTTCAGGCACTGCCCTTCAGGGTTGGGGGTCAGAGTTGAGTGCAGGGAGAGAAGGAGGCATTGAGGACAAATGCTGGGCAGTGTTCCTTTATTGGCCGCTGTTGAGATAGCTACAGCACAACATCTGATTGGTCCCTGCCTTAAAATACATTAAATGGTCACACAGTTAACAACGACCAACCAGATGTCTGGAAACAGAGAGGAATAGAGGCATGTTTTTATATTTATAAATATATACATGTGTAATGGATTTTGTCCAAGCTCTAGGTGAAGAAACAAAGCTTTCTTCTCAGGAAAAGAAAAGAAAGGCTTCACAAAAGTCCAGTTATTTCTTAAATTTCTTAAACCACAGTAAATCTTCAGCAAAATAGATACGAGTAAGACATCTGTTATTTTAGCTGACAGTGGAATGTTTACATTAACAGATTCCAATGTCAGGCAAAGTCACTGAGGTTTTACTTGCTTTGGTTTCTCTGGTATTTTACTACAGACTAAGAGGATGTGAATGTTGCTGTGGGATATCTCACGTAACTATAAGCATGGATTGTTAGCTGAATGTGAAATGGTCACTTCTGTAGTCTCGTTAGCTAAAGAAATTGAATTATTTGCAGAAATGATGTAAAATAATTTCAAAATATAGCTTAAACAACGATCCCAGCTTTAGTGTACAGAGGGAGCTGTTACACTTTTTATGTGATGAACACACTTATTCAGCCCTCTAGTGGGTGTCTGTGCATGTACATAATTTTTGAGATACTTTTAACTACTGCAAAATAAAAAAAACTATCTAAAACTGTTGCACCCTGATGATCAAAAATATTTCTGATTGATCGCAGTGCATTTCTGTAAGCGTGTATATTTTCGTTGCTTGAAAATATTCATGATCACAGGGAAATTAATATTAATACTTTTCTGAGCATTAAAGTACTTAGATTAGCTCTAAATTTAACCTGGGGCAGGAATCAAGGGTGCGGGAAACCGAAGCAGGCAGCATTCCATCCAACTCCCCCGAAACACGAGGCCTGGCCGATCTTAACACACCGGCTTCATTTAAATTCTCCAGCCCAAAGCCGATGGTGATGGCAGAAAGGTCGCCAGTCGGGTGCAGGAAATCATGCAGCTGCAAATCTATTGGAGACAGTCCCTGGCAAGGGAAGTACAGAAAGAGGGGTCCGGAGTAGGGATGGGGAAAGCCCGAGAGAGAGGAGGTCCAAGGTTTCCTTGTTGGGCTCCTCCTGGGCCATGAGGAACCATACCAAATTACAAAGAATTCTTACTGGCCTGCGACTCTTCTGGCCCGATCCTGCTTCTTGCCAGCTTTAGCTGGCAGCTCTGAGACAGCTCAAAAACCCAAGAGTAAAATCTCGGGTGGGTGGGGGTAGCAGGAATCGTGGGTTCCGCCCAGCTGCCATTTTAACACCCTTTGCCTGCACAATTTCCGCAGGTTTAAAATCGAGGCTAAAATGTTCGCAAAATACGTTGACCTGACATTCACTCACATGTTATTCGATGGATTTCACCCTCATTGCTGGTAACAATATGTTCAGAAGGCTGCAGGCAGAGTGAGTTGATATTAGTCCAGGTTTGACATCTGCAGACATATAATATTGTCCATTAAATAATTGATTCCATGTTCGTTTAGTGGTTCTTAATGCATAAAATAATTTTCTTAAATAAATAGACCTGTACTGCATGAAAAGGTACAGTAAATTGTCTCTGTGATGTTACCACACAACATTTGCTGACCGATAGGGTAAGCAGGGCCTATCCCATGGCCGTTAGCTAAGCTACTCTTGAATATGCTCTAATTTTTCCCTCTCTCTTCTGTGTTTCAACCCTACCCAACACTTTGGCTCAATAGTGACATGGGGAGTTTTAGGGGGTGTTACATGTTACAGCACGTAAATGCACTGAGGTGCAATGTTCCAGAGCTTCACTTACCGCCAATCTTTGTCTTATTCAGCATATGGAGAGCATATGAAGTGGAAGTGAAAGGAATATGATTTTATTTCCATGTGAATTATAGTCTGTCTCACAAATGACAATAAAAATATTTCACTGCCTTACATGGTGTGTTTATAACAGCCATATAATCTTATAATTTTTCTTTGAATATGTTTTATTTATTTTTTATTTAGTTTTAGTGAGGACTCGTGTAGGCATCGGTGCAAAATGGGGCACAGTCTACATAAAAAAAGCATTTGAAAATGTTGCTTTTTGTTTTGGGAGGGAGAAGAAACAGAAAAGTAATTTCCCATTGTTAGTATGTGGCTCAATGTCCTGTTTCGGTCTGATTTGAGCCAACACATACACATGAAAACAGGTTTGCTGAAGACTTTTTCATGAACACAGTGCCTCAGTATCTCTCCACATCATGTGGCATGAGTTGTCTCTTGTATTTCTCCATAGATTACTAGAGATAACCCCATAGCAAGGATTACATATTTGTTTCAAAGTAAAACTTTCAATCCAAATGCATCAGTAAGTCACTGAGTTAATACGAAACTTAAGTCTGCAACTTAAAATAAATTGAACAGTTTACTATTGAGTTCTAGACAGAAAGAAAAGCTAGCCTTACTGCTTTAGTTTTATACAGTAGAGTACAAATGCAACACTACTGAACACAGGCACAAGAACATTCATGCAGGTTTCTAGTTACTAGACAGGCTGGCTCAGGAGTAGAGAGTGCCAGTGTATTGGCTGATGACGTGGCAGTTGTGGAAATGTGATTTTTATTTCCACAGTTGCCAGACCACACAAGTGTTATAAGAGGACTGTCAATTTGCCAATTGTTCAGCATTCCAACATCATGGTGTGGAACAAAATATACTATTTCTATAATGACCTATAAATGGAAGAAGCTATTCTTGTATTTGTAGATATTACTCGTATTACCTGCGGTTTCAAAAGAGAGTAAAACTGATAGGCAGCAAATTAATGTGTGTCTAATTTATTCTATTGATGACAGTTATTGCAATTATTATGCAATGGATCACCTGAAAAAGGTAGATTAAACCAATTTAGAAACTTTTTTTTTGTTTTTGTTAAATACGCATAAGAGAACAGCGTTCCCTCAATGGCTTGTTGAGTAAATGCACCGCCGAGTTTGGTAATAAGCCATATAGACCAAGAAGGTCTCAGGTCTGATCTGCAGTCTGTGTTCAGTTAGTTGAACTCAACTCAGGTAATAGTAGGAGTGCTACAATTGACTTCAGTACTGCTGAGCTGGGTTGGGGAAAATCAGCCTGGGTACCCGAAAAATAGTTTGAGCCAATTTCGGTTAGGACATCATTCAGGTGTCCTTAGGACACAGGACATTGATCCTTGAAATTGGCACTAGTTGCACCCAGTTTACACTCGGAAAATGAGCGCAACGAGGTCTACTTTCTAACCCTATATATTTAGCAACTGAGCATGGACAATGTCACGGATGATTTATAAATATACATATCTAAATGCTGGAATGAATACCTTCCAAAAGAATATATAAATATCTAGATTTCAAAACCAAGACAGACCATCAATAAGAATACTTTGAGCATTTGTTAGATGCATTCTACGATCATTTGGGTGTATGTCATAGGACACATCATGACCGACTCACCTCTAACACCATCTGGAAGGATGCTGAGTAATTTACAAAAACAAACTATCAGGGGCATTTTAACTGGAAAGGAACAGGGGAGCAGTTAAAATGGAGCAGATCCATTTCCTGCTCCATTCCCACCGATTCCTCATTTTAACGCCACTGGTTTTTGTGGCAAATGAGGCTTCCACCGAATTCTGGCAGGAGCCTCATTAATTCATGCAAATTAGGATCCCAGGACGGACCTGGGACCCAGTAGCATTTTAACCTGCTGGTAAAGCTGTCGGAAAGCCAGCTTAAAGTAAATTTAAAAACTTTCCTCAGTGGGGCGAGGAGGAGCAAGAGTTCTCTGGGCCTCACAAGGAATGGCCAGGCCTCTACGGCCTGGGCTTTCCAACAGTCGCATGACCCTCGGAGCATCCCCCCTTTGCTGCCAGTAACATTCTCTTGCTGCCGGCGGAGAGCCTCCAGGCCGTCCAATCTTTGTCGCTTGCCTCCAATTCAAACTCCAGGTGGGCTTTCCGCCAGGAGTTACAATCAGCCCTTAAATCTTCTATGAGTTATCATGGGCTGGCTATACACCATATATAACCTTTTACAAATTTTTCTAAAATTATTTTTTGACCTTTGACAAGTTGCTTTTGGAATACATGATTGGATCCTAATCCCATTGAAAATAGTTCAGCCATGTTTGACACAAAGTGATTTTAGGAAATAGATTTAAAATACTTTGGTCAGGATAAAAGAAGGCTGAAGCTCATCACAGCACCACACCTAACAGAAAACTCAGCTGGTGAGTCACAGCCTCTGTTAGACCAGCTGTCACCTTCCCCAAACTCCAGCAGAAGCTCCAATCCCTGCCACTTGAGAGGGAGAAAGAAATCAGAAACCTGCCAGTCGCTCTATTTGTACTGCCAGGATGAAAGCTAGAAAACCATTGACTCAAACACTGTCCCGCATCACAGCCAGCAATACAATCTAATGCTTTATATAAAGTTCCTCTCATGTACTTTAATTTTGTAAAATAGGTGCTAGCGAAATGAGTTCGTGCTCTGTATTATTGCACAGCTAAATCACACAGCTGATGAAATTTATTAAAGCCTGTATACAGAAGTTGATATTGATCCATCCAATCTAAGGTCACCCACGAGGAATAAATTTGAAAAAGTCTCAATTCTCCTAGCCTGCCATTTGCCAAATCCATTTTCCTGCAAAAAGGATAGCAAGTCGGGAATGCGCCAGATGGGAGAAAATACAGAGAGACCCATAGGGATTCTAAAGTGCCAGCAAACATCCTGCCAAATAATCAATTTATTTGAAGTGCATGGACGCATATGGCCAAATGAGGGGAGATTGGTAGATTCCACATAAGGGATAAACCTTAGGGGACCAGGATGGCACACGTTCATCTCCATTTGCCACCACGCAGCATTTGCATTAACAAAAGGAAGACTACCAAAAATAACAATTTCCATGATGGAATCAATACGTATCCAGTTAATAAAAAGAAGCACCTCATACTCAGAAAAAAATGAAAGACTTCACTGCTGATCAGAATCAAATAACCAGCATGCAAAAGTAGCACTGCCGTCATTATTAAGAAGATTCAAAATGATTCCAAAGCCTATGACTCAATGTCAAGTGATAGCCACACTTCTCCACAGCTACCCAGACAGCAATATTTAAAAATAAAATTTTACTTGTCTGAAGTTAGATTGTGCCACTGTAGAATTACAGTATAAAAAAGGATGAATGGCAAACCAAATTCTTACTTTGAGTAATTTTAAGTCCATTTCAAAAGTCTTAATATTGCCAAACTCAGACCAAATGTGCGTGCATCAATATCTTATTACGTACAGCATCATGGAACCATTATGCAATGTGAAGAGTAGCTAAGGCACTTGTTTTCTATGTGCAAAATATGTTCTGTCAAAAAGAACGAAAATCAATGAGGTGACAATAGGATGGGACAAAGTTCTAACCTCATACGAGGACTGTTTACTAGCCATGGGCATAAGATACAGATAAGATACACAGACTCACAGACTCATTTCAGGATTGATCATGCGATTGAATTTTGTCACTAGTGATTTACTTTCAGGGGCAGCAAATATTAACAAAAAGGGACGGTTCACTTAAAGGACTTCCTGTTTCATACATTCTAACAAAGTTTTGATTTTTTTTCTCTATATGTGACTGTCCAACACCTCTAAGTCAACAAAAGTCTAGTAAACAAAAACAGAAAATGCTGGAAACACTCAACAGGTCAGGCAGCATCCATGGAGAGGGAAACGTCTATGACCCTTTGTCAGAACTGGAAAAAGTTAGAGATGTAACAGATTTTAACCAGGGCAGGGGCAGGGAAAGTGGGGAGGGGGAGGAAAGAACAAAAGGGACGGTCTGTGATAGGGTGGAAGGCAGGAGTGGTTAAATGTTGCAAATGGGGATGGCAGAATCATTAACAGCTGCCGCCTGAAAAAATAGGGGCAGAGGTCTGAAATTGTTGAACTCGATGTTGAGTCCAGAAGGCTGTAAAGTGCCTAATCGAAAGATGAGGTGCTGTTCCTCGAGCTTACGTTGAGCTTCGTCGACCGGTCGCCTGTCACTTTAATTCCCCGCTCCACTCCCACTCTGACCTCACCGTTCTCGGCCTCTTACATTGTTCCAACGAAGCTCAACGTAAGCTCGAGGAACAGCACTCCTGCCTCCCACCCTATCACAGACCGTCCCTTTTGTTCTTTCCTCCCCTCCCCTCTTTCCCTTCCTCTGCACCTGGTTAAAATCTGTTACATCTCTAACTTTTTCCAGTTCTGACAAAAGGTCATCGACCTGAAACGGTAACTCTGTTTCTCTCTCCACGGATGCTGCCTGACCTGCTGAGTGTTTCCAGCATTTTCTGTTTTTGTTTCGGATTCCAGCATCTGCAGTATTTTGCTATTGCACAAGGTCTAGTAAAGGTCATGTAAAGAATGAATAGAATTTGCACACCATGTGAATCGTATTAGTTTGAGATGAAGTAGTTCAGATACAGGATCTGCATTAACTTTAGTGCCATAAATTTGTACTGGAACTTGATCAGTGGGCGCAGAAGAGTCAGTAACTTCTATTCACAAACAAAAAGATGCAGTCACAGTCTGCAGTCAGATGTGTCTGTATGGTAAGCTGACACTGTATGTTATTAATTCTTGTCAATAGGTCACTAATTATTGCCAAACAAATTAGTCAGAAGTTAGAATTGTTTTCCACACAGAGGGATATTAAAATATGAAGAACTTTGTCATAGGTGGCTACTGAGGCAGAGACTATGGCCTAGAAATTGGGCCACGTAACGCCCATTTTTCAGGCACGATGCAGCCTACATAGGCCTCGAAATGGCGGGCAGGAAGTGCTCACACACTTCCAGCTGGAGGTGTGCTGCCCACCATCTTGGCTAAAAGAAAGAAAGACTTGCATTTATATAGGGCCTTTCACGACCACAGAATGTCCCAAAGCACTTTACAGCCAATGAAGTACTTTTTGAAGTGTAGTCACTGTTGTAATGTGGGAAACGCAGCAACCAATTTGTGCACAGCAAGCTCCCACAAACAGCAATGTGATAATGACCAGATCATCTTTTATAGTGATAAATATTGGCTAGGACACTGGGGATAACTTCCCTGCCCTTCTTCGAAATAGTGCCATAGCATCTTTTATGTCCACCTGAGAGAGCAGTTTAATGGTTTAATGTCTCATCTGAAAGACGGCACCTCTGACAGTGCAACATTCCCTCAGTACTGCACTGGAGTGTCAGCCTAGATTTTTGAGCTTGATTCTCTGGAGTGGGACTATGAACCCACAACCTTCTGACTCAGAGGCGAGAGTGCTACCAACTGAGCCACAGCTGACACCGTAAGGGCAAACAAGAGCTGTCCTTTACCCATGCCTGAAGCAAGCGTTAGGCCCTTCGATATGCAAATAAGGGGCCTAACGCCTGCTGGAGGTCCCCGCTCCAACATTGGTTTGTCCTGAGGCAGCCCATGCCATTGCAGGCTGCACTTAGGAAAACCAGCCCTACTGAACCCCTGAAAGAAAGAAGGTAACTTACCTGAATGTGGAGCCTGGAAGAGCAGAAGTACTGTTCCTGACCCCACATTAAAGGACCCTTCCCGATCACCACTGTTCCAGGCACCCACCGGCCTCGTGATCCCGGTCTCCCAAAATGTCACCCTCCGGCCCTAAGCCCTGATCTCCCAACCTCCCCCCTCCCCCTCCCACCCCTCACTCCCGGCTCTGAGCCACACAACTTCCAATCTCCCTCCCCCGAGACTCCAGCCCCACCCCCCCCCCGGCTCAACCCTGCGTTGTCTCAGCCCCCCACCCCATCCCCAACCACAGCCACTTATCTGAGGCCTGATTTCTTAGCGCTCCTCTCCACTCTTCGCCGGCAGTCTGCAGCACCTGAAGTGGACGCTCCTGAATTGCTAAGCCAAAAGCATTTATTTAAAAGAGAATTGGATAAGTATAAAAAAGATAATGGAAAAAAAGGCAGAGAAATGTTTTATTCATTCACAGGATGTGGACATCCCTATTTGCCATCAAGAAGGTGGTGGTGAGCCACCTTCTTGAACAAATGTCTTGCTAAGCCATTTCAGAGTCAACCACATTTCTGTGGGTCTGGAGTCACATATAGGCCAGATCAGCTCATTTCCTTCCCTAGAGGGCATTAGTGAACCAGATGGGTTTTTACAACAATCCAGTAGTTTTGTTATTAATACTAGTTTTATTTTTAACTCCAGATTTATTTAATTAATTGAATTAAAATTTCCCTGCTGCCGTGGTGGGATTTCGAACTCATGTCTCTGGATCATTAGTCCAGTAACATAAGCACTATGCTACCGTACCGTGTGGAGGAGATGGCTGCAGTTGAAGAGCTATCACTGGCACAGCCATGGTTGGCCAAAATAGCAGTAATTTCTATTGTTCCAATCACAAATTATAGATGTGTTTAATTACTAAAATAGGACTGCAAAGATGAGAGATCACAAGCATTTCATTGTCAATTACAGACACGTTCCAATGGGGTGCAAGAAGCATAGTCGGAGTGAATTTCCACAAGTCTCACCATAATAAAAGTAAGAGCTGCCAACTTACTAATACAGTATTAGCATTGCCACCCAGTCACCTCTATTTTAAAAAAGCTTAGTCATTAGGTTGATGCATCACAGCATATAGGAAGTTATGAGTCATACCATTGAATTAATTTGTTGGAAAGAAAGAGATCAAACTAAGTGAAAGTACTCCACAACAGTAACTGCACTTGTACTCGGATGGAATAAGAATCATCCATCAACAGGGATTTATCTCAATATGAGTTTTTAACATATTCATAACCAAAGAACAACAGATGTATCAGAGCTATACCCAGAGCTGCTGTAAATCTTGTTAGATTCACATTTCATCTTTCTTCACCACACATCACCATTGAACATTACAACAACTTGTATTTAAATAGTGACTTTAGAGTTAACAAAAAATCCCAAAGCACTTCACAATGAAGATAGAAAAGGAAACAGATGGTAACCTATAGAAGGAGAGATTTAGAGGGGTGACCGAAAACCTAGGTCAAAACAATGGTTTTTGAGAAGGCTTTTAAAGGAGGAGAGAGAAGTGGAGAGGTGAAGGGATTTAGGGAGGGAGTTCCAGACAGTGTGGCCAAGCTACTCAAGGCTCTGCCACCAGTGGTGGGGTATAGAGAGGAAGATACATAAAAGACCAGAGTCAGAGGACTGAAGGCTGTCAGGGAGTGTGTGTGTGTGTGTGTGTGGAGGGGGGGGGCGGTGGATAAGGCTGGATGAGGTTGTAGAGATAGGTCATGGAGTGATTTGAATATGAGGAATTTAAATTTAATGTTCTGGGGACAGAGAGTCAATGTAGGGCGATGAACATACAGAACTTTGGATACGGGTGGCTGTGTGTTGGAGTTTGTGGAGGGTGGAGAGTGGGAAGCCAGAAAGGAGAGCATTGGAATAACTGAGTCTAAAGGTGATAAAAGCATGGATAAGGGTATCAGTGGTGAAAGGGCTGAGGTCGGAACAACAGTGGACATTGGTGCACAGGTTGAAATAGGATGTGGGATTTGAAGCTCAGCTCAGGATGAACTAGGAGGGCAAGATTTCACAAGGTCTGATCCAGTCTGACTCAGTGACATGGGATGCTGTTTGTTTTCAACCCGCGGTGTGTTCTGTTTTCTTGGAAATCCTGCTATGTAGGTATCTCCCAGCGCAGTGACAATCTTGGAACAAGAGCATTTTCCAGGTGTCACCCTTTTACCTGCTAATTTTTGTTTTGTGGGGGGGTGGGTGCAGCTTGGCATGCTTTTCAGTGATCAGGAGGTCATACAAAATAACAGCTTTACCTTAACCCTGTCACTTCCAGATTTAGGGTGACCGTGCAAGGTGCTAAGCAGATTAAGACTCTGAGAGGTTTTGCTACTGTTTTTAAAACCATGTTCAGGAGATTTTCTTGCTCTGTCAGACCTGCAGAGATGTTTTTTTCTTCTGTATACTCTGTGACTGTGGGATACCCCTCTTCCAGGACAGGAATCAGCATGGCCTGGAGTAGCTGTCAGTAATTATACTTAACTTCTGGAGTATGTGGGCACCGCCAAGGGAGCAGTGGCCAGAAAACCCTCAAAGAGGAGGAAATATCTGTACTTGGAACAAGAACATGGGCCTAGTGTACAGGTAGCATTAGGGAAGAGGGCCTTGGACTGGGACTGAAAGCTCTGGTCCCAGTAATATCCCACAAGCAGGGCAGTGTTCTGATAACTTCTGAAATAAACAGACAGAAAATGGGAGTTTCTTACAATTTAAAGCACCTTTTATTCATCAAGAAAGTGTTTTTTAAACCTTTTGGAGAGGGAGAGGAGCTGGATGAAGTGATGCGAAATAAGATAATGTATTTTGACAAAATTTGGTTGTGTATTTGTAAGAAAATGTATTTTGATGAAGCTAGTTCCCCTTTAAAAGGATATCAGAGGCCTATTACACGGCTGCCCGTGTCCTAACTCGCACCAAGTTCCATTCACCCATCACCCCTGTGCTCGCTGACCTACATTGGCTCCCGGTTAAGCAACGCCTCGATTTCAAAATTCTCATCCTTGTTTTCAAATCCCTCCATGGCCTCGCCCCTCCCTACCTCTGTAATCTCCTTCAGCCCCACAACCCCCCGAAATATCTGCGCTCCTCTAATTCTGGCCTCTTGAGCATCCCTGATTATAATCGCTCAACCATTGGTGGCCGTGCCTTCCGTTGCCGAGGCCCTAAGCGCTGGAATTCCCTCCCTAAATCTCTCCGCCTCTCTACCTCTCTTTCCCCCTTTAAGACGCTCCTTAAAACCTACCTCTTTGACCAAGCTTTTGGTCATCTGTCTTAATTTCTCCTTATGTGGCTCGGTGTCAAATTTTTCTCTTATAATACTCCTGTGAAGCGCCTTGGGACGTTTTACTACGTTAAAGGCGCTATATAAATACAAGTTGTTGTTGTTTAAAATCTTGGTTATCTAAGAGATTGTGCGAACCATCATATAATTCCTTGCCTATGTTGGTGCACACAGTTACTGACAAAGGATTTCATGCTCAGAATGAAATAATAGGGAGTAAAATTTTCTATCCAGGCTACAGAAAGGCTGGTTTAATTTCAGCAATTCCCCAATTGACTGATCTGAGCAGTGCACAAATGGCATCAAAATGAATCAACTTGGCTGTCAAAGCATAGGCTACAATTATTGAAGCAATAAACTAAGACATGTCACAGACAGCTGTTTTATTAAACTTTGTGTTTATTCAGCATGTTTTGTTCTATAAAACATTACTAGAAAGGATGTTTGCTCCAGAAATAAGAAGAGGTGAGCTTTGATCTCTAAACTGACTCAAACCTTACCACGCTGAAGCCACAAAACTTAAATTTCCCCCTATAATTATGGATATTCCTGGGTTATACCTATTCCTGTAAGTCCTGAGCCAGCTGTCACAGAGAAAACAAAAGCAAAATACTGCGGACGCTGGAAATCTGAAATAAAAACAGAAAATGCTGGAGATACTCAGCAGGTCAGGCAGCATCTGTGGAGAGCGAAACAGAGTTAACGTTTCAGGTCGATGGCCCTTCATCAGAACTGACCTTTCATACAGCCTTTCCATAGCCTGGATAGAAAATTTGACTCCCTGTCATTGAGTTCTGATGAAAGAGCATCAACCAACTCTGTTTCTCTCTCCACAGATGCTGCCTAAAGATAAAGCACAGGGTTGTCTTATTCTGCCAAGAAAATATAAAATCCTTGTAATCCTCCTTCAGCTTCCAAAGCTCAGAGGTAACAACAATGTCTTCAATATCTAGATATGATGGGTCAATTAGAAGTTGAAGCCAGGTGTCACTTATTTCAATTGATGCTTCATTGCCAGCTTATATTGTAGGTATCATTGATTGAGATAACAGTGGTCATCCCAATTTTGCTTTGGGAAACCATAGACCATATTCCTACTAAATCGCTGACCACCCAACTTCTCTTCCTGGCTCCCATGTTAGCGGATATCGTTAACGGTTCTCTCTCATCAGGTATTGTCCCCCTTTCCTTCAAATCTGCTGTCATCACGCCTCTCCTCAAAAAAACCCCCTTGATCCCTCCATCCTTGCAAACTATCGCTCCATCTCCAACCTCCCTTTCCTCTCCAAAGTTCTTGAATGTGCTGTTGCTTCCCAAATCCGTGCCCATCTTTCCCAGAACTCCTTGTTTGAATCCCTCCAATCAGGCTTCCACCCCCGCCACAGTACCGAAACGGCTCTTACCAAGGTCACAAATCGTCCTAATTGACTGTTACAAAGATAAACTATCCCTTCTTGTCCTTCTGGACCTGTCTGCGGCCTTTGACATGGTTGACCACAAAATTCTGCTCCAACGCCACTCCACCATTTTCTAGCTGGATGGGACTGCATGCACCTGGTTCCATTCCTATCTTCCAGCCGCAACCATAGAATTACCTGCAATGGCTTCTCTTCCTGGTGTCCCCCAAGGATCTATCTTTGGCCACTCCTATTTCTCATCTACATGCAGCCCCTCGGTGACATTATCCAGCGAAATAGTGTGAGTTTTCACAAGTATGTTCATGATACCCAGCTCTACCTCTCCTCCACCTCTCTCAAACCCCCCACCGTCTCTATAATATCAGACTGCTTCTCTCGTGACATCCAGCACGGGATGAGTAGAAATTTCCTCCAATTAAATATCGAGAAGACCGAAGCCATTGTCTTCGGTTCACACCACAAACTCCGTTCCCTTTCCACTGATTCGATCTCTCTTCCCGGCAACTGTCTAACGCTGACCAAGTCTGTTCGCAACCTTGGTGTTGTGGCGGATCGCCACCTAAAACGGGCATAATCCACTCTTCCGTCTGTGGACAAATTTCCAGCCCCTCCCCTTTAAGGCACATTACCTTTAAGGCAGAAGGGGGCGGGGCCTCAGGTTTTACCCAGAGAATTCTGGGAGTTTTTCCAGAGAATTCTGGGACCAGTCTCGTGGCCATTTTTGTTGTGCCATGCAGTGAATAAAAGTTTCTTGTTTTCCACATATGGATTCAGCCTCCATTCGTGTTTCGCGGCAGCCTCCACATTGGTGACCCCGACGCTCAGAACGTATTCCGAGCACTGCAATGGCGGACACGAACGCAGTTTCCGTGAAACTGCCGGAGTTTTGGGAAAACCAGCCCGAAGCCTGGTTTCTCCAAGCTGAATCTCGCTTCCGGCTGCGAAATATCACCACAGATGGGACGAAGTACGACTATCTCGTCACATCACTCAGTAGCGCCGCAGTTTCCAAGGTTTGGACAACGCTGCAGAACCCACCAGAGGAAGGCAAGTACGCACATCTCAGAACAGCGCTCCTTAAAAAATTTACGGCCTCGGCATATCAGCGAAACTGCCACCTCCTCGACCTTCCAGGCCTCGGTGATGCCTCACCGTCAGACCTCCTCTCCCACATGCTCTCCCTCACCGACGAGAGCCCACCCGGATCCCTCTTCCACACGCTGTTCATCCGCCAGCTCCGTCTCAGCATCCGCCCAGCGATCGTGGCGTCCGGCCTCACGAACCTGGAAGCCCTGGCCGATGAGGCCGACAAGCTGCTGTCCGCTCACTCCAGCCGTGACGTCACTCCGGACCTGGCAGCCAATGCCTGGGCGCGCCCCTCACCATCCAGCCTGCGGCCACAAGGGCCTGTCACCAGGCCCACGGGGCCTTCACGCCCCACTAACCCGGGCCACTGTTACTACCACGCACGGTTCGGTGCCAGGGCACAACGGTGCACACCTCCTTGCTCTTTCAAGTCCGCCCCCGTTCCAGCCCCTGCGATGGCTGTGGGCCACGCAGGCTCCCTGCTGTTCGTCACGGATGACAAAACCGGCCGCCGGTTCCTGTGCGACACTGGGGCTCAGCACAGCATCATCCCGGCCTCCTCCCTCGACATCCAAAAGGGCGAACGAGGACCGGCGCTGGCTGCTGCTAACGGCTCGGAAATCCGGACGTATGGCACCCGGACAGTCACCCTCGACCTCGCTGGTCACCGCTACCGATGGGAGTTCATCACTGCCAAGGTGCTCTCCCCCCTCATCGGCGCAGATTTCCTGTGTGCCCACGGCTTACTGGTAGACATCCCTCGTCACCGCCTCGTGGACATGAACACCATGTCCCCCATCCTGGGCGCCATGGCCCCCCGTCAACCCGCCGACATGGCATCACAGTGCCACGCCCGGGCCACGGATAACTACTCGGCACTCCTGGCCGAATTCCCGGCCCTTACCAATCCGACCTTCTCCGCGGAGTCCGCCAAACACGGGGTGGAACACTTCATCCCCACCAGAGGCCCCCCAGTGTACGCCCACGCCCGCAGGCTGGACCCGGCCAAACTGGAGATCGCGTGGACCGAGTTTGCCACCATGTAACAGCTCGGCATCATCCGCCGCTCCAACAGTCCCTGGGCCTCCCCACTCCACATTGCCCCCAAACCAGACGGGGGTTGGCGCCCCTGCGGGGATTACCGCCGCCTCAATGACGCCACCACCCCTGATCGGTACCCCGTGCCGCACATTCAGGACTTCTCGGCTAGACTGGCCGGTCACTCAGTCTTTTCCAAGGTCGACCTGGTGCGCGGCTACCACCAAGTCCCCGTCCACCCCGCGGACGTCCCCAAGACGGCCGTAATCACTCCCTTCGGCCTGTTCGAGTTCCTGCGGATGCCCTTCGGCCTCAAAAACGCGGCCCAGGCATTCCAACGGCTCATGGACTCGGTCCTTCGGGACCTGAAGTTCCTGTTCGTCTACCTGGACGACATCCTGGTAGCCAGTTCCTCCAAGCAGGAACACCTCGAACACCTTCGCATCCTGTTCGGGCGCCTCACCGACCACGGGCTCATCCTCAGCCCAGCCAAATGCCAGTTCGGCCTGGACAAGATCGACTTCCTCGGCCACCACATCACCCATGCTGGGGCTATTCCCCTGCCCACCAAGGTGCAGGCCGTCCAACAATTTCCCCGCCCCACCACCATCAAAGGCCTCCAGGAGTTCCTCGGGATGGTGAATTTCTATAACCGCTTCATCCCCAAAGCGGCGTCCCTCATGAGGCCCCTGTATGAAGCCCTCCGGGGCAGGAGCGGCAAGATGGCGGTCGAATGGATGGCAGACGCGTCCGCCGCCTTCAATTCCACCAAGACCGCGCTCGCCAACGCCACCCTGCTCGCGCACCCACGGCCGAATGCCAGGGTAGCGCTCACCACGGACACCTCCGACCACGCGGTCGGCGCCGTGTATGAGCAGTGGGTCGACGGCGCCTGGCAACCACTTGCCTTCTTCAGCCGCCAACTACGCCCCCCGGAGGTCAAGTACAGCACCTTCGACCGCGAGCTCCTCGCGCTGTTCCTGGCGGTCCGCCATTTCCAGTTTTTGCTTGAGGGCCACCCCTTCACTGCGTTTGTCGACCACAAGCCCCTGACATTCGCAATGGCAAAGACAACCGACCCCTGGTCCGCCAGGCAGCAGCGCCAGCTCGCGGCAGTGTCCGAGTTCACCACGGACATCCAACACGTCTCCGGCCGAGACAATGTGGTAGCCGACTGCCTCTCCCGCCCCGCCATCCACGCCGCACACCTAGCAGTCGACTACGCTCAACTCGCAGCAGACCAGATCACCGACCCTGATCTGCTCTCCGCACCCACCAACCTACCAGGGCTACGCCTGGCCGACGTCGCCTGTGGCCCGACCGCAGTCACGGTCAAGTGCGACATATCCCTATGTCAACCTCGGCCCGTCGTCCCAGCGTCCTGGCGCCGCCGGGTATTCGACATTCTCTACAACCTCTCCCACCCCGGTGCCCGCACATCCATCAAATTGGTAGCCAACCGCTTTGTCTGGCGCAGCCTTCGCAAGGATGTGCATACTTGGGCCAACTCCTGCCTAGCCTGCCAACGGGCCAAGGTACAGCAACACACGAAAGCACCCCTCGAGGAGTTTACCGTCCCCTCGCGGAGATTCGACCACATCCACGTGGACATCGTCGGGCCCCTGCCGCCGTCGCAAGGCCACACGCACTTGCTGACCATCGTTGACCGCACCACACGCTGGCCTGAGGCAATTCCACTGACCTCTACCACCACCGCCGACATCGCCAGAGCCTTCGTCAGCACCTGGGTCGCACGGTTCGGCGTCCCCTCCGACATGACGTCGGACAGAGGTCCGCAATTTACCTCTGAACTCTGGACCGCCGTCGCACGCAATCGCGGGGTGACCATTCACCGCACCACAGCGTACCACCCCCAAGCCAACGGACTGTGTGAGCGGTTCCACAGATCCTTGAAGGCATCTCTTCGAGCCAGCCTCCAAGACGGCGCCTGGACCGACCGACTTCCATGGGTCCTCCTCGGCCTGCGCACCGCGGTTAAAGAAGACCTCCACGCATCGGCAGCAGAGCTCGTGTATGGTCAGCCGCTGCGCGTACCCGGCGAGTTCCTGCCCACCGCCACGACACCCTGGTCAGCCGACCAGCAACGCCACGACTTCGCCTCACCGGCGCTGCAGTTCGCCCCGGTGCCCATTGCCCGACACGGCGAATCCACCTCACACATCCCACTAAGCCTGCACCAGGCACGGTTTGTTTTCGTCCGGCACGACGCCCACCGCGGACCCCCTCAACCCCCGTACGACGGGCGCTACAAGGTGCTACAGGCTGGGGACAAATTTTTCACCCTGCAAGTGGGCGACAGGACCGAAAAAGTGTCGGTGGACCGACTCAAGCCAGCACACTCGGAGCCCGGGGAGCAGGTCCCTGTAGCTCGTCCACCTCCACGCGGCCGACCTGCCCTCAAGCCGGTTCACCCGGCTGCTCCACGCCCGGCCGTTCCACGTCCACCGGCGTCCTACAAGAGCCGCTCCGGCAGGCCCATCAGACCGCCGCACCGTCTCGTCCACACCTCCTAAGCGGATTCTGGGGGGAGCTGTGTGGCGGATCGCCACCTAAAACGGGCATAATCCACTCTTCCGTCTGTGGACAAATTTCCAGCCCCTCCCCTTTAAGGCACATTACCTTTAAGGCAGAAGGGGGCGGGGCCTCAGGTTTTACCCAGAGAATTCTGGGAGATTTTCCAGAGAATTCTGGGACCAGTCTCGTGGCCATTTTTGTTGTGCCATGCAGTGAATAAAAGTTTCTTGTTTTCCACATATGGATTCAGCCTCCATTCGTGTTTCGCGGCAGCCTCCACAGTGTCATATTTGATCACGAATTGAGCTTCCTACCTCATATCCGTTCTATCACTCAGACTGTCCATTTCAACCTTCGTAATATCGCCCGTCTCCGTGCTTACCTCAACTTATCTGCTGCCGAAATCCTCATCCATGTGTTTATCAGCTCAAGACTTGACTATTCCAACACACTCCTGGCCATGCTCCCTAGTTCTACCCTCCATAAACTTGAGTTTATCCAAAACTCTGCCGCCTGTGTCCTACCTCGCACCGTCCCGCTCACCCATCTCCCCTGTGCTTACTGACTTCCATTGGCTCCCACTTAAGCAACGCCTCGATTTTAAAATTCTCATCCTTGTTTTCAAATCCTTTCATGGCCCCGCCCCTCCTTATCTCCGTAAATCCCCTCCAGCCCTATAATCCCCCTAAACCTCTGCGCTCCGCCTATTCTGGCCTTTTGAACATCCCCGATTTTAAATGCTCCACCATTGGCAGTTGTGCCTTCAGCTGCCTGGGTCCTAAGCTCTGGAATTCCCTCCCTAAATCTCTCCGCCTCTCCACTTCTCTTTCCTCCTTTACGACACTCCTTTAAATCTACCCCTTTGACCAACCTTTGGGTCATCTGCCCCAACATCTCCTTATATGGCTCGGTGTCAAATTTTTTTTGTTGATAACGCTCCTGTGAAGTGCCTTGGGACGTTTTATTACATTAAAGGTGCTATATAAATACAAATTGTTGTTGTTCTGTCTTTCTTTAAAACACATATATGTAACTAGACAGAGAATGAATGAGGTTTTGGATGGTTTGAGCCTATTACAAGTGTAGGATTAGGTAAAACAGAAGCCTTAAAATAATGATTGAGCTACATGTGGTAAAGCCTGTGAATTGTGTGTAACCCTTTCATGAAAATACTTTAAGGAATTTTTGCAGTTGTTGATACCTTAGACTGATTATGGTTCTGGCCCTTTCTGGAGAAGTTCTGAGACATATATTGGTTTAGAACATTCATGTTGAAATTATTCATTTTCTCTGTAGCGTTTTTGAAAAGCCACTGTACTGTGTTGGCAAATCAAGATTCTCAAACCTCATATTACATGACCCTGACTTAGACTCATGTTTTTCTTCGAAAGATGTCTGAGTACAGACTGTTCAGTGGCTTTAACAGAGGGACAGAAATATTCATAGATTTTATAGACAATGCCAGTGACATTACATGCTAATTTCTGATTCTGAATAAAACTGTACACTACAAAATGTAGGCCCAGAAATTGATCTCGCTCTGTTCCCGCGGGGGTAAGCCTTCCCCGCGATGTCTCACCTCGCTTATGCTTTTTCTGATCCAGCTCGCACGAAATTGATGTTCCAGACATCAGCTGTGCTGGGCTTGCGTATCCCAGCGGCGTAGTTAATTCGTGCGAGCTGTGGGATCACGTGACTCAGTTAGAGCCAATGGCAGCACACCATCTTCCATTCATAAGTCTCACAGCATGGCTGAGAGACTTATGAATCTTACACCCCCCCAAAATAACAGCTAAACCTCAATTAAATTTAAAAAAAAAACCATCACATTAATAAAATAAGTATAGTTAATTAAATTAACCATTTTAAATAAAAAATTAAATTTTTGAAAAAATTTAAAATCTTTTAAAAAGTTATAAAAATAAACTTACCTGTCTTTAAAGTCTATAAAAAAGATATACCTGTAAAAAAAAATTCAAAAAAATACTTAATTCACTACTTACCTTCTTAAAAGCGGGTCTTACTCCTCCTTTTTACATTTCCAAAATCTTCAGTACTTACCTGCGCGTCCAAAGCATGAAGTGCACAGCGTGCGCGCAGCCTGTAGCGCGCACGCGATGCACTCCGGCCCCGCCCCCTTTTCGGAAGAGCAATTGCCGGTTTTCAGCGCATGCGCAGGGCATGCAGAAAACCGGCAATTGGAGTGGGAATACGCGAGAGTATGCAGTGCGTACTCTCGCGTCCCGGGATCAATTTTCGGCCCGTAATATTTGAAGAAACTAATTATTTTTATAATGCCTTTCTGCAGAGTTTGTGCCATGTTTCCTAATGGGATTACCAGACGAGAACTGATAAACCATGGGAATAGATTTTCTTATCTCAGAAATTTAAACCATTGAGCCCATTAACAGGCATACTTTTGCTCTCTATAGAGGTGATACAAGTACTGAGCCTTAATTATTATTATGCTGTCATAATGCGTGTAAACTGTTGAAAAAATACAATATTTGTGGGTGTTCAACAGTCAAATGCATCTTCTGTTTTCCAATGACTGTAAACAGGGAGAGCTTTGCTTTCCTAGTTGCTAATGGCAAACCTCTTGAATGTGTTACAGCCTTGTAGCACTTCTAAACATAATTTATGTTCCCTTTTTAAAGTACCCAGGGGAGTGTGGTTAAAAGGTGATCCAGTGACCAGGCATAGATATACAATCGGTCCACACAAATCTGTTTGTGTTCGGTTGTGAACAATACTTAAGTGAACAATACTTAGTTTAATTGCCTGAATGCTACATGGGTTAATTGATATCTGGAAGGAATGAGTTATCTGTGGGGTGTGTTGTAAAAACCTCTAGCCTTCTTCAAACCAGCAGAATAATAATCTTAATAAACTTGGAAAGAATAAATGGCTTTTGATACGCATCAGTACTTGAAGATTCTACCTTGTATCCTTTTGACCTAGCATCCGATAGACTAATATATTTTGAGTTTCTTCACTACTTGTGCCTTAATAATTCTACATATGGATTCCTGAGCCAGTTTTACAGGATCTGGAATTTAATGACAATCTTCTTTCATGAAGAGCGATGCCAGTAATTAATTTAATCTACTCACAATTTTCTAATCCTCTATTATCTACCCAATACTTGCATTATTAACTTTGTGTGTCCTCTTTGTTCTAGGAATATCAGTACTATTGGAAAAAAGATAACGAAGCAGTAGAACCTTTGGTATGTTCTTTGTTGGCTAGTCAGGATTGTCACTTGGATTACAATGGTTTATAACATGACTACTATCATATTCAAGTTCATCATTGTTATCAAAATTCATAATGTCATTACAAAAACATTTTAACTTACGGTACAGGATTCAATTACCTTAGGTGTCATAGGAAGGACTTAATCCTGCCTAAGATTTCTTTTCCCATCTGTACAAATATTCATCTTCCAATCTAAACAGACTGTTATCAGGCCGTATGAAAAATGATCCCAGGCAATTGATTTCTATTTTAAACCATGTAAGAGACATAAATCATTTTATGCAAATTACCTGAACTTTCTGAATTCAGGTCACTTTAGCTTCAGAATAGAGTTTGAACTTATTCGTAGTAACAGCAGTTTGAAGTTCATTCTTGTTAATGTAAAGTGGAACCCATTTGTGGTGGTGAGGGATATAATGAAACACTATCAGCATTTCAATTCACTTACCACATATCTGAACGCAGTAAACATGTTTACAGTGGATGCCCATTATACACACTCTACTTGTAGGAAATATGGGGCTTGTCTGCTGTTACCTCAGTATAATTTATCCAAGTATTTCTGTGCTCCGGCTAGGGTCAAATTATTGAGACATGATCATGTTCCTGTAATATTTTAAAAAAACACTTGAGGGAGGCATCAAACTTCTTTAACCTTAAGCCTGCCGAATGTCCATTTAAATGCATGGTGAAAATCTGTATGTAAGGGTTAAGCTTGAAAGCTAAATCTATTACAGCTGTCAGACGGGAGACTTCGAAGCCATCAGTCTGGTTTGGAGTTGAACCTAAGCTTTTTGGGGTTGAAAGAAGACAGTTTGCCAAACCACTGTGCTGCCCAGCCCACCCTTAGTCACTTTAAAGTATTCATATTCCTGCAAATTAGTAGTTCACCTATTCAACTCTGTCATTTAGTGCTTTCTGTTACACTATGGCCTCTGATGGAACATGCATTGATTGCTATATAGCTTCCTCCTTTAATGGGAACATAACATCATTTCTGTTGTATTCTCTAGCTACAATATACTTTTTGTACAGCTCCTAGAGACCTCTTTATGGAGGAGGATCTAGTCTAATGCATCCAGTCAATTTCACTTCATACACAAAATATGAAGTAGCAGAGAACACAGTAAATTCAAGTTCAAATACAGTTCAGGAAACCAACTCAGAGATGCATGCAGTTGGGGATCTATAAACCCCTGGTAACAGTTAGTTTTAGGGTCACAACATTCTTCTTTCATTATTTACTATTACCAATAGATATTTATGCATAGGTACCTCTCTGACACTCAATACTTCTTTGCAATTTATGTGTGTTTTTTTACAATCAATTACAGGGCCTCTCTGTAGAGCTCTGTTAACATCCATTTCAGACACTATGGCGCAAAAACACTGAGGTGATATTAGGCAGGGTAATCCTTAGTGGGTCTGCTTCATAAAACAATAGTGGTCATGATGCGGAGATGCCAGCGTTGGACTGGGGTGGACAAAAATGAGAAGTCGCACAACACCAGGTTATAGTCCAACAGATTTATTTAAATTACAAGCTTTCGGAGCTATCCTGCCCCTTCTTCAGGTAGAGTTACTGTGAGAGAATCTATCAGAATTCACAGAATATAAACACAGAGAAAATGCAGAGATTAAATCTTTCCCTACATCAAAGACACACTAAGAGCACAGCCAAGACAATGAGATGTGTCCCAGGGGGTCCAATGCGTCAAAACACCTGCTGGCTGCATATCCTCTCCATTTGGGTTTGTTTTTTGTGTTTGTTTCTTGTGTTTCTTTTTTAAAAACTGGAAAGACAAGCAACGATGTCAAGTCACGTTCTATAGCGTGACATGAACCCGATATCCCTATTGAGGCCGTCCTCATGAGTGCGGCACTTGGCTATCAGTTTCTGCTCGATGATTTTGCGTTGTCGTGTATCCCGAAGGCCGCCTTGGAGAACGCTAACCCGCAGATCCGAGGCTGAATGCCCTTGACTGCTGAAGTGTTCCCCGACTGGGAGGCAACCATCCTGCCTGGCGATTGTTGCGCGGTGTCCGTTCATACGTTGTCTCAGTGTCTGCATGGTCTCGCCGATGTACCGTGCTCTGGGGCATCCTTTACTGCAACGTATCAGGTAGACAACGTTGGCCGAGTCACATGAGTATGTACCATGTACCTGGTGGGTAGTGTCCTCACGTGTGATGACGGTATCTGTGTTCATGATCTGGCATGTCTTGCAGAGGTTGCCGTGGCAGGGTTGTGTGGTGTCGTGGTCGCTGTTCTCCTGACAGCTGGGTAATTTGCTGCGAACGATGGTACTTTTGAGGTTAGGCGGCTGCTTGAAGGCGAGTAGTGGAGGCATGGGGATGGCCTTAGCAAGGTGTTCGTCGTCATCAATGACATGTTGAAGGCTGCGAAGAACATGGCGTAGTTTCTCCGCTCTGGGGAAGTACTGGACGACGTAGGGTACTCTGTTGGTTGTGTCCCGTGTTCGTCTTCTGAGGAGGTCTATGCGGTTTTTCGCTGTGGCCCATCGGAACTGTCGATCGACGAGTCGAGCGTCATATCCCGTTCTTACGAGGGTGTCTTTCAGTGTCCGTAGGTGTCCATCGCGTTCCTCCTCGTCTGAGCAGATCCTGTGTATTCGCAGGGCTTGTCCATAGGGGATGGCTTCTTTAACGTGGTTAGGGTGGAAGCTGGAGAAGTGGAGCATCGTGAGGTTGTCCGTGGGCTTGCGGTAGAGTGAAGTGCTGAGGCGTCCATCTTTGATGGAGATTCGTGTGTCCAAGAATGAAACCGATTCTGAGGAGTAGTCCATGGTGAGTTTGATGGTGGGATGGAACCTGTTGATGCTATCGTGTAGTCAAGGATGCCCCAGAGCATGGTACATCGGCGAGACCATGCAGACACTGAGACAATGTATGAACGGACACCGTGCAACAATCGCCAGGCAGGATGGTTGCCTCCCAGTCGGGGAACACTTCAGCAGTCAAGGGCATTCAGCCTCGGATCCGCGGGTTAGCGTTCTCCAAGGCGGCCTTCGGGATACACGACAACGCAAAATCATCGAGCAGAAACTGATAGCCAAGTTCCGCACTCATGAGGACGGCCTCAATAGGGATATCGGGTTCATGTCACGCTATAGAACGTGACTTGACATCGTTGCTTGTCTTTCCAGTTTTTAAAAAACAAACACAAGAAACAAACACAAAAAACAAACCCAAATGGAGAGGATATGCAGCCAGCAGGTATTTTGACGCGTTGGACTCCCTGGGACACATCTCATTGTCTTGGCTGTGCTCTTAGTGTGTCTTTGATGTAGGGAAAGATTTAATCTCTGCATTTTCTCTGTGTTTATATTCTGTGAATTCTGACAGATTCTCTCACAGTAACTCTACCTGAAGAAGGGGCAGGATAGCTCCGAAAGCTTGTAATTTTAAATAAATCTGTTGGACTATAACCTGGTGTTGTGCGACTTCTCATTTTCATAGAACAATGCTCTTCCTTTACTAATCTTATCTTTCCACCATCTCTCTCAACGCTTCGACAGCCATTGCACTGTCAGACTGCTTGTTTGATGTCTAGTCCTAAATTAGTCATAACCTCTTCCAGCTTAACATCGGGAACACCAAAGCCATGATCTTTGACCCCTGCTACAAATTCTGTTTCCTTTCCACTGGCTTCACCCTCCTGCCCCGCTACTGTCTCAGGCTGAACCAGACTGTTCCCAAGCTTGCTGTCATGTTCAACCCTGAGCTAAGCTTTAAACCTACATTCTATCCATCATTAAGATCACTTATTTCCACCTCTGCAACATTGTCCACATCTGGCCCTAACTCAGCCCTCCGCTGCTGAAACCCAGATACATGTCTTTGTCAGCTCTAGTCTCAACTACCTCAATGCTCTCTCCTTGCTGCTCTCCCATCTGCCAACCTGTCCAAAACTCTGCTGCAAGTATCCTGGCCCACGCTAAGCTCCACTCATTCCTCACCCCAATCCTACAATGGCCCCCAGTCTCCCAACGCATTAAATTTAAAATTCCCATCCTCTTTTTTAAATCCCTCCATGTCCTCACCTCACTCTAGCTCTGCAATCTCCTCTAGCCCTATATCCCCTGCTGAACACTCTATTCCTCTGACTTCAGCCTTCTGCATGTCCCTTCTTCTTTCAACCAAGCATTTATGCATGGCCTTCAGATGCTTTGCTCCTATTCTCTGCAATTACCTTCCTAAAGCTCTGTGCCTGTTTATTCACCTTTAAAAAACTGCTTAAAACCCATCTCTCTGACCAAGTATTTGGTCACTTCTCCTAATCTCTCACTTCCTGGTTTGGCATGCATTTCCTTTCACCTATTTGTGGTGTTCTTTACCTTATGCACTATATAAATACAAGTTATCATTGTTATAGATATCAATTCCAGCCAGATATTCTAGCCCTGATTTTAACCTGGTGTCGGAATGCAGCATCTGAGGGTCGGGGCAGGATGGAAGCTCCCATAACGGCGCTGGAGTGAGGCCTGGGCCATTTTAACTCCTGGACCTCATTTTAATTTCTTACATCGGCCTCCTGCCCAAAACTGATGGAAATTACGTGATGGTCGGCGAGCAGGAGTGACAAATCACGTGGCTGCAGGCCACCGCTGGTGACCCAAAATAAATGAAAGAGGCTCCAAAGTTATCGTGGTCATAGTCAGTGCAGGAGAACCCAAGGATTACTTGTGGGATCCTGAGCAGGCTTTGGGACTGAGCATCGGAGTGGAGATCGGAAGTTAAGATCGCGTCTGAATCTGAATAATCGGATCCCGACATTTCAATATTAATGAGGCCTCAGCCTGCTTGAGATGTTCCCAAAAACCCAGGAGACAAAATGGTGGCGGGCACGAACATGTCAGGGATGCAGCATTGAATACCTGACCGCCATTTTAAACCCCCACCAGCACCGTTCACACCGGGCTTCTATTGCTTTGATGCCTCCACTGACTGTTATTTAACTCTAAGTAGAAGAAGTGAAGATAGTTCAAACCAGAGCTCCTCTGTTGATGCATTGGATAAATGCACCACTTTTTTGTGATGCTGAACCATATAGGTAAGAAAGGTACAAGATTTGATTCCTGATCAATTAATTGATCTCATCTGGGGTGTCTAAGGAGGGAAAAATCACTATCCAGCGCCCTCTACTAAAAAGTGTGCACATGTGGAAGTCAAGTGAGAAAAAGATCGGGTTTCGGCCTATGATAACATCTCCTCCTGCTCAACTAGCCTAATAATATTTACTATTTGGCTTCACACATGAAGAATGGCTGATTGGGCAATGTACCAGTGCTAGCACGTGTGGAACCATACCGCAAGCACGATATCCAGAGTTACCCTTCAATTTAATCAGACGATTCCTGATATAACAAAATCATGCTCCCAACCTCCTCTGTCTTCTGCATCATGTCTATGAAAAAAGTGTCTAAGGTTTGATTTGGTTGCTGCCTCTTTAAAAGCTCAGTCACAATTGTTCGTCTTTATCTATTTGACTCAATCTTGCCGCGAGAAATTTGTGCACAACGTTCACACGAAGCAGAGGCATCCCAACATTAACAAGTTCACCCCCCGTACAAGAAGCAGGCCATGGAGCTGATGGGGAGGCACTTTGCAGAATGCAAGGTTGGAGCACAATTATACTGTTGCTGTGTGCATCTTTGTGAAGCAAATCTCAGCCACAAGCTTCCACACCTTCCTCTGACCCCTTAGTTCCAAAATGGTAACGCTGATCAGGAGTATGAGGAGAGATGGAACTTCTTCATCATTGACAATGAAGATGATGAAAGTAAGAAGAAGAATAATGAAGAGGAGTTCAATGTCAAGCCCACCATGTGTTTCTGCACCAACACCGTGCCCCTCATTCCTTTAACTGAACTGCCTTGATTTCACACCCGGCTTTATTTGCTTCTTCAGTCCCATACACTAGCTCAGATAATTTCACCCGGAGGGAATGCGATTGCATTAATGAGGGTGTGGCACTGGGCGATTCACAGAGCAGAAGGGAGTCGGTGGAGTTGGGAGAGAAGGAGAATGTGTCACCTTTCCAGCAGAAGTCGAGGAGAAAATGTGCATGACTCTGGACTCGATGGGCTCAGAGCACGTCTGAAAAGAGGGAGGTTTGAGGAACATCACACTACGTGCAGGCTCTGAGTTCAGTCTCAGAGGATATGCGGCAACTGACATCTATGACTCTAGGCTCTATAGAAACATAGACATAGAAGATAGGAGCAGGAGCAGGTCATTCAGCCCCTCGAGCCTGCTCCGCCATTCAATGAGATCATGGCTGATCATCCAAATTCAGTACCCTGTCCCTGCCTTCTCTCCATATCCCTTGATCCCTTTAGCATTAAGAAATATATCTAACTCCTTCTTGAATATATTTAATGAATTGGCCTCTACTGCCTTCTGTGGTAGAGAATTCCACAAGTTCACCACTCTCTGGGTGAAGAAATTCCTCCTCATCTCAGTCCTAAATGGCTTACCCCTTATCCTTAGACTGTGACCCCTGGTTCTGGACTCCCCCGCCATTGGGAACATCCTTCCTGCATCTAGTCTGTCTAGTCCTGTTAGAATTTTATAAGTTTCAATGAGATCCCCTCTCATTCTTCTAAACTCCAGCAAGTATAAGTCCAATCGACCCAATCTCTCCTCATACGTCATTCCTGCCATCCCAGGTATCAGCCTGGTGAATCTTCGCTGCACTCCCTCCATGGCAAGAACATCCTTCCTCAGATAAGGCGACCAAAACTGCACACAATACTCAAGATGTGGTCTCACCAAGGCCCTGTACAACTGCAGCAAGACATCCTTGTTCCTGTACTTGAACCCTTTTGCTACGAAGGCCAACATACCATTTGCCTTCTTAACCGCCTGCTGTACCTGCATGCTTACCTTCAGCGACTGGTGCACAAGGACACCCAGGTCTCGTTGCACTTCCCCTTCTCCCAATCTATTGCCATTCAGATAATAATCTGCCTTCCTGTTTTTGACACCAAAGTGGATAACCTCGCATTTATCCACATTATATTGCATCTGCCATGCTTCTGCCCAATCACCCAACCTGTCCAAATCATACTGGAGTTTCTCTGCATCCTCCTCACAGCACACACTCCCACCCAGCTTTGTGTCGTCTGCAAACTTGGAGATATTACATCCAATTCCCTCGTCTAGATCATTAATATATATTGTGAATAGTCTTTATTTGTGGCAATATTAGGGATGTTTTTTCTTCATTGCAGACATCTAAGGAGCATGTGGCAACCTCATTGAATCTGCAGCGGACCCTCACCTCAGAAATGGCCAGAGACCAGTGGACCGGAGTTGTCTTCTCCGTGGAAGCACAGACTGCAGCTCTGGGGACAGTAGAGGGCAGAGTAGACATTATATTGGCTTCCAGACTCTGGTGGCTGGGATGCAGGCTGCTGTCTCTCAGGGCTTTTAGAATCTGATAACTGCCATTCTGCTGATCAGTGGTGACATCGATCCAGGGCCCAGAGGGTCCCTTAGAGTACAAGAGCCAGGAGGTTATGCTGAACCTGTATAAAACACTAACTCAGCCCCAGCTGGAGTATTGTGTCCAATTCTGGGCACCGCACTTTAGGAAGGTTGTGAAGGCTTTGGAGAGGGTGCAGAAGAGATTTACTAGAATGATTCCAGGGATGAGGGATTACAGTTACGTGGATAGACTGGAAAAGCTGGGGTTGTTCTCCTTAGAGCAGAGAAGGCTAAGAGGAGATTTGATAGAGGTGTTTAAAATCATGAAGGGTTTAGATAGAGTAAATAAGGAGAAACTGTTTCCAATGGCTGAAGGGTGGATAACCAGAGGGCACAGATTTAAGGTGATTGGCAAAAGAACCAGAGGCGACATGAGGAAAAACTTTTTTATGCAACGAGTGGTTAGGATTTGGAACGCACTGCCTGATAGTGTGGTTGATACAGATTCAATAGTAGCCTTCAAAAGGGAATTGGATAAATACTTGAAGGAGAAAAAATTGCAGGGATATGTGGAAAGAGCCGGGGAGTGGGACTAACTGGATTGCTCTTCGAAAGAGCCAACGTAGACTCGATGGGCCGAATGGCTTCCTTCTGTGCTGTACTGTTCTATGCTTCTATGAGTGGTGACAGCTAGAGGTGACCTTCCTGAGGCTGCCATCTCTCAGGATAGCAGCACAGGCTAGGATCTGTCCTTCCACTTCAGAGCACTATGCCAGTGGCATGCAGGAAGTGATACCAGGCTGCCCTGGCATAAGCTCCAAAGATGAAGCCAGCAACTGTTTCCTCCCAGAAGCAAGATATCACAAGAGGAGGGACACCTCAATCCTATGGGCCTTTTGTAGCACAAGAGCAGCCAACCACCTCTCTCAAAACTGGTCCTCTGGTTGCACCTATGAATAGGAGAAAGTAGAATGTGAATTTATGTCTTGCTTTGCTATTCATGGGAGAAAGGGATAGATCGAGTAATTACAGGCCAGTCAGCCTAACCTCGGTGGTGGGAAAATTATTGGAAAAAATTCTGAGGGACAGGATAAATCTTCATTTAGAAAGACACGGATTAATCAGGGACAGTCAGCATGGATTTGTCAAGGGAAGGTCGTGTCTGACTAACTTGATTGAAATTTTTGAGGAGGCAACAAGGAGGGTCGATGAGGGTAGTGTGTTTGATGTAGTCTATATGGATTTTAGCAAGGCTTTTGATAAGGTCCCACATGGCAGACTGGTCACGAAAGTAAAAGCCCATGGGATCCAAGGCAAAGTGGCAAGTTGGATCCAAAATTGACTCAGAGGCAGGAAACAAAGGGTAATGGTCGAAGGGTGTTTTTGTGACTGAAAGGCTGTTTCCAGTGGGGTTCCTCAGGGCTCAGTACTGGGTCCTCTGCTTTTTGTGGTATATATCAATGATTTGGACTTGAATGTAAGAAGTATGATTAAGAAGTTTGCAGATGATACAAAAATTGGCCGTATGGTTGATAATGAAGAAGAAGGCTGCAGACTGCAGGAAGATATCAATGGACTAGTCAGGTAATGCATTTGGGGAGGGCTAACAAGGCAAGGGCATACACTATAAATGGTAGGACACTGAGAAGTGCAGAAGATCAGAGGGACCTTGGAGTGCATGTCCACAGATCCCTGAAGGTAGCAGGACAGGTAGATAAGGTGGTTAAGAAGACATACAGGAAACTTGCCTTTATTAGCCGAGGCATAGAATATAAGAGCAGGGGGGTTATGCATGAACTGTATAAAACACTAATTAGGCTGCAGTTAGAATACTGCGTGCAGTTCTGGTCACCACATTACAGGAAGGATGTGATTGCACTAGAGGGGGTGCAGAGGAGATTTACGAGGATGTTGCCTGGGCTGGGGAATTTTAGCTATGAGGAAAGATTGGATAGGCTGGGGTTGTTTTCTTTGGAACAGAGGAGGCTGAGGGGGGACCTAATTGAGGTGTATAAAATTATGAGGGGCCTAGATAGAGTGGATAGGAGGGACCTATTTCCCTTAGCAGAAGGGTCAATAACCAGGGGGCATAGATTTAAAGTAACTGGTCGGAGGTTTAGAGGGGAGTTGAGAAGAAATGTTTTCACCCAGAGGGTGGTGGGGGTCTGGAACTCACTGCCTGAAAGGGTAGTAGAGGCAGAGACCCTCATCACATTTAAAAAGTACTTGGATATGCGCTTGAAGTGCCGTAACCTACAGGGCTACGGACCAAGTGCTGGAAAGTGGGATTAGGCTGGATAGCTCTTTGTCGGCCGGCACGGACAAGATGGGCCGAATGGCCTCCTTCTGTGCTGTAAATTTCTATGATTCTATGATTACAGTCAGATAGAAAAGAGTGCATTTATTTCTTGCTGACTTATTCAATCAGGTTTGATGTTTTCTAATGTTCTAGGATTAGTCCTTTATTTCAAGGTGGACGAGAAGGATTTAAGGCAGTTGTGACAAAAGTAGATTGTGTCAAATCTAAGATCGGATTTCAGTGATTAGCTGAGCTGTGATGCCCCTTGCAGCAAACAATAACGAGTCCTCAGAGTGACGGTTATACTGATGCTCTCCTCCGTGTAATTCTGCCTCCAAAGCAGCTACTGCCACCTCCCTAGAAATATCCACGTTTTGGATGGTGAATTAGTGCAAGCTACAGCTATACAGGACATACCAGCTGGAGCATATTGCAGAGCCCCTCCTGACCGTTCAAGGCAGTGCAAGCACCTCTTTAATACCCTAATGATCCTCTCGATCAAAACTCTGTTAGTGTCATGTGCCTAATTGTAGCGCTTCTTTGTTGTTATTTGCACAACTCTTAGTGGGGTCATTATCCATAGGAGCAGGGAGTACGCCTTGCCATCCACAAGCCATCCGTTGTCATGATTGTCTTCCTTGAAGAGCTTCGAAGGATGAATGCATTGTGACAACTTCCAGCAAATAGTGTGTTTGAATGGTGTCAGACACAATCTGTACATTTAGGGAGTGAAAGATTGAGGAAGCTGTTTTCTTCAGGAGTTTGCACAGCAATGTGGGAGCCAGCTATTGCACCCTAGACCTTGGCAAAACCAGCAACCCCATAAAACTGGATGCCCCTACCTTGCTGCTGCCTTACTGTGATGCCAAACTCAAATTCCTCAGCTCTCTTGAAAAGTGCCTGAGTCACCTGATAAATATGTGTGCAGACTGCATCCTGGCTAATACACATCTCCTCACTAAAGTCCTCATAGGGCCTGTGTTCCCTATATATTTATTTTAGGGGGAGGGAATATTTCAGGGTGCATCCTCCTTAAATGTTGTCTCACTGTCCTTTCCTCCATCCTCTTCTGCTCATCCCCCTCCTTCATGATAATGGCGTACAAGGTATGCCCATAGGGAATGCCATACTTGCTCCTGAGAAGCCCTCAGTGTGGGGGGTCAAAATCTCCTGTTGGTTTTACATTCCTACAGGCAGTCAGAAATAGGTCCAATACTGTCCAGGCAAAATGCAAAAAGAAAATCACTCCAAAAAAGTCATTCCCCAGCTGCAATAGCTGCTACTTAAGCTTTCAGCAGTTATCAAACACAACAAGTCCTTGCATCTGCCTGTCTCAGCTGATCTAGGCAACAGCTGAACCTTATATTTCTCATTCTAATTTACCTCTAGCGCATTGAGTGTAAAATCAGGAGATTCAGGGTTGCAGTGCCACTGGCTCTTATTTAAATATATTTAAATTAGGGACCTGGCAGGCAGATTGCATTTGGAAATTTTAGGGGATTGATTTTCGGTAGAAAACTGGCAGAAATGGCTTCTGCCGCAATTTGCAGCCCAGAAAAAAAATGCCCTAATTTTAGACTAAAGACACGCCAAAAATAGCGTGCAATTTCAGGGCTGTGGTCTTTTTACTGCTTTGTCTACTTAAGGAGATGAATAAAGTACTGTAAATATGTAACTATATTATGTCACTGTTAGATTATTTGCTTGCTTATTATTTGTTTAATAAATTTGTTTGATATTTTAAACTTAAAACAAGGTGTGATGTGATGTTCTACCATTTATGAAGACTGAAGTGAGACTGAAGTAAGATAGTTCAGTACCTGATAGCATATGACCAAAACCGTACCTAAGTTTCAAGGCAATGATAGACCCTCTTGAAGATATGGGGAGTTGGGTCTCACCAGTGAGAGTGATCCAAGATATGAGACCTGAAATAATCTAGAATAAAAAGGTTAGAAAAGACTCTTGGTTTCCCATCCCACTCAACGTTATTCCCCTGTCAACCTCCTCTCCTCCACTGCTCCAGGTTCAAATCTCTTCTAGGCTTTAAGAGCTGCGGCCTTTCTATCACCAGCCAATTTGTTGGTCAGCAAGTGGAAGAGATAAACAGGTTTCATGTAGGATTCTGTATCTGAAATGTTGAAGAATCCCATCCAAAATATTAAACTAGTTTAGCCTTTCAGACTGTGACATGCATTTCCAGCATCTTGGTTTATTGTGCCGTTGGTGAAGGGAGAATTCCAGCTTTATTCTAGATGCTGCAACAAATGCAGCTAGCTGGTGCTTTTACGGTGAGCTTGTATTATTGATTTCCAAGATGCTTTGTCAACAACCATTTTTTCACAAGGGGTTAAATACAACCACGTAGAACAAACCAATTGCTATTGGAAAATAAAATGCTGTAAAGGCAGCTACCTTGCACAGGTCATAAAGAATATCAAAATGTCTATATACCTCCACAGGCTATTAAGCAAGCAACCTAGCACAAATTTGGCTATGCTAAGTGATAGATTAAAAAACAAATTCTAAGTGCATTAACCCTCAAAAGATAACAGCCCAACAGATATTTGACTTGGCTAAGTGGCAGATATTCTAGACAGAGAAATTTAAGTGCACTTCCTGTAGCCTCAATAGCAGGCTACCAGAGGCTAATTAACTATCACTCCTGCAGACTCTAAGATATCGCAAAAGTCATATAAAGATATTTTTCATCAGAGATTGTCTACAACATTGTGAACTTTAATATGGCTCAGCTCAAAGTGACAGCACACCATAGTGATATGGGTTATACACATCACACATGGGCTCACGTGGCCCAAGTTGAATTCCCATGAGATCTTTCTGGCCTCTGTGTGTTTGTTGTTTTTTTCTTCTTTTTCATGGATGATTTTAACCATTTGAAAACTCTCAGCACGAACAGAGCTCTTCTGTATTTTCACAGATCGTCTGATCCGATTCCGTTCTGGTTGGTTTGGATTTATAGCCTAGACCTGGCAACATTTATCATTTATTAAGAATGGGAAAATAGTTAAGGAAGAAAATGCAGTTCTTGCAGCCAAACTGTTCCAACACTACTAGGACTGATAAATTATCACCTGTAATGACTCATGAAATCTGAATTCTCAGATTTGTGAAGAAAGTGTCTGGATATCCCGTACAATGGAATTGTTAACTACTGACCAACATTGCATTCTCTCTAACACTAACAGACATCCAACAAGCATTTAATCGCACCGTTTCACTGAATATAATTTCACATTGAAGTTGGGGATGTGACTTTAAACTCCGTTTAGCTGTTGATTATATACCAGTAAATAAAATTGGCACAGTGGACTGAACGAGTCAGTAATAATCCTTTATGTCACGCATACAGTGCTCTAACCAAATGCAGGATGAAGTGTAATATTGCATTAAAATGCTTTGTTTGAAGAGCAGGACTTTTACCAGGATGTACCATGACTTGAATGACCTGGAATGCAGTCATAATCATAAATGAAATAGGAATTCTGCACAATCCCAACCAACAGTCTGAAACAAAAGAAAAAGCCCACACTATCCACAAGACCACATCGAGGGAGAATCCTACTTAATCCCATAACAGACCCAAATCAAAGGATAACCCAACAACCATAATCACAAAAAACCTCAAATTAATCCGACACAGCCCAAGTTCTCATTCTCACAGACTAAAGGATCATTTGGCTACAGATCCACCTATTCTCTTGAATAGTGATATTAAATGACATCATGGCAATTATTAAGGGAAATTATTAAAGAGCAAAAAAAAAATTGCATGACCATGTTGCTGTGATCTCTTTCATAATTACTAATGGCCTCACCCACCAAGAGGCCTTGTTTACTTAGATCTAACATCTAACTCTTAAGTCACCTGAAAGTCCTCTATATGACTTTAGTTAGCATGTTTGATTCATTGAGATAAAAACAGAGAAAGAGTTTAAGTGTATTTTACCAGTAGAACATACTACCCTAATCCACTTCAGGTAAGGGCCATATAGTTAGCGCAGAGAGGAACATTCATCCCATCAAATCAGGCTGATATGAACTTATGACCCAGAAATGAGAAGACGGGAAATTTTCCAGTCCCAGTGCTGAAATGAGCTTAGTGTTCTCCAACAGTGTGCTGTCTGGATTTCTCAACATCAGCCCTAATTAGATGGGCATGTCAAGATCCCGGCATAGATTGGGCCTGGCATTGTGAGCTCAATTAAGGCTGGGAGGCAAGAAATTGCATACATTTAAAGGTAAGTGGCGACATAGAATAAAGACAGACTTGCATTTCTATCTTCTTCTTAGGCAGTCCCTTAGAACCGAGGATGACTTGCTTCCACATTAAAAATGAGTTCTCCGGTGACTGATGAGTCCAATGCGGGACCTACAGTCTCTGTCACAGGTGGGGCAGGCGGTGGTTGAAGGGGCAGGTGGGTGGGGTGCTTGGGTTGACGTGTGCTCCTTGCACTGCCTGCGCTTGGCTTCCGCTTGCTCCCGGCGAAGAGACTCGAGGTGTTCGGCGCCTTCCCGGATGCTTCTCCTCCACTTTATGCGGTCTTGGGCCAGGGATTCCCAGGTGTTGGTGGGGATGTTACAATTTTTCAAGGAGGCTTTGAGGGTGTCCTTGAAGCGTTTCCTCTGCCCACCTGGGGCTCTCTTGTCGTGCCGGAGCTCCGAGTAGAGCGCTTGTTTTGGGAGTCTCGTATCGGGCATGCGGACAATGTGACCTGTCCATCGGAGCTGATCGAGCGTGGTCAAAGCTTCGATGCTGGGGATGTTGGCCTGAGCAAGAACACTGACGTTGGTGCGCCTATCCTGCCAATGGATTTGCAGGATCTTGCGGAGGCAGCATTGGTGGTACCTCTCCAGTGCTTTGAGGTGCCTGCTGTACATGGTCCATGTCTCTGAGGCATACAGCAGGGCGGGTATCACTGCTGCTCTGTAGACCATGAGCTTAGTGCCAGGTTTGAGGTCCTGGTCTTCACCCACTCTCTTCCTCAGGTGACCGAAGGCTGCACTGGCACACTGAAGGCGGTGTTGGACTTCGTCGTCGACGTCTGCCCTTGTTGACAGTAGGTTCCCGAGGTATGGAAAGTGGTCCACGTTGTCCAAGGCCTTGTCGTGGATTTTGATAATCGGGGGGCAGTACTGTGTGGCGGGGGCAGGTTGGTAGAGGACCTTTGTCTTACGGATGTTTAGTGTAAGGCCCATGCTCTCGTACGCTTCGGTGAAGGTGTTGACGATGGTTTGGAGTTCGACCTCCGAGTGAGCGCAGATGCAAGCGTCGTCTGCATACTGTAATTCGACGACAGAGGATGGGATGACCTTGGATCTGGACTGGAGGCGACGGAGACTGAACAGTTTCCCGTTTGTTCTGTAAATTAGCTCCACTCCAGCGGGCAGCTTACTGAGGGTGAGATGGAGCATTGCAGCAAGGAAGATCGAGAAGAGCGTTGGTGCGATGACACAGCCTTGCTTGACCCCGGTTTGTACGTGAATTGGGTCTGTGGTGGAACTGTTGGTCAGGATCACGGCTCGCATGTCATCGTGAAGCAGGCGGAGGATGGTGACAAACTTTTGAGGGCAGCCGAATTTGCGGAGGACACTCCATAATCCCTCACGCCTTTCACGGCCACCGGATGTCTCAAAGCGCTTTACAATCAATGAAGTACTTTTTGAAGTGGAGTCACTGTTGCAATGTGGGGAACACAGCAGCCAATTTGCGCACAGCAAGCTCCCACAAACAGCAATGTGATAATGACTAGATAATCTGTTTTTTTTGTTATGTTGATTAAGGGATAAATATTGGCCAGGACACCGGGGAGAACTCGCCTGCTCCTCTTCAAAATAGTGCAATGGGATCTTTTACGCCCACCTGAGAGAGCAAACGGGACCTCGGTTTAACGTCTCATCCGAAAGACGGCACCTCCAACAGAGCAGCACTCCCTAAGTACTGCACTGGAGTGTCAGCCTAGATTTTTGTACTCAAGTCTCTAGAGTAGGACTTGAACCCACAACCTTCTGACTCAGAGGCGAGGGTGCTACCACGGAGCCAGTGGCTGACATGTGGGGGTAAATATTGTTTCAGCCTTTCCAAAGGCTCAACCTCAAGGCTAGTACTATTCAGCTCTTCTGTCTCGTTCTCCTTCCTATTCACTCCCACACAGGCATATGCTTAATCATACAAGCATCACACACAGTCAGCATCGTATAATGCAAGCTCTTTTTGAAGGAGTGTCTTGGACCTGGCATTCTAACATCTTGTTCCTTTCCTGACTTTGTAGGCGTGGAAGAGCAGCTTGACAGTACTACAGTGATCTAATCTAAGACAGCAGTCCACAGTCGCCTGCATCCATCTCACCAGCATCAAGCATATGTCCCAAATGATGTAGATAGTAAAATTAAGCAGGTCATACTGGGTGAGACACAGTGCACAGGTGAGGAGGAACAAGTGGTGGTTCCAGAGTAGGAGCAGGAACCAGATGGAGACATTGGACCAAATGTTCACAGCCTTTCTGAAGCACTCCCACTATAACTCAGACGAAAGTGGGCAAAAGGGTCACAAATTAGGCCAGGATCCAGGTGTACCAGGTCCGGGCCTTCCATCAGAGTTTTAGCAGGGCCTTGTAGGGGGTGAAGCCTCTGCCTGCCCCAAACAAGGCCAGAGGTGTAAGAGGGGATGAGGGCAGGGAAAGGTACTTCTAAAGCCTGGAGTTCCCACATCCCTGGCCTCTCACTTGCCAGGGGAATCATTTGCAGCCAGTATGTCAACGGAACCAAGCGTACTGGCCACTTTAGTGTCAGAAGTGGGGCGCATCTGCAGGCTCAGGCCTGGGTTGCAGCCTGGACCTGTGAAGAGTAGACAAAGGTCCTGCAATTTTTGGCCCTCTTACAAAGGATGGTGGCACGGTAAGTATCACTTCTTTTTCAGGGAGTGTCCCTGCAAACCTCCCCCAATTTCCCGCCCCCACCCCCACCCCCACCAACCGGCATACTATGTGGGATTTTTGGTGGGCGGGTGCACCAGATGCGCCCCTAGAGGTGCAGGCACCTGCCTGTCACATTTCAATTAAAGGATTCCCACCTGACCCCACAACTTTGCCGGGGGTCCCGGGTGGGCACATCCCTTCACTTACATTGGCCTGCAGTCCTTGTAAACCTTCAGCCCAATTTGTTCAATAAGCCAGGATAAATCTGAGAGTTGTTGAATTTAGGTTCTTTGTGCTGCTCTAAAGAGTCGATTTAGTCAAAGAAAATATCTTATTAAGTGGGCCTTAGCACATTTGCTTGACGATTTCTGATTACAGTTAACTAAGAGTTCCAGAAACTTCTCAGACTGTTGTTACATTCAGACTGGATACAGACGTTTACTTTTTATAACTTAAGCTTGGCAGATATCTTTCTATGTTCCATCTGGAGCCCTGTGCGTAGTTCTGCTTACTTAATCATAGAGAATATTATTGCTTTTAACAGAGCGGAGGCGAGTAACAAAGATGATTCCGTATATCAGGAATTTAAGTTGTAAGAAAAGGTTAAGGAAATTGGTACTGTTTCCTTTGGAAAAGAGAACATTTTGAGGTGATTTAGTTGATGTTTTGAAGATTATAAAGAGAACTGATACATGCAAACTGTTCACTGGCGATGTGTTCCAATATCAGGGGAACAAGTTAAAATTAGGAGTAAAAAGGGAAGTGAAGCAGAACTTTTCATCCAAAGAGTGAAATGTGGAATAAATTACCAAGACAGGCCACAAAAGTGGACACTACAAATAGGTTTAAGAGACAATCAGATTTGTTTCTGATGATGAAGGGAAGTAAATATTCAAATAGAGCGAGAGGGCCTTGTAATGACCCCTCTCCCTCCAGAGAGCCCCATAGACTCAGCTGAGACCTTCAATAAGAATCTTTACTTCGATCTTTGGGTCAACTCCGCCCCTTTAAGGTCTCTTGCGAATTTTCTGGTGCTACAGTGGCATCCTCTCCAACTGGCGGGCATCCTCTTGATGCCAGGAATCCAAGCGGGAGACTGCCATGCACTTCTAAAGAGCCCCGACCCAGGAAAATAAATCCGGGCTGGGGCAGGTACGGAGGGGTGGGTCAGGTGGTAGTCTTGTCCCGCCAAAACTCTGTTCTGAAGTGGACAATCCAGGCCACTCAGTACAAAGTCCTTAAAATCATTAAAGGCAATGTATTCCTTGTAACATACTTAGCACAAAAGCCAGCAGGAAATAAACACCTTTACTGCGGTCTATTGGGCCGGTCAGAAACCTCCAATCAACAGGAAAGAAGCGTGAACACAACCAGAAAACATTTTTAAATTAGGAAACTTAACTGGAAGAGAAGTTTACACAATCCCAATCCTAGCAACGGTCTAAATTCAATGGGGAACCTGCTGAACTAGCTCATGCTGCCCATATCTAATATATTATTGCAACGGATATGGGAACATAGATGTTGTCATAGTGAGGCAATGGATTCTGACATTATGCAGAGTGGCCTGAATTTTTTAATGGCGCAGGGAAAATGATGCCTTTACTATATATACAGGATAACAGATCTGAATTCCTACCTCCTACAAGAAAAGAGGCAATTAATGCTCTTCCAAATTCAAGACTTTATCTTGAATTTGTGTGATGAGGGGGATGGAAACATCTGTAGTTTTTCGATAAACTGAAGTCCTCTGTGCAAGCTCCATTTCATGAATCTATCATCCTCCAGTCTTATACTGTCTGAAGTGAACTGCACCCTCCTCCACAGCACTCTTAAAGGACGCCTTCTGTTGAGAATTATAAAACTGTCTTGGCTTTTGTCGCTCTGAAATTGTATTTTGGAGCCACCACCTCTGCAGCAAAGGGTAATGCTGCAAAGCAAGTTCTTACAAAGCTTTTTCTTTAAATAGCACGTTTTTTATCTACCTTACTCTTTTGTGGAGAAATGCTCAGTGACAAGAATAACACTACGTTGTTGATGACATCATGTGTGTAACATATATGGAAGTGCAGTACCACAAAGAGGTCAGTTCGAAGGAATGATCTCACCCTGCCTTTACTTGTTTTAGATACTTATAGACCTGTGTATTTCCAGCATTTTCTGTTTTATTTCAGCACTAAGAAGCTTTGCCAATTACTTTCCAGTGATGACAAGCCCTCTTTTTGAACTTTAAAACATTTTTTTGTTAATTTATCCCATCTGTGTATTATCTCCCTCTTCAGTCTGCCTGGCTTGATGGCTTTGTAGCCAAGAGGGCAGATGGACTGTCAGCTGCCAGTCAGTCACCAGTGGCCCCTCTAGCCGGCCAGGAGGAGCTGGTAGGGACCATGCTGCTGTGACTTTCTCCCCTTCCAATTTTCATCGTAGCCTCCCTTGCAACTTCCCCATTCAGCATGGCTCAGATCATGTCCCCATTACATGGGATATGCAGCAATGCCACATTACCCAACAATGCGGCTTTCAACAATGCAGAATCTAGTGCAGGATAATCAGTGTAAACAGATCTCGATTGTGAATTTTTGTAAGTGGAAGTGATTTAACTGTAATCCATACTAAATGCAGGCTTTAGTTTTTCTAGTATGTTGAGAATGTTCAAGTCCGGAACTTTTCTTTCCGGACCGATGCTTGTTTTTACTGTAATGTGTAAATTTAAAGAGCACTGTTTGCCTTTAAATCGTTTCACCCAGTTAGCAAACAGAAGGCAGCACATAAGCTCAACCACTGATGTCATTTCATCCAAAGCTGTGTCGGCTGCTAAATTTTTTAAAATTTGCATAAATTATTAAACAAGCAAAGCGACACAAGTTTTCGCAGTAGTAGATCTAGCAGCTGCCACAGTGCCAACCTTCCCTGGTGACCAAGATGGCAGAATTATAGCTGTATTTTCAGAGCTAGCTGTTCTGCCTGTAAACACTCTTGAGGTGACAGTGTCCCTTCAAATCCATATGAAATGAAGCAGAAAATATGAATTCAACAACGGATTTCTGAGAGCTATTTGATTTTCTCTCTCTTTCTTTTACAGTACATTATCTATGAAAAGTGCATCTATGCTAACACACGAGAGGGTGGAGTTTCTGGGCAAGTGGGATTGTTCGTGCCAACACAAAATGACCAAACAAGCACTTAGAAATCAGGCAGAGACCCATGTCACCAGATCCCTGCCATCATCATGCGGAGCTTAATCTTCCAGCTGGCCTGTTCGGCTGACCTAAGGTGCTCTCGTATATTCTGTGCAGGAGGTTCATTTAATATTGAAATTGATGGAAATTGGATTTAAATGTGTCTGTGCACAAGTCCCTAAGTTTGATACAGCAAGTGCACAGTGTGCTCTTCTTGCTCATATGGAATGGAGAGTGAAGGCCAGACATGTTCTGGGCTTTGAGGAAACTTGAACTGGAGATTTTTTTGAAAACTGGGTTTCTGATTGCCCATGCAGCAGTGAGTACAGATCCAGGCACACCTACAATGCTGCTTCACTGGGGAGGCAGTAATGGATTTGTGCCATCTGCTGGAATCTGACCTCCACCACAAGGGCGGCACTGCTAGTCACACTGAAGGTCACCATGGCATGCAGTTCAGAAAAGCGGCCATGTATGATTGCACAGATACAGATAGTGGACTTCTGCATCTTACAAGGTATCTTTTTGCACACTTTCAAATGAGTGCATAAAACAGTGATCAGGCAGCAGCCTTCTTTTAAGTACAGGCCCTGTGAGGTCAAAAGCCCAGGCTCTGCAGCTAGAATGGCGAATGGGTTCCTGCTCCTCTGCTGTCACCATCTGCTCACCAGTGATTTGTGATTCACTCAGTGTACCCTCCTTAAACTGACTGTCTAAATCCCCTCGGGTGGATGGACCTGTATTGCAACAGCAACAACATGCATTTATATAGCAGCAAAATACTGCGGATGCTGGAAATCCGAAATAACAACAGAAAACGCTGGAAAAACTCAGCAGGCCAGGCAGCATCCGTGGAGAGAGAAACAGAGTCAACGTTTCAGGTCGAAGACCTTTCGTCAGAACTGGAAAAAAGCGAGAAATGAAATAGATTTAAAGCAAGTATAAAGCTGGGAAAAGGGGGCAGGGATGAAAGAACAAAAGGAGAGATTAAGAGACATTGAGAGACATTAAGAGATGATCAAGGCAAGAGGAGGTGTTAATGTGACAGGTTGAGGCTAAATGAAGTGTGAAATGCATTTATATAGTGCCTTTAACATGAAAAAATGTCCTAATGTGCTTCACAAGAGCATTGTCAGACAAAATTTGATATTGAGCCACATAAAAAGGTATTAGGAGAGGTGATCAAAAGCTTGGTTAAAGAGGTTGGTTTTAAGGACCGACTTAAAAGAAGGAGAGAGAGGCGGAGAGGCGAAGAGGTTTAGGGAGGGAATTCCAGAGATTAGGGCCTCGGCAGCTGAAGGCACAGCCACCAATGGTGGAGCGATGGAAATCAGAGATGCGCCAGAGGCCAGAATTCGAGGAGCATAGAAACATAGAAACATAGAAAATAGGTACAGGAGTAGACCATTCGGTCCTTCGAGCCTGCACCGCCATTCAATGCGTTCATGGCTGAACATGCTACCTCAGTACCCCATTCCTGCTTTCTCGCCATACCCCTTGATCCCCTTAGTTGTGAGTGTTATATCTAACTCCCTTTTGAATATATTTAGCGAACTGGCCTCAACAACCTTCTGTGGAAGAGAATTCCATAGATTCACCACTCTCTGGGTGAAGAAGTTCCTCCTCAGCTCAGTCCTAAATGGCTTCCCCTTAATCCTTAGACTGTGACCCCTGGTTCTAGTTTTCCCTACCATTGGGAACATTCTGCCCGCATCTAATTTGTCTAAACCAGTCAGGATTTTAAATGTCTCTATAAGATCCCCCCTCATTCTTCTGAACTCCAGAGGATACAAGTTCAGTTGACCCAATCTTTCTTGATATGTCAGTCCGGCCATCCCAGGAATCAATCTAGTGAACCTTCGCTGCACTCCCTCAATAGCAAGAATGTCCTTCCTTAAGTTAGGAGACCAAAACTGCGCACAATACTCCAGGTGTGGCCTCACCAAGGCCCTGTACAACTGTAGCATCACCTCCCTACTCCTGTACTCAAATCCCCTTGCTATGAAGGCCATCATTCCGTTTGCTTTCTTGACTGCCTGCTGCACTTGCATTCCCACCTTCAGTGACTGATGTACCATGACGCCCAGGTCTCGTTGCACGTCCCCTTTCCCTAATCTGCCACCATTCAGGTAATAGTCCGCCTCTCTATTTTTACCACCAAAGTGGATAACCTCACATTTATCCACATTGTACTTCATCTGCCATACATTTGCCCATTCACCCAACCTGTCCAAGTCACTCTGTAGCCTTCTAGCATCCTCCTCATTGTTCACACTGCCTCCCAATTTAGTGTCATCCGCAAATTTGGAGATATTACATTTAATTCCTTCGTCCAAATCATTAATATATAATGTAAACAGCTGGGGTCCCAGCACCGAACCCTGCGGTACCCCGCTGGTCACTGCCTGCCATTCTGAAAAGTACCCATTCTGAAAAGCAGCGAGATCTCGGAGGTTTGTAGAGCCAGAGGAGGTCACAGAGATTAGTGAGGGGCGAGGCCATGGAGGGATTTGAACACAAGGATGAGAATTTTAAAATCGAAGTGTTGCCGGACAGGGATCCAGCATAGGTCAGCGAGCCAAGGGATGATGGGTGAATGGGATTTGGTGCGAGTTAGGATACTGGCAGCAGAGTTTGGATAAACGCAACTTTATGGAGGTTGGAAAGTGGGAGGCCGCTCAGGAGAGCATTGGAATAGTCAAGTATGGAGGTAACAAAGGCATGGAGGAGGGTTTCAGTAGCAGATGGGCTGAGGTGGGGCAGAGACAGGCGATATTACGGAGGTGGAAGTATGCGGTATTGGTGATGGAGAGGATATAGGGTCAGCTCAGGGTCAAATAGGATAGTGAAATGCAAACAGTCGGGTTGAACATCAGTCAGTGACCAGAGAGGGGGATAGAATCGGTGGCTAGGGAACGGAGTTGTGGCGGGGACTGAAGTCATTGGCTTTGGTCTTCCCAATATTTAATTGGAGGAAATTTCTGGTCATCCAATATTTGATGCTGGACAATCAGCGTAACAAATCAGAGGTTTGAAAGGGAGGGAGAAAGTACCAGAAGAGAGGGAACCATTAACAATATCAGCTAGCATGGGGGGCCAGGGAGGGACATTGGGTGGTCAGCAGTTTGGTGGTAATAGGTTCGAGGGAGCAGGAGGTGGGTCTCATGGACAAAATAAGCTTGGAGAGGGCGTGAGGGGAACATCGGAGAGAAACTAGAGAATGATGCGAGTTCAGAGCTAGGGTAGGGGGGGAAACCTCGGGGAAGTTTAGCTTGGTGGGCTATGGGAAAGGAGGGAAGCGGCAGAGGCAGCTGAATGGGTGATCTCAATCTTAATGACAGGTGGAATGAGAGACACAGGGTGCTATGAAGTGCTTGCTTTCTGTACGACATTGGGACCTGTGGCTGGTTTCCGGGATGCCTATAGAAACACAAGGGGATCATGTTAGATTGCTAGCTTCGAGGCATCTCTTCAAACAGTGCCCACATGGTTATAAACTGTGGAGCCTCGCACACAGCAGGGCAGTTGATTGGAAGATCTCCGGCAGTGCACCCGCAATTTTCTGATAAACTGCCCACTATGTGCAAGGTCCAGCCAGCGGTGCAAGGTCTCAGAAAACTGACCGCTGTGTGTCATGGCATGTGCTGGAGTGTATGCATGTGAGTGCGTAGAGGAAGAAAGAATAACAGGAAATAATGTTATTAGCTCTGAACATTTGTCTCCAGGGGGCGATCTCCAGCTTCGCCCTTCCCCACTCATTCTATACCTTCCAGCCCCAAGACCTGCAAAGTGGCTGATTTGAAAGCAGATGAGGGCTGAACGTTGCAGAGCAGTTTTCCCATGTGGGTTTGCTCCTGGAAGAGTTGCCTGTTCCTACAATGTGTGAGTTCAAAACTCACAGTTCACTAGCCCCACAGACAGAGATCCAGGACTCGAACTTTAACTCACATTTCAAAAGGTACTGCTACAATAACTATTGTGCAGTAAGATCCATACTGTATACTTGCACTAACAAAATTGCTGTCTGTGTTTCTTAGGAGGTCAAAATCAGGCACGTAGGCCGAGAAAGCGGTTTCACGCCGGGTGCAAAGTGGACACCGAAAGACATCATCCCGAGGCTTGCTCCAACTTGGACCTCGGCCCTCATTTCCATAAACCTGCGAGTTGCAGAAACCAATCGGGCATCCTGATCAGCTGATCAGCTCGCCGGTCGGGGCCTTCTCAAAAACTGCAAGTTCGGAAGCCCAGATTGGGCTAATCCCTCGCCGTGGTGCAATTTCTCCCCCATACACTTTACTAACCCATGCTCACAAACTGTGATTTTACAATCGAGCTCAGGGTCAGTCTGCTTCATGCACAAATGAAAATTCAGTGATTTCAAAGCATTTTCAAGTTATGTGTTCCCAACCATAATATAGCTGTCACCTTGCTCTGTCATCGTTATGAGGTGACTGTAGTTAACTGACGATCACATGTATCAAGGACTATAACTGTGAGAGCATCCTATAATAGACACGCAACCAAGGGTTAATTAACAGTCTGGAAACCAATGGATTGAGTACCTCAAACTTGGTGATTTATATGTTGTACAATGCAGCAAATTGTAAATTGTTCAGTAACAAATAACTCGCTGAGTTCAATGCTCTTGATTGGTTGGTTCCTCAGAGTCATTTAACAGAGCTTTTCCATTATTCCATTAGGAGAGGCAGGAGGTTATGTAACTTAATGGGTGTGCTTTAATTAAATTAGAACTACGGGCAATTGGCTTAATTTATGAGTTTAATTATAACTCACCCTTTCAAATAATTAACCTCTTGTCTCTTGCAATGCACTTGATAGAAGTTACTTAGACTGAATATAATATTTTGGAAATGTACATCACATTGAATAAGTTTATTAAAGCAAGATGACCTACCATCTCATTCTCATCGACTAATGTTGTCGATACGTTGCTGTACCTTTATTGTGAGTTCAATAAAATGAATGTTCAGAGTCCATGCACTGATTTTGATGCCAGGGAAAATTATATGAGCAAGTCATTTGCACTATCTCATCTACCAAGGATCGTCAAGCTGTTGTGTGTGTTGTGTGTATTGTACAACTTGCCGACTTTGTTGGGGAAGAGGGAAGAACCAAGGCAAAGACATATTCGTGACCTGAATCTACCTAATAAAATCACAGGAAGATATGATGCCACCATTGACATGGATTCTATTATATACCTTTCCCTGTAACAGGTTACTGGTGGAATAAAGAAAGAAAAAACAGGATACCGATAAAAAGAGAGAAAGAAAGAATTTGCATTTATACAGCGCTTTCACCACCTCAGGACGTCCCAAAGTGCTTTACAACCAATGGAATACTTTTAAAGTGTAGTCACTGTTGTAATATGATGCTGATATCACAAATTTTGAAAATTATCCAAATATCTGCCGGAACAGCCACAAACTTGGTTGGGACCCGGAAGACTGGGATAAGTGCAAGTTCCCTGCATGGCCTTGTCTTGGTCTGGCGCTACAAGCCATTGATGTAAGGGAGGAGCAGGGTCAAGGCAGGGACTCTCTTAATCAGTGGTTTCCGTGCCCTGGTCTTCAGTCAGGTCCTGGTGTACCATTGGTGCAAGTACGCCTGGTCTCACCAGGCCGATAGCGGCAGCTGTGGGGCCCACCTGGGGGACCAGGCCAGGGCAACCAGATTTCTCTTCCAGGGCCTAATCCATCATCCCTCCTCGTGCACGGCCAGTTTACGGCAGTGTTTCTGGGCTGGTCGAGTGGGGGGGGGGGGGGGGGGGCGCGCGGGGTGCGGCAGATGCACTCCTAATTGGCTGAAGGCCTCTTATGGGGGCCCCTCCCCCTGTCTCCACGAAACTCCGCGGAGTTCTGCTGCAGGCGCAATCCCAACATAACTCCCCCGACAGATTTTCTAGGCCATGAAGTATTTTTTTAAAACTGCCCATTAACATCTATTAGAATTGGCATAAAGTTCCTGAATCCTGCAGGGTTAGTTTTAGATTTCTGGAAAAGACCTTAAGAATGTGTATCGCATTGAATCCAGCCTTAAGTGTATTAGTGGTCCCGGCAGTGGTGGGGTCATCCAAATTACAGAATAAGACCTCTTAGGTCTTTTGGTGTCAAGAGAGTACAGCTTATGCTCATAGGAAGACCAGAATTTAACAGTGTTGAACAGATGACTGAATAAACTAAAGTAGTTAACTGTGAACGTCTTCTATAGAAATTTAAGCCTGGGAATGAGGCTAGTCACCATTCAGATGGGGTTTAGTAGGGGAAAAATTCAGGAGGAAAGAAGTTCGAGAGGGAAAGCAATGAGATTTCTCCCATTGGCAGGTGTTAATGGATCCGATCTATATGAAATGAGACTGTTTATACATCAATTAATAATCAGGTGTCCTACAATATGAATGCCCATAGGATGTATACAAATGGCCACTGCCTTCACATGTTATGTTGCATATGCTTTAAAAATCTGTGAAGATATTAAACTGAATATAAGTAGAAAATATATAAAGATATTAGTGGGGTTGGGAAGGGGAATAAGCCTCTGGTGCTTTGAGCCCAATTTTCTAATATCAAAAGTATAGAGCCTGTACACGTTGTGACATGAGTACTGTAGCATCTGTGGCACAGGTGAACTCATATCCATAGCATAGGGGGTGGCCTGCAAAAGTGGAAGCCTTCCCAGCAAAGCCAAATAATGCACAGAGCATAATTCTGCCAAGTAAACATAAAAACAAAAGCAATCCTGAAAGAAACTCCATGAATATTGACCTTCTTCTTTAAAGTGCCCTACTAAGCAAACCACTGAGTCTTAGGGCTCGATTTTAATAGCCCTGAGGAGGCGGGTTTAGAGGCGGGTCTGTAGCGAAAATCGGAAAAAATGGCTTCAGACACCCAACCCGCCTCCATCCAGCCCCCACCCGATTTTCATGAGTGTCTGTTTAGTTGCTCCCAAACTGACTCGACTGGAACCGGTGGGACAGGTAGTTAAGGCAGTTAACAGCCTGTTAACTGCCTTGCTAATCCTATTTTGACAGAGGTTTCCTGTTTTTGTGCCTCTGGCTCCTGTTTCCCGTCTTGTCAGAAACAGGCCCGCTGCAAGGAGACGAGTTGCTGGAGGACATGATTTGTAGTCATTGGTGCAGCACTTTAAAAGCCCCCGTGAAACATGGTTGACATTCAAATGCAATAACTTTGTTGGAGGTTTGGGATAAGATTTTGCAAATCTACTGACCTTGACTGTTCAAGCTGACAGCTATCTGCAGTGTGACCTGATAGGAATAATTTCAGGCCACTTCTAGTGTGCGTTTGCAAGCTACCTGCCTCAAGTGAAATCTATAGCTACGGGATGGGAACCATTTATATCCTCTCATCCTGGTCGTCAGATTCGGAGGAAGAGCAGCTGCAGCAGCAGCACAAGCACCAGGAGCGCCAACCTCCTCCTCACCCACCTGATGATGCACAGGGCAGAGGGCCTCAGCACAGGGCTGCACCTCGCCGCAGGAGATACCCCCAACACAGGGTTTACAGGCAGAGGATCAGCTTCCTCAACATGACTGAGCAGCAGTGCCAAAGGAGGCTGAGACTTTCGAGAGACGTAGTCGCTGACATCTGCGCAATGCTGCACCAACACCTGGAACCCAGAGGAGCGTGTGGACACTCCTTACCAGTGGCTGTCAAAGTCACCACCGCACTCAACTTCTTTGCTTCGGGCTCCTTCCAGGGATCAGCTGCAGACATCAGCGGCATCTCCCAGTCGGCTACACACACCTGCATCAGGTAGGTCACCGATGCCCTCTTCGCAAAGGTGCACAATTATATCCACTTCTCCACGGATGGCCCAAGTGTGACAGCGCATGCGGTTGGCTTTGCCAATATGGCAGGCTTGACAATGGTGCAGGGCGTCATGGACTGCACACATGTAGCCATTAGGGCCCCCCATCACAACCCAGCTGTATTTGTCAATCACAAGGGATGCCACTCCCTGAACGTCCAGCTGGTGTGCAACCACAGGAAGAACATTATGCATGTTTGCCCAAAGTACCCTGGCAGTTGCCATGACTCCTTGATCCTGCGCCAGTCTACTGTGCCTCAGCTCTTCAATCCGCCAACTTTCCGGATGGCTTCTTGGCGACAAGGGCCATCCCCTGAAAAAGTGGCTCATGACATCGATGAGGAGGCCATCAAACGATGCTGAGGAGCGCTACAATTTGAGCCACATATCCACCAGAAACATCATCGAGCAAACCATCGGCTTGCTCAAAATGCGCTTCCGATGCCTAGCCAAATCTGGAGAAGCCTTGCAGTATGCATCAGCCAGGGTGTCCAGAATCAGCGTGGTCTGCTGTGCCCTGCACAACATCGCACAGCAGCGCAGCCCAGTGCTGCCGCATGAACAAGTGGCTCAGCACACAGCCTCCTCGGAGGAAGAGGAAGAGGATGAGGAACAGGAGGAGGACGGGGAACGACGCTTTGCGGGGCTGGATGTGGCCAATCCAGCAGCAGGCGAACACATTGCTGGCTGTCAGGCAAGGGATGCACTCATCCATGCCAGATTCGCGTAAGCTTACGCTTCAAACACAGGTGGCTGGCACATGGAGATGAATATAAGTCCGACATCCTCTAAACCCCAGGCATCATCAGTCTACTAAAGCGCTCAGTGTCACCACCAACATTCTACATGGCATTCGCCCTGAGCCCTCAGTCTTGAACTTCCGTTTCCCAGAACACAGAGGCCACATTTTAGGTGATCTCAGCAGATCATTAAACCTTTTTCCACACTGAACCCATGTGCGTCTGCACACAGACCTCGAGCTCACCTCCTCAGCAATTTGCAGCCAAGCTGCCTTGGTTTGCTGAGGAGGCCTCCTTCCGTTTCCAGGGAAGAGGACCTCCTGACGTCCTCTAACTCCCTCAACAAGAGCATGGAGGAGCCCTCATTGAACCTGACTGCAGCCTTAGTTTTTGGGGCTGCCATTCCTGCAGCAGCCAGCACCTTTAGAGAAAAAAGCATTAATTTTACTAAGCCAATGATTGGAACACATCTGGCATATTTTTCATTTCTTAGTCATATATTACATTGATAGATAAAAAAAATCATAAATGCCTTTCTGGAATAATAGGACCAGCAATTTCATTCAATTATTTATGATCACACCAGCCGCTGTCAACTCCCCTTTCTATATAATACAGCACCAAACCATCCCATCGACATTTTTTGCAAAGGGGACATGGCCCCTTTAAATTTTTACTCCGAAAACGCGTCATCAGATGCGAGAAACTGACATGCTCCAAGCAATTGCCTGGAGGGACCCGCACGTCGGCCGTAACGAGGTCAATGAAGCAAAAATCGGAACTGCGGGCCGGCAGCATCCGGGAGCGGGTCCGGGAGCGGGTCCGAAAGCTGCTGAGCAGCGGGCCCGCCCTCAACCCGCCTCCTCGATAAAAATCGAGCCCTACAAGTCAAGTTCTTGTGGGCATGTAATTAGGAAGGCAAATGGAATGTTGGCCTTTATTGCAAAGGGAATGGAATATAAAAGTAGGGAAGTCCTGTTACAACTGTACAGGGCATTGGTGAGACCACACCTGGAGTACTGCGTACAGTTTTGGTCTCCTTATTTAAGGAAGGATATACTTGCATTGGAGGCAGTTCAGAGAAGGTTCACGAGGTTGATTCCTGAGATGAGGGGGTTGTCTTATGAAGAAAGGTTGAGCAGATTGGGCCTATACTCATTGGAGTTTAGAAGAATGAGAGGGGATCTTATTGAAACATATAAGATTCTGAAGGGGCTCGACAGGGTAGATGCAGCAAGGATGTTTCCCCACGTGGGGGAATCTAGAACTAGGGGGCATAATTTCAGAATAAGGGGGCACCCTTTTAAATCAGAAATGAGGAGGAATTTCTTCTCTCAGAGGGTCGTGAATCTTTGGAATTCTCTTCCCCAGAGAGCTGTGGAGGCTGGGTCATTGAATATATTTAAGGTGGAGATTGGCCCAAAAATTCGGCCCTTCCCGGGTGAGTACGCGCTCTGTACTCACCCGTACTCAAACCCGAAGTGCCGGTTTCCTGCATGCACTGTGCATGCGCGGGAAACCGGTACTTCCGGTATGGTGAAGGGGGCGGTTCCTAGGTGAACCACGTGCGCACTACAGGCAGTGCGCACGCAGCACACTTAGCTTTTTTTTCAGGTTTCAACGTGAGGGTAAGTATGGAAGATTATACACATGTAAAAAGGAGGCGTAAGACCCCTTTTGAACAAGGTAAGTAGTTAATTAAGTATAATTTTTAATTTTTTTCAACAGGTTTATCTTTTTTAGAGACTTTAAAGAAAGGTAAGTTTATTTTTATAACTTTTAAAAAAATTTTGAATTTTTTCAAAAATTTAAATTTTTGTTTAAAGTGGTTAATTTATTTAACTATAGTTATTTTATTAATGTGATGGTTTTAAAAAAAAATTATTTGAGGTTTAGCTGTTCTTTTGGGGTCTCTTTCAATTCACAGATTTGACAAGTCTCCTGTCAAATCTATGAATGAAAGATAGTCTGCTGCCATTGGCTCTCCATGGCCCACGTGATCCCAGAGGTCGCATCGCACTAACTGCGCCCCTGGGACACGCACACACTGTGCGCCGGCACTAGGGAGAGGCCCAGGACCCGAAGTTCCTGTGGGCCCAAAACACAACGGCTGGCGCAGAGTGTGATATCGCGCAAGATCCTTACCCCCGCGGCAAGACTCCGAGTCAAATTTCTGGGCCAGTCAGATTTTTGAAAGGTAAGGGAGTCAAGGGTTACGGGGAGCGGGCAGGGAAGTGGAGTTGAGGCCAAGTTCAGATCAGCCATGATCTTATTGAATGGCGGAGCAGGCTCGAGGGGCCAAATGGCCGACTCCTGCTCCTACGTCTTATGTCTTATGTTCTTATGTTCTTATGGCTTGTGCTGTGGGTGGAACCTCTCCCAGCATCAAGAAATTGGGGCACAGGCTCATTAAGCCCTCATTTAAATAAAAGTAGGAAGCTTGCACATGCTGATTATGCAGGCCTCCAAACAGGAGCCTAAAAAGTTGATTGGATAATCAGGCATGAAGTGAATGTGGCTCTTGAGGTCCCATGCCTGATCTTCTGATGGCCAGCAGTGGCGTGTGTGATCCCACCGGTGATGGGGAGCCTGGGAAAATATAGCACGATTTGTGTCATACTTTTTGGGTGATTTAATTAATCAAGTACCATGCTCCAGGACATAAATAACTCAAGTTCAACAAGTTGCAGCTAAATATTTTTCTATTCTAACATCATTAGGAAGACATTTCTGAAAGTAGAGTTCATTTTATCCAAATCCAGAATCACACTGGTAATTTGTGTGCTTTTCTATTCTATTAACTTTTACAGATGAAAGAATACAGAATTATTTCCCCGAGGCTAAAAGATGACATAATCTACAGGTAATATTTAATTAAGTTCTGGCATCAAATGAACCGAGTATGTTCGTAGATAATGTTTCCTTTCTCTCGCCAGAGCGTCTGGTGAAACCCATCCTCTTAGTGAACTATTGCTGAGAGTCAGTCAAGACTACGAGTTTAACTTGTGGAACTCAGACAAGGCATCCAACATTTAGACATTGCAGCTTTCAAGTTGCCTAAAGATTGTGAAGAATTATTACATAATTGTGTTGATTCTAATCATTATCGTCTTCTCTAAAAATATATTGGGTTTGCAGATAATCCTGTTAAATTATAGTACTACACCTCTCTTGCAAAAATAGTAACACTTTATGTACTGAAACCACATGAACACTGCTTTTTATGGCTGTGTTGGGATATGGAGGACTGAGAATGTTCCAAGCACTTGGTCATTTTGCCATTTCAAGTGTTAAAGATGTAATTTGCTTCTATTTCTAGCCTTTAGATTCTATTCATAATTTCATGTTGTGTAATTTGAATTTTCTGTTAATTCAAATTGAAATTATGCAAAAATCACCTTGTGCAGTTTTATGACAGTTGCTCAACTTGTACTGGATAATTCAATTATTTTTCAAGCAAGAAACAACTTCAAATTAACGGTAGACATTGGGGGAGAAATATGGCTCTGTAGTGTCTGTTTTATGGGCGCTACGAGGCCTCCTAAAGTTCAAAAATGGCATCCGTGATGCGCGTGCACACTTCTGACGGGAAGTGCGCTGGACGCCATATTTGTAAAGGGGTTTGTGTGTATCCACCTAATGACCACTGGAACCATGCAGAGCAGCGAGATTATGATGTCAATCAGTGTGCAACACTGATCTGACACTGGCACCGCCATTTTCGAGCTGCATGCTACAGCCTAAGTCCTCTCATAACCTCGCACAGCTGAACACAATGTTAAATGGCATGAAGGACCCCCCACCAGCGCTATTTCAAGGGATTATGAACTACTTATGGATTAGTTGCTGGATTATTTCTGCTGGCTGCTGGTGCAATTCTACGCATTTGGTGAGCTTATCCATACTTGTCTAAAGTTTCAATAGTCTACAGGGAGTGGTCTGGCTGGTGCTGAAGTACTTTTTTGGTGATTTAAAGGCTTGTGCTGAAACCAATTGCTTGCAGACATGGGTGGCCTAGTAGGCCTTGGAATTGAGCATGACTGTGAGAATGAAGAGAGGTCACCAGAGCAGGACAAGCTGCTAGAAGAGGGAGGAGGAGGAGGGGGAGAAGCACTCTCAGTACGAGGCCATATCTGCCCAGGGTGTTTAGGGAGCAATTCTCTTACCTGAACCTCATTGAGAACCAATGCTTGAGGCATCTTCGCTTCACTAAAGAGGTAGTCACCAAAATCTGCCACTTGCTGCAGCCACAACTCCAACCTCAGAGCAGGGCAAGGATCACATTGCCTGAGGCTGTGAAGGTGACCGTGGCTCTTAACTTTAATGTTTCTGGCTCCTTCCAGGCTGCTGCTGGAGATATAAACAACATCTCACAGTTTGCAATACACTGCTGCACAAGCGAGGTCACTGAGGCTCTCTATACACAGAGAGACAGCTTCATCTCTTTCCCTCTAGCCAGAGACAAGCAGGCGCAGTGAGCACGAGGGTTTGCTCAGATTGCAGGCTTCCCCATGGTGAAGGGTGCCATTGACTGCATGCACATTGCTTTGAGTGCGCCTCATGTCAACCCCACCATTTTCCTGAACCGAAAAGGATCCCACTCCCTCAGTGTGCAGCTGGTGTGTGACCACAGGCAGCGCACCACGCAGGTCAATGCCCGGTATCCTGACAGCAGTCATGATTCGTTCATTCGGTGGCTACTGGGTGACAAGGGTTATCCACTCATGACATGGCTCCTGACTCCGGTCCGGAACCCCCACACACGTGCACAGCAGACCTACAGTGAGAGCCATGCTGCCAGAAGAAACATTATAGAGCACACCATTGGCGACCTCAATCAATGCTTCCACTGCCTGGACCGCTCTGGAGGAGCCCTGCAGTACTCAGCTGGTCATTATGAGGGAGCATCCCTTGCCACCACCTATCAGGAGAGAAGCTGAGGAGCAGGAGGACGAGGAGGAGGAAGAAGTGGAGGAGGAGAAAGTGGAGAAACAGGAAGAAGAGGAACAGGAAGAGGAAGGAGAGGAAGAGGAAGGGAGGCTGGAAAGTAGACAGCCCCTTTCTGCCCGGGCATTACATGATCAAATAATTAATGAGCGATACCAGTAACCTCAACCACACCTTCCCATTCACCAACAGTCCCACACTTATTACCTTTCCTCTGACACTGACCACAATGCAAAAATAAAAGCCAACACAAAACACACATTCCAATCCAAATTTGTAAATTAAATCATAACACAATCATACAAAAATAAAGCATGGCAGCAAGCTGAGACTGCATGACAGCAGTCTGAGCTTCCACTGCAGCACTCAGACTTTTGGTGGAAGCTGCTTGTACTGCAATGGAAGCTGAGACATGGAAAATCAGACGCTGCATCATGGTGGGTTCCACAGGGGTGCTGATGGAGGTGACCACCCGTTCCATGGTGGAAAGGATGGGATCCAAGCTCTGCGCAAAGCCCTGTGCCAAGTTGACGCTGGACTCCTCCATGCTCCTTGACATTGAGCACAGGATTTTCGACAGAATTCCCAGTGCACCAAGCATTTGGGTGTGTACACCCATCAGCCTTCTTCTGTAGCCTGGCCCACGGCCTCCGTAATGCCCCTTCCCATGAAGGCCAGCACTTTCTCCTCCATGGGGGTGAGAACATACAGGTGCGCTTCTCCCCCTCCGGTTAATTCCTGCTGCCTCCTGTTATGCGCCACCTTCTCCTGCAATAAAGAGGGAAGAGTGTAAGTTAGAGTCGTGCAATATGTTTGGGTGATGTGGCTGTCATGGTTGAATAGCTGCCAGTTTGTTTGCGCTGTGAGATGTGCGTGTGAGGCTTGCAACAGTGCTAAGTCTATAAGGGTGAGGTAAACCATATGAATGTTGGGTTGAGTCCTGATTGATAGAGATTGTTGGTAGGTGGGTGATGAGGGTGTAGTGAATTGAGTGGTGGATGAGGCTAATGGTGCAGTTGGTCGGATCATTCACTGACCTTGACAATTCATGTGAGATCATTAAACTTCTTCCTGCACTGCATCCAGATTCTTGCAGCTATACTCCTGGCATTGACCTCCGCTGCTATATATTCCCTCTGCTTCCTGGAGGGCCTCCTGCTCCCCTGTGGATACAGGACATCTCTCCACTGTTCCACCTCTTCCACCAAGACTTCCAGTGCAGTGTCTGAAAACCTTGGAGCCCGCTCTCTCCCATGGTCAGCCAATCTTCCACAGCACACGTTTGAAAATACTCTTAGCACCTCCAGCAGCCACAATGCTCCTCCCCTTTAAGAGGTGCAGGCTGCCTTTAAGTCGTGCTAGGCACTCGCGATATTGGGCCCCCTGCTGATGCGTGCATCAATGAACAGCGTGGGGAGCGTTGGCTGCACACAGCAATCATGGAAATGAGCAGGCAGCACGAAGTTGACATCCTGCCTGCATTACGATCAATGGGCGCGGGTTAATTGTGCATCGCGATCCCTGCGCCTGTTTTTGGGGGTTATCCATTTTAACCCCCAAAACCTCCTTTCTGCTCTTGTTCTTTTCCTTTTTCTTTCTATGCTAACTGTGGGGTTTAAGGAATTATAAAAAAGAAAACATGCAATTGAAGAAACAATACATGCTGTAATTGTACAACGTACACCTCAGTAATACATCCTATAATCCAGTGGTTTATTGCCAAATTTTATTTTTTTATACATTTTAAATATTGTTACATATATTGGGCCAAAAATTCAGCACTTGCCGGGTGAGTACGCGCTGTGTACTCATCCGTAAGGCGTCCTGAAGTGCCGGTTTCCTGCATGCACTGCGCATGCGCGGGAAACCGGAACTTCTGGTCTGGTGAAGGGAGCGGTTCAGAGGTGAACCGCGTGCGCGGGAGAGGCTGCACGCACGCAGCAAACTTAGGTTTTTTTTCAGGTTTTTACGAGAGGGTAAGTATTGAAGAACCTGCGCTTTTAAAAAGGAGGCGCAGGACCTGTTTTCAACAAGGTAAGTGGTTAATTAATTATAATTAAAAAAAATTTCAACAGGTTTATCATTTTTAGATACTTTAAAGAAAGGTAAGTTTATTTTTAGCACTGTTAAAAAGTTTTTTAATTTTTTCAAAAATTTTAATTTTTGTTTAAAGTAGTTAATTTATTTAACTTATAGTTATTTTATAAATGTGATGGTTTTTAAAAAAATTTATTTTAAGTTTAGCTGTTCTTTTGGGGCCGATTTCAATTCATAGATTTGACAGGTCTTCCTGTCAAATCTATGAATGAAAGATGGTCTGCTGCCATTGGCTTTCCATGGCTCACGTGATCCCAGGGGACGCATCGCACTAACTACGCCCCTGGGACACGCAAGCACTGTGCGCCGGCTCTTGGAGCAGGCCCAGGAGCTGAAGTTGCCGTGGGCCCAGAGGTCAACGGCAGGCGCGGTAGGTAAGTGCGTGCGCGATCCTTACCCCCGCGGCAAGCCGAAGAGGCGAATTTCAGGGCCATTATGGCCTCAAAATTAGTTTGCGCAGGCCTGCACCTGCCAGTGCAAACTGGGCAAAAGGGAAGATTTACATCAGACCAGTGAACTGCGGACACCTGCTGGGTGTCCCCAAGCAGCTCGCCGGCAAAGAGGATTGCAATCGTGGGCCACTGCGTCATCGGCAGCAGCCCTCACATCAGTCCTGGGGATGAGGAATTGATCGAGAGGAGGGGGGGGGGCAATCGGCAGGGGGAGGTTCAGCAATTAGCAGCGTGCCGAGCGGGAGCCGGCAACGGTCTTCGGAGCTCCTATGGAGCTGGGAGGAGCACATTCAGCTGAATTCAGGGAAAACCAATTTGGTGAAGGGGACATCAAACAGGTGTTCGACCCCTTATTTACATGCAAAGGGCCGAATGCCTGTTTCAGGCACGGGCACCTGGACACCTCTTTTGATGCCTCTACCAATATGCTGGGCACTGCACTCCCGGCTCAGAATCTAAGCACATGCGCTGCCAATTTTATGCCTCTGCTTTAAGTTGAAAGTGACCTCCAATAAGTGCCATTGGGCTACTGACTGCGGGAGGTGTCTTCACCCTGCCATCCACACATAATCATCATCTCAACCTTGAAATACGATAACAGCCCGGAAACCTCTTCCAGGTACGATTATAACATGCATAGTGGAGTGCATGATGGTGGTTTTATTGATGTTTTGTTTCGGAGCTGCATGCAGGCATCACAGGTGTCACCAACAGCCAATGCACGGTCCACACAGCAGTGGTCACAGAACAGCAGTCAGAAGTGGGGGCCCTCGCTGATTTCTTCCTTCTTTCATCCAGGCCTGCCAAAGCCAATTGAAATATTCCTGCTTAACACTCTGGCTGAGATGAGTGAACTCAGCACAGATTAGGGATTGTCCCAGAGGCTCTCCTGGTCTAAATAGCTCACCAGCACACTGGGCAGTGCACTTATTGACTAAACCATCAGAGGGAGCTCGGATTTATCATGTCACTTCACGTAAACGTTTGACTAATGTAGAGCACATTAGCTGTGGTCGAAGAGGAAAGTAATTAACTTGATCTGGTCATTATATTACCACAGCGGCTTAACAGTTAAATTAAACAATCTGCGTCTGAATCCGAGCCTTTGTCTGAATCCAAGCTAACCTCCAGCTGAGCATTGGATTTAATGGGCATTTTTATCCTATCAAACATACTCTCAGTGTTCACATTAAAACAAAGAGGAAACCATAATTCCATTTTAGAAGTCCATGAGCAAAGCCGAAACTTTATTTGTAACTTTAACACTGCCGCAAAAGCGAGGATCGGAGGGCTTTGTTTCTTCAAGAAAAGTGATTTTTATATTTCTCCTTCTGTCCCCCCTACTGGGCCACAGCGGTCGGTTTCCCTTTTCTAAAAAGGGGATATCCTTTCCAACTCCTTCAGACTACACTTAGGAGAAAAGTCGGATTGAGAAAAAAGCGAATGCAGCTGTTGCAGCTTATAAAGATGACACTGTGGAATGTGCTCGTGAACCCTGACTTCCTGAGCATGCTCCAGGCTATGTGGCAGCCCTTAACTGTATCTTGCTGCAGAACTGTAACTTTCAAATAGAGACTGAAATAATATAATACTGTGTTATTTCCTAGTGATCAACAGTGGATTATCACTTGATAAACGTACATTGGTAACACCATAGCTGTTAATCCTTTGGTGTAGCCATTGCGCGAATCAACTACCCGGATGCATTGGCTGTTGGTGACACCTGTGATGCCTGCATGCAGCTCGAAACAAAACATCAATAAAACCACCATCATGCACTCCACTATGCATGTTATAATCGTACATGGAAGAGGTTTCCGGGCTGTTATCTTATTTCAGGGTTGAGATGATGATTATAAGGCAGTTGAACTTTACTCTTGCAGTTTATGGCACCATTGAATCCCTTGATAAGATTACTGCCTTGTAATCACTCTCAGATATCCATTATTCTCTTTTTAATTAGTCCTTTGCTAACAATATACAGTTTTATACACATGTATCAGTAATCCCGAAAAGAGTCTGTAAAGGAGGCAGTGTTTCAGCAAGAGGTGCAATTTCTAAATGTTTTTATCATTAGCTTGGTTGCACTGCTCAATCTGCCAATTTTGCAGATTTATGCCTGTTTTGTGGCCCAGCACTGTTTTGTGCTCCTCCAGTATGTTAAATAAATACACATGATACATTTGCTATTATTTAAATCCAATGGCATCATCTTTGTTTTTCTTTCCGCAGAGCAAGTTCAGAAATAAGAATGACTTGGGTTCAAGCCATTCTGCATTTATTGAATTTCTCATTCATTCCTAATTAAATAGCACTTTAAAGAAGTTCTGTCATCAGGAGACACATTTATGAGACCCAATTGCACTGATAAATACTTAAGATAAAAACAGCATTAATAAGAACTCTTGCACTATCCTCCATCTTTAGCGGGATGGAGATTACAGTAGGATTATCAAACCCACACAGACAGACTATCCCACCAGTGGTAACAAGAAGAAATATTCCCATTAGCAGTACGCTGATCTCCCACTAAGAGAACAAAACAAAAATGGGCTGCAGCCAGTCTTCTGATTTTCCCTTACTCCCTCACACTGACAGAGGAGGAGCAATCATTGGGACTTAAGGAGAGTGCTGTGTTGGTGGAACTGGTGACCTACCACAGTACATCAGTAGAGGACAAAGGACGACTTAGAAGCCAGTCTTACCCCTGCTACAGGACTCCCTGCAAAAAGTACAAAAATACTCAGCAATGTAAGCAATATCACTCTGAGAACGCCTCCTCAGTAATATAGCCTGGACTTCTATCTTTGGCAGGATTGAACATCAAATACATTGCCAAGTTGTACTTCCCATCAGAAACACTACACTTCCCCCTTCCACAAAAATAAAGTGAACCAGGCCCATCTCTGGGGTAACCAGATCACTTACTGCACTCCAGATCAGAATAAAATGCGAAGTGCCACATGTAAAATATGTATTTTTTATTTGCTTCTCATGAGTGGGTTTCCAGCAATACTGCCCATTGTGGGGAAATCGCACCCACAGTGTTTTATTTGCGTCGTGTGTTATTCAGGTGAGATATTTTATGACAGGGAACTCAGCATTTATTGCAAAAGCATGGACGTATTGTCCAATGTAAGTGTCGTACCTGACATTTTTAGAGTATGTAGCAAAACCATTTTATTATGGAAAACAAATTTATTGACATAGCTGTCTCAGAAACTGTGCTGACCATGCTATACAACTAGAGGCAGTTCAACGAACTTCTGCAAATCTATCTTGCTTGCCACTTACCTCTCATAGTGACAGGGAAAAAGTTGCACAGGAGCAGCCATCATTCTCTTTCAGTAATCAGTCCATCAAGGGAAGCCTTTGGCAAGAAGATACCTCACAGATATAAGTCAAACAAATTGCCTGTAAAAGAAGCCAGTGAGTGTCAGTCAGTGCCAAAATAAAGAGTGCAGTGATTCAAGTCAGCAAACTGCATGAGAATAATAAGCAGCTAAAGGTACAAAAATATATTATTATTAACAAAAATACATCAACTTTTTTATTAAATCATCTTGGGTATTGAATGAAAAAAACACAAGCATGTTATTTTGTACCATACTTGTTTGTAATGCTGAATGTTATATAAATGCTATTAGTTTGAGGGAGTTTGTGGAATAAAGCAAGGTTGTTTGAATTATGCTCAGATCTATTTATCTATCTATTCTCCTCAGTCTGGAACGTGGTGTGGTCCAGCCTGCAGACATCTCCACAGAAGCCATCAATCCTGCCCCTTGGTTGACCTACCAGGAGGCACATTTGAATGATGTGTGAATGGACCTCCCTCAGTTCAGTTTTCTTTCTCTCCCACAGACAAACATGCACGCAACTGGAGAAACTCACCCTCAAGGGGAAAGTTGAGCTTGAACATCAGACAAGACTTGTATTTGTTCTGGGGTTTCCTTGTTCGCAATGAGTAATAAAAAATGAATCATAATTGTGTTTTTTTTTATTGCTGCAGACATATTATAGCAGTTCAGGAACAGTTAAGCAATGAAATTATCCCCATGTGGGTGTGCATTTAAAAAACAGGTTAGATGTTAGTGGACACATTAAATAACATAGATCAATTAATTCAAATACTTTACAGTATTATAAATGTACATTTCATAGAATCATAGAAATTATACTGTAGAAGTTAATTTAGCCCACCATACCTGTGCTAGTCCTAACTCATTAACTGGAGCTATCTAAGTCTATTTCCGTGTATCCTTTTATATTCTTCCTTTTGAAATGCTCTATCAATTCCCTTTGAAGTGATTTGATGATGATGGTTTGTCCATCGTTGTCGATGATGACAGGTTATGAGTCTTTCATCTCCAATTAATACAGGTTGTGGGTTCTCATATGACTGTGAAGTCCGATTTTTGCGGGGAATGTTTTCCCACATGCAGGACATTGGGTATGAGATTGACCTGAGGACTGGCCTTTCCTTGATTTCATTTGGGCTTTCTTTTCTTTGGCTAGCTGGATACGACTAGCTTCAAGCACATCGCGCCGCGGTATTGCAGGCCTTCCTCCCCTTCTTAAAGGGGAGGGGCCTTGCGCAGCACAACCCGGGGCCCAGCTGGGCCACCAGGGATTGGAGTGCCGGCAAAAGAGCCCGGCACTCAAGAGAAGTGCGGGGCTCAAGGAGCGCAGCCGGCACTCTGTGGGGGGGCGGGTCAGGAGGCCGGGGACGGCAGAGGGGGCAGGTGCTGGCAGGCGGCCAGCAACAAAAATGGCCGCCCGACACCTCGCCTTTAAATAGCGCCATCCCGGCCGCAGGTAGGCCCCCCTGACCCCGTCGGACATGGCGTCCGGCGGTAAGTCGGGGGTGCTACCGAAGATCGCGGCCGGGGCGCGAGTGGGGCGCTGCGCACGGCGATGACGTCATTGCCGGCGGCGCAATGCCGCAGGGCGCTAACGGTTACCACCGCCACTAACCTCCCGCTGAATTTCCCGGGAGGCGTTGGCGGCACTGCGCCCAGGGGCTAGTTGCTTTGAGCCCCATTAGCACCCTCTTAGGGCGCTAATGGGAGGCGCAAAGCAACCGAATTTTTCCCCCTATATCTTTTGAACTGACCACCACAAGAGGGTTTACCAAGCTTCATGTGACCATAGAATATCTTATTGGGTAGTCTAGTATCAGGCTTTCAGACTAAATGACCAGCTAACCTTAGATGGGCCTTTACTATCATTGCCTCTATGGCGGACATGTTTGCTTTTCTAAGTATCTTTCTGAGGCAACCTAGGTGGAAATGATTGAGTGTTCTGATGTGATGACTGTAAGTGGTCCAGCCATTGCACACATACAATAAGGATGTTATGACTATTGCCTTGTAAACCTATTGCCAATTTCAGTCCTCTTTATCCCACATCCTCGCTCAGAGCCTTCCAGAAGCACCAGTGGCTTTAAACAATCTGTGGTTCACTTTGTCATCTCGGAGCACATCACATGATATGGTGCTAGTTATCAGCATCGCCTCAATGTCAGTGGTGCTTTCCCCTGCCAGGACCTCAGCGTTGGGTACTTTGTCTTGACATTTGATGTGAAACTTAATTCGCTGTTTCTAGCAGGTCCTAGATGCTGTTATACAGTCGGGTGAAGGTCACAAAACTAAGTACAAATGAGGGTGGCCATTTGGTCCACCTGGCTTATCCTTCTGTAGAAACCTATGAATCCCCCCATCACAGTTTCCAACTGCCTCTTGAATGACTTAAGAGTTATTTGGGTAGAAATGTGTTGCTTCCACTATCCTGCCTAGCAGATCATTCCAGGTATTGATCACTCTTTATGTGAAGAACTACATCCTGACATCAGTCCTGACCATTCCTTTTACCAGTTTATTTATATGTTCTTTTGTCCTACAGTCATGGTTTAACTTGAAATAGTGCTCAGGATTAACCTTTTCTACTCTATTTAGTATATTATATTCTTCCAATAAGGTCCCTTTCCCTCATCTCCTTTCAAGGGTGAAGAGTTCAAGTTTTTCTAACTGTCCTTGTAACCGTTGCCTGGCCAGAGTACTGTACAGCTTCAGTAAAAGAAAAAGAGTACTTGCATTTATATAGCGCCTTTCACAATCTCAGGACATCCTAAAGCGCTTTACAGCCAATGAGATACTTTTGAAGTGTAATGACTGTTGATATGTAGGAAATGTGGCAGCCAATTTGCAAGGTCCCACAAACAGCAATGAGATAATGACCAGTTAATCTGTTTAAGTGATGTTGGTTGAGGGAAAAATATTGGCCAGGACACATGGGAGAACTCCCCTGCAAAGATAGTATCATGGGATCCTTTACATCCACCTAAGAGGGAAAATGGATGCCTTGATTTAACATCTGATCTGAAAGACGGCACCTCCAACAGTACAGCACTCCCTCAGTACTGCACTGGAGTATCAGCCTGGATTTATGTGCTCAAGTCTCTGGAGTGGGACTTAAACCTACAACCTTCTGACTCTGGGGCAGGAATGCTACAACTTTTTTAAAATTTATATATTATTTATTGAACATTAAAAATATTTACAACATCGCGATCATTCCATTATATCATACAAATCCATTCCGCCGCGCTGCACAGCCATTCCTCCACCACATATTAACATCAAAACCTGAAGTTTAATTTGTCTCCCATAACACATACTAATCTATTGTACTTTAAAAATTGATCATTAATCATGGCTCCGAATAAGGGAAGTGCACCTGATAATTCCCCCCCATCAATTAATCTCCGGCCCCTCCCTTCTCTCATGCTCCTTCCCAACTTTTTAGGCAGCTGTTACTTAATCCTGCAACCTCCGGCTCTTTTTCACTTCCTGTTTGAACCTTCCCTGCAGTTTCAGCCTCTTCCTTACTTTAGGTTTGGGCCGAGGAGCTGCCCCTTCTCCCTCCTTCTGCCCCTCACTAACATTTCCCTTTCCAAATTATGCCACCCCACTTCCCACTTCCATGTGTCTATACCCCTCTGACTCCTCACTCTTTTTAAAAATTTGTTTATGGGATGTGGGCGTCGCTGGCAAGGTCAGCATTTATTGCCCATCCCTAGTTGCCCTTGAGAAGGTGGTGGTGAGCCGCCTTCTTGAACCGCTGCAGTCCGTGTGGTGAAGGTACTCCCACAGTGCTGTCAAGCAGGGAGTTCCAGGATTTTGACCCAGCGACGATGAAGGATCGGCGATATACTTCTAAGTCAGGATGTTGTGTAACTTGGAGGGGAACTTGGAGGTGGTGGTGTTCCCATGCGCCTGCTGCCCTTGTCCTTCTAGGTGGAAGAGGTCGCGGGTTTGGGAGGTGCTGCCAAAGAAGCCTTGGCGAGTTGCTACAGTGCATCTTGTAGATGGTACATACTGCAGCCACGGTACAGTGGTGGTGGAGAGAGTGAATGTTTAAGGTGGTGGATGGGGTGCCAATCAAGCGGGCTGCTTTGTCCTGGATGGTGTTGAGCTTCTTGAGTGTTGTTGGAGCTGCACTCATCCAGGCAAGTGGAGAGTATTCCATCACACTCCTTACTTGTGCCTTGTAGATGGTGGAAAGGCGATGTCAGGATGGGAGTCAGGAGGTGAGACACTCGCCGCAGAATACCTAGCCTCTGACCTGCTCTTGTTGCCACAGTATTTATGTGGCTGATCCAGTTAAGTTTCTGGTCAATGGTGAACCCAGGATGTTGATGGTGGGGGATTTGGCGATGGTAATGCCGTTGAATGTCAAGGGGCGGTGGTTAGACTTTCGCTTGTTGGAGATAGTCATTGCCTGGCACTTCTGTGGCGCAAATGTTACCTGCCACTTATCAGCCCAAGCCTGAACGTCGCCCAGGTCTTGTTGCATGCGGGCATGGACTGCTTCATTATCTGAGGAGTTGTGAATGGTGCTGAACATTGTGCAGTCATCAGCAAACATCCCCATTTCTGACCTTATGATGGAGGGAAGGTCATTGATGAAGCAGCTGAAGATGGTTGGGCCTAGGACACTGCCCTGAGGAACTCCTGCAGCGATGTCCTGGGGCTGTGATGATTGACCTTCAACCACCAGAACCATCTTCCTTTGTGCTAGGTATGACTCCAGCCAGTGGAGAGTTTTTCCCCCGATTCCCATTGACTTCAGTTTTACTAGGGCTCCTTGATGCCACACTCGGTCAAATGATGCCTTGATGTCTAGGGCAATCACTCTCACCTCACCTCTGGAAATCAGCTCCTTTGTCCATGTTTGGACCAAGGCTTTAATGAAGTTGGGAGCCGAGTGGTCTTCGCAGAACCCAAACTGGATATCAGTGAGCAAGTACCACTTTATAGCACTGCTGATGACACCTTCCATCACGTTGCTGATGATTGAGATTAGACTGATGGGGCGGTAATTGGATTTGTCCCACTTTTTTGGACAGGACATACCTGGGCAGTTTTCCACATTGTTGGATAGATGCCAGTGTTGTAGCTGTACTGGAACAGCTTTGCTAGAGGCGCAGCTAGTTCTGGAGCACAAGTCTTCAGCACGACAGTCGGGGCCCATAGCCTTTGCTGTATCCAGTGCGCTCAGCCGTTTCTTGATATCACGTGGACTGAATCGAATTGACTGAAGACTGGCTTCTGTGATGGTGGGGACCTCAGGAGTAGGCCGATATGGATCATCCACTCTGCACTTCTGGCTGAAGATGGTTGCAAACACTTCAGCCTTGTCTTTTGCACTCATGTGCTGGGCTCCACCGTCATTGAGGATGGGGATATTCATGGAGCTTCCTCCTTCCGTTAGTTGTTTAATGGTCCACCACCATTCACGACTGGATGTAGCAGGACTGCAGAGCTTTGATCTGATCCGTTGATTGTGGGATCGCTTAGCCCTGTCTATAGCATGCTGCTTCCGCTGTTTAGCATGCATGTAGTCCTGTGTTGCAGCGTCCCCAGTTTGGCACCTCACTTTTAGGTACGCCTGTTGCTGCTCCTGGCATGCTCTTCTACACTTCTTACTGAACCAGGGTTGGTCCCCTGGCTTGATGGTAATGGTAGAGTGAGGGATATGCCAGGCCATGAGGTTACAGATTGTGGTGGAATACAATTCTGCTGCTGCTGCTGGCCCACAGCGCCTCATGGATGCCCAGTTTTGAGCTGTTAGATCTGTTCTGAATCTATCCCATTTAGCACGGTGGTAGTGCCACACAACAAGATGGAGGGTATCCTCAGTGTGAAGATGGGACTTCGTCTCCACAATGACTGTGCGGTGGTCACTGCTACCAATACTGTCATCGACAGATAGATTGGTGAGGACGAGGTCATAGAAGGTTTTTCCCTCGTGTTGGGTTCTCTCACCACCTGTCGCAAGCCCAGACTGACAGCTATGTCCTTGGGCCTCATCTCCACTGCTGACCCTTGTTCCCCATTTCTTCTCTCTCTGGGACAACAGCGCATCTGCACCTATCTTGCTCCCTTCTGGTGCCTTTGTCTCCCTGCTCCTGTCCTGCTGCCCCTTTAAGGCTCCTGCCTCTTGCACCCTCTCCTTATCTTGCCCCCTCCTATTCCCCAAGATGTCCGACTCCCCGTCTTTCTTTGGAGTACTTACACTTACCCCACTCCTCCCGCGTACACCAGATTCTTTAGGGAGAGCTGAACCGTATTATGGCTCGACTCTGCCCTCGACCCGTGTTGCCCTCTGCTGTCTTTGTCCTTTTCTACCGTACTTGGTGTGTTTTCCACCATCTCCATCCTGATCTCTGCTCCGCAATTTTCTGCCTCTTCCTGCGCTCTTTTCTCCTTCCATTCACCAGCTGTGTCCTCCGACTGCTCCGCTCCTCCGGTCATTCCACTCACACCTCCTGCTCCTTCTCCCATCTCCTCGTCACTCATGGGGCTTCCTTCTGCCTCACACTCACAGTGGGTGGGGCCTCTGTGACACACCCCACAGCTCTCTGCCCTCCCAGCTCCGAGCGATGCGTCCAGACTCGCCGCAGTTATAACAGTACAAGTCTGGACAGCTTCTTACAAGATGGTCGTGTCCAAGACAATAATAACAAACCTTCACCTGGTTACCATGCAGTACCCGGAAGTACTGCACTCCTTCCATTGTCTCGAATTTCATGCTATACAGCAATGACTTCACCCCCTCTGGGAACTGCACCTTTACTTAATGGGTTCCATCTGCTACCCGTGTTCCTGGATAGTATCTTCTCTTTATTGCAGAGCAAATTTTAATGTCCCACGACTCCAACTTTTTGATTAGCACATCGTCTTCAATATAAACCAGCAGGTTTAAAAATGAGACCGCCATCTCTTCAGAATATAGCAGAGATACCTCCAAGAGATAATCACCAACATTCAAACTGAGTAAAAGTCTTTCCACCTCCTCTCGGCCACTGACCATCACCTCGAACCCAACATTCGGTTTTGGTCAGCAGGCAAAGCAGCTTCCCTCGCCGTAGTCCTCATGTCCCGCCTGGATAATATCTCAAGCTCATATCTCCTTATCCTCGCACTGAACCACCACCGTGATTTCTTTTCCAAACCTCCTGGGGTCGCGGCCCAAATCTTTGGGCCTTTTTTCCTCCTTTCCCCCAACATTTTCTCCCCTGATTAAATTCAGCCTGGGAACATTGTCCTCTGAGGGGTCCGGCACTCCGGGCAGATGTGCCAAACACATGGCTGCACACTCACTCACATGCTGTCCTTTTTCTTGCAGGCCAAGCTTTCACATAATCGAAGAGAGACCCAGTGGACAGGAGGAGGACAGACGGAACTACACCCCCTCACTGAGTTGGAGGACAGAGTTCACAGACTCATTGCGAGCCAGGTCATAGGTACCATGGCCGCTGGAGAGGTCGACCCCCTTGAGGACAGCAATGGTATGTTCATCAGCGATGCACAGTGAAGGAATAGCCATATTCAGAAAAATACACCATCCTATGAATGAATTCTGACTTTATTAAACATGAGAAACTGGGCTTGGAAATCTGGAAGCCTCAACAATGAAAAGCTGGAAACACCATACAGGCTTTTGAGATAAGATAAGTTGTTGACACTGAAACAAAAGCCTCATTGAAACAGAAGATTAGAGGTTCCGGAAAGTCTGAAGCCTTGGAAAAAAGACAATACCATACCCTGGTTAAAGTGTTTTAAACCAACACTTCGGGAAAGAAACACAGAACATTAAAGAAACATGTGCCTTTGTAAAAATGACATCAAGTAAAAGGAACACCTGCCGTCAAATAATTTTTATGTTAAACTTAGAACACAGAGACAGGAGTCTGTGGTACAACCAGTTGAGATGGCTAGGGAGACAATGGTGTACCCGGTTGAAGTGTTTTTAATTTACATGTTGTAAAAAGATACAAACAGAAGACTTTCATAAATATGACATCAATAGATGCAACAGCCATCACATTGTTTTTGTGTTGAACTTGGAACACCTAGAAGACACGAAGTCTGCTTACAACCAGCTGATGCGACTAAGAATTAAACAGAAGACCTTGCTAAGAATGGCATAAAATAGATACATCTGTTACAACTGTTTTTTATGATAAGCTTGAGACACCTACACAGCAGACACAAGTCTGCTTGCTAGCAGCTGAACTAACTGTAAGAATAGCAGGGGCCAACAGAAAAATGACTAGAGATAATTAGCTTACATCAGCAGAAAACTTCAACGGATATACCACTGAGAAAGGGTATAAAGATTGGATTTTCAAATGGGAAGACAGAATTCGCTGGAAGGGGCAAAGCGATTCTTAGACTTCAGAGGCAAGCTCTGTAAGTTTTCAACTTTTTAAGTCTCGGGGATCAAAGGTATTTAATTTTGGTGGATATTCTGGAATAAGACTAAGTAAGAAATGTAAAAATGTAACGGAGTTAATATTTGAGAATAAGAATCTCTGATGATAAGAATTGTAAGCTTTTTGTATTTTGAACTGTTAATGTTGCGACTGAATCACCAACTGTAACTACATGTCGGTTCTTTAATAAATCTATATTTTTTTAGAATTGTCTCACATAGTACTTCTGTATCAAACTCGCAAACTCAATCTCTGTACACTCTTTGGTGAGGAGTTGCAGAATTCTGGCGGAGTTTTCCGGACCCTCATAATATCCGGAAGGTTACAGTCTAGCTAGACTTATTAAAAGTGCTATCTGGAGGACGGTAACATCTTCAGGTCGTTCCTTTCCTTTAGGGAGAGATAGTCTGGACCTTTAGACCCAATTAAGCATCTTTAGGATTCAGCTACCTCTAACTTTAGTTGAAGGTGAATGTCTGGGGAATACGCCTGATCTGGAGTAGCCTGAAAGGGGCTAGGACTAGTAATAATCCTTTCAGCACCAGAGGAGGAGGAAGAGGAAGCCGGAGCCTCACCGCCTGCATCTCCCGAGGGTGACACATCCGACATTGGGGTCATGCATTCCCTGGAGAGGAGCAGGGGGTTAGGATCTGATGTGGGGGAAGCTCCTGGACCCAGCAGGCAGCAGCAATGCCATGGGGGTGGGGAAGCTCGGGGGCCATCTCCCCGGAGGGTGAGTACACGCACGAGTTCTGCTGCACAGGACTCGGATGAAGACCTTGACATTGCGGCCATGAATACCCAGGCCTTTAGCATGCACACTGAGCAATGGTGCAATGGCAAGGATGCCCGACAGCATGGATGCACTGGCTAGAAGCATGGAGGAGTCCGCCGCTAGCACAGCTGTGATCTGTGCGCAACCCCTTGAACCCATCCTTGCCTCATTGCTAAGGATGGTTGAATTGCAGGGAGACCGTGGGGATCCAGAGCCCATGCCGCATGTAATGGGTCAGGTGGCAGGATCCATTGCAGCACAGGCTGACGCAACGCAATGGCTTAGTGTTGGAATCGAGTCATTGGCTGGTGCCATCCAGTCTCAGACTCCTCTCATTCTGTCTCAGATTGCTGTCACGCAAGCGCTGACTGCTGCGATCATAGCTGGGTTGCCCACAGTCCCTCAGGGATCTCACGGTACCGCAGCAGACCAGCAATCTGTGCTCGAGCAGATTGCTCCGGATGCTGGGGTTCTGCCCCGTGGGAGTGGCAGTGTGTCGGTCGAGCAGGAAGGTGCTGTCCTCTCTCAGGATGACAGCATTCCTGCTCCCACCACTGCCACTTCCCCATTGCACTTGCCACGGCCTGTAACCCAGCCAGCCCAGACTGCTGCTGCCCATGCAGAGTTGGTGCAGCCTGCAGCCGGGCCCTCCAGGCCCAGAGCTGGTCGAGGGCGGCCTTCAAGGCCATCTGCAGTCTCTGGTTCCAACATTCAGCAGCCTTCCACCAGCCTTCCACCAGCCACTGGGGCCACATTACGGAGGAGCAGTAGGGTGGGAAGGGGGGAAGTGCGCAGGGGATGGAGATCACCCTCGAAGGCCCAACAGTAGAATCTGTAAATAAATGGGGGGAATGTTTGTGGGAAAGTTTGATGTTCATCTTAATATATTTGTTTACTGATTACTGAGTTGATGCTTATCTCAATGTTGTAAGAATGAGTTTTGTTAGTTTATGAATTGTTGTGTTTGTTTCTAATTGTTTGTCCTGAATAAATAAGACACAGTTTGTAATATAAATAAAAAAATTATTGTAACTTTACAACTTTGCTGATTTGACTCATTGGAGCTTTGCCCGGTAATAGGGGCTGTGGGTACTTTCGATGATGTGCTTCTTCATCCCAGAAGCCATCTTCTCTGTCATTCTTCAGAAGCGGTGTCTTAGCAGGCATTCACGGACGGCCCTTGCAGAGGCAACATTGTGCTCCTCCCTCCCACATTGGTGTTGCTGATCCTCCTCCGCCTCCCCCTCCTCCTCTCCCTCTTCCTCCTCCTGAGGTGGTGCACCCATCCCTGGTAGCAATGGCTGTGTCCTCATAATTGCAAGTTTATGAAGCATGCAGCACACAACAATGAAAAGTGAGACTCACTCGGGAGAGTACTGCAGGGCTCCTCCAGAGTGGTCAAGACACCAGAACCGTTGTTTCAAGACACGGATCGTCTGCTCAATGAGGTTCCTGGTGGCGCTATGGCTCTCATTGTAGGTGAGCTCAGCAGGAGTGTTGGGGTTACGGAGCGGTGTCATCAGCCAGGTGCAGAGTGGATAACCCTTGTCCCCGAGGATCCATCCACGAGTTTGATGCGGTGGTTGGAAGAGGTCTGGGACACCAGTCTGGCGCAGGATGAAAGCATCGTGGCTGCTGCCAGGATAGCGGGCATTGACGGCGCGGATGCGCTGTCTGTGGTCACAGACCAACTGGACGTTGAGCGAGTGGAAGCGCTTGCGGTTTTGGAACACCTCTGCATTTTCATGAGGTGCCCACAAGGCCACGTGCGTGCAGTCAATGGCGCCCTGAACCATGGGGAAGCCTGCTATCCTAGCGAAGCCACATGCGTGTTCACGTTGTTTGTCCCGGGTCACGGGGAAAGAGATGTACTGCCTTCTCCTTTTGTACAGTGCATTTGTGACCTCCCGGATGCAGCAATGGACAGTGAACTGGGAGATATTCTCTATGTCCCCAGTTGAAGCCTGGAAGGAGCCGCTGGCATAGAAATTCAGAACCACTGTCACCTTCACTGCCACCGACAGAGACGTCCTGGTCCTGAGCTGAGGCTGCAGATCTGGTTGCAGGAGATGACAGAGCTCAGTGACCACCTCCTTGCTGAAGCGCAGCCTGCGCAAACACTGCTCATCAGACAAATAAATGTAGGAGAATTGCTCCCGGAATACCCTGGGAGGGTAAGGTCTCCTGTGCAGAGGCCTGTTGGCCCTCCTCCCTCTGGCCACGTTTGCCACTCTCTCTGCGCCTCTGCTGCCTCCGAAGGTGAAGCTGAAGGATGACACCCTGAGTTAGTACAGCCCCCAGTTAAAATCTTCCAAATGTGGTAAATATGATGCTCAGATAAATAGGAACCTCCAAAGTGGTGCTCAGGACCAAAACTCCTTACGTCGGTGTTAAATCTCTCCAGACGTCTCTCTCCCTCTCAACCTGCGTGTACCAAATATTTTGCCGACAAGAAAAAGCAGGAAGCGCCCGCCTTTAAATAGCGCTCCCCCAGCCCCTATCCGACTTGAAAACGTTCCCCTCTACCTGTCATTCCTAGCGGCAGGCGCTAAGGCAGGGGGCGCGAATCAATTTCCGGTCCGGGGCGCTACCGGGGTGTTGCACTCTTGCATGATGTCACGATATGCGGGCGCAGGAGATCGTGGCGGTAGTGTTTAGCACCACCGCAAAACGACAGGTCAATTTCGCGAGCGGCGCTAAAATCGCCGTGCTTGAACACTAAGTTGCTAGCGTCCCGTTAGCACCCCCGGGAGGTGCTAACTAACCAAATTTTTCCTCCATTCTGTCTTGAGGCTGTAAGTATCTGGTGTTAACTCTATATCCACTGTCACCTGCATTGCTGGACTTAAAAGGTGCCCTCACCCTTCATTGTGCCACCTCAAATTGTGAGCACACAAATGGCAATGATGCCAAACATTCATATAACATTAATTTATTCCAACATAATAAAAGAACAGAAACTTAACATTGAATTCTATCAGAACACCCAAGTGAGAACCCTTGTGATCATTTATGTGTCAGCTTTCTCTTACGCGTGCTTCTACATTGTGCTACCCCTGTGGCTTCAGCAGATGTAGGGATAGCCTGCTCACTTCCAATCTGCACCTGCTTAGATGCCTTTGGTGGTTGTCCTCTGGGTTTTGGAGCCTTTGAAGACCCCGCCAAAGTCTGCTCCACCTGCGGCTGCACAGAGACAGACTCGGCCATCACTGCTCGGTGAGTCATCTGGGGCTCTGACCGAGGGGTTGGCAAGGGGATGGAAGTTGCAGCGCTTGGAGAGGAGCCCCCACTTGCATGTCCCCTCCCACCATCATCCGTCTCCTGGGCCACCTGCACTTCTCTGCTAGCAAGTAGCTGGGGAGCACCTTGCTGCACATCAGTGGGGCCATGAGGACCCGTCTCTGTACTGACAGTCCTCATAACTGGGGACGTCCATGTACCTCTGGTTCCTCTCCTCAATAGATGCCCATCTAGCCTCCATAGCTGACCATCTATTTAGATGAGTCACCATGTTCATTTGCGTCTGGCGATTTATGTCCTCCATGGAGGTTGCCATCCTTTCCATGGCAGGACCTACAGTTGCCAGTACGTGCGCCACGGCATTGCTCATGTTTGAGATGGACTCCTTCATTCTCTGCACACTCACAGTCACCGTGGTTGCAAACCCTGTCAGAGCCTCCTGAACTTGTTCCTGAAGTTCCAGCACTGCTCTCTTTCTGGATGGCCCCCGAGGCTCAGCGTCTACGTGCAGCTGAGTAGAGCTAGGAGCGTCCTGCGCCCTCTGACGAGGACTCTCCACTGCTGTCCCTGTCTCCACCATCTGCTCTTGCTCACTCGTACGTTGTGATACACCAGGTGATAACACTACTCTATCTCGCAAAAGATCCACTGAGGTGTGCGTCACTGCGCTGGTGCTGGGTGCGATCATTTCTGCTGACGCTGCTCCCTCAAAGGATTCAGCATCCTCTGAGGAGTCCTCCTGCTCTTCCTCCTGGACAGTAGGGAGGGGGGCTCTTGATGGTCCTGTGGGAGAGTAAAGACAGGAGTTAGACATGTGATATGTAGATTGCAGACACATCCCATTGTGCACATGATGAGTATTCAATTTCTATTGACATCAGATGCCATCTGTGTCACTCATGAAAGCTAAATAAGATGGATGGAAAAGCATTCTGTCACCAGGTTGTTCAACTGATCCCGTCTCTCCATCCCTCACTTCTAGCTGTTCCACCGATCCCACAATTTCCAGAGCGGCCTCCTCAGCGTTGGTCAGCTGTGATAAGGATAGTGGTCCTCCTCCTGTTCTCTCCCTCTCCCTCTTATTGTGGGCTCTCTTTTCCTGCAATGAGGGAAAGAAGTGGAGTTTCAGTGAGAGTGATGGAATGCGTGTAAAGAATGGATAGGATAGATGTTTAGAGGGAGACTGTGATGGAGTGGGTTCCCATTACGAAGTTCCATCCTTTTGAGTTGTTAGTTGTTGTCAGTGCATAACCTTGAGGGTGGATGTGAGGGGTGCATAGTAAGATGGGGAAGTGATTCTGTGCATAGGGAGAGAGGGATGGGTGATGGTGCAAGGGATGTTAGGTTGAGTTAGGATGTGCAGGAGTAGGGTTGGCAATGCAGAGTGATGGGGAAGTGATGACAGGCACAGCAGAATTAAGGCAAGTGAGCTTTTATACTCACTTTTCCAGAGCGCAGGAGATCATTGAACCTTTTCCTGCCTTGGACCCAGGTGCGTCTGTACACAGACCTGGCATTGGCCTCCTCAGCTATTCACAGCCAGGCTGCTTTTGTCTGCTGAGGAGCTTTCCTTCTTCCATCAGATGGGTATTGGACCTCCCGACGCCCTCTGACTCCCTCCACAAGAACATGGAGGGAGTCTTCGTTGAATCGGGGAGCTGCCTTTTGTTTCTCTGCAGACATGATGGTGAGAAGCAGCAGTCAGAAGCACCAGAAACGACCTGAGAGCTGATGGGGAAATGGCCCCCTTAAATACACCGGCTGCAAACACGTCAGCATATCAGCTGACCAGACCCGCACCTTGTGATCAGGGCGGGTAACCCACTCGGCGGGCTTAACAAGGTCAATCAACCTAAAATTGAGTCAGCAGGCCGGCTGGTGCCGGCAGTGGGACCGGAACCCGCCGACTACCGTTCCTGACGCCAACCCGCCTCCAAGCAGAAAATCGCGGCCTTAGTGTGAGATAAGAGCCAAGTGACTCAAGTGAAGTGACTTTCATAATAGTGTCATATGTGATTTACCCCAAATTTGCAAACAAACTAAAAAAAGGTTTGCAGAATGACAATATGCTCCTGAGACTTATGCTCTGCTGATCTAATGCTCAGCATTTTGTCTGATGAGAGGACATTGTCAGTATTGAACCCACTATTATTGCCAGATCTTCTCAATCTCTTCCCTAGCTAGTTTGACATCATCCATTAAGTTGGCATGCCCCCTATTTTTTTCTTCCAATCTGTGAGAACTTGCGCGTATTAAATTTCATCAGCTGTAGCTCTGCCCATTTGCCGATACTGTCTAGGTCTTTCCTTAACTCATTCATTGTTTCATTAGGTTCTACTGGCTCTCCTAATTTAGTCAACGTACTTAACATTTCTGCATCCAAATCATTGATGTAGATTAGAAATAGTCGAGGCCCAGTACTCGAACACAGCCCACCATCACTCTTGTAGCTAGTACTCGCTGTTTCCTTTTTTACCAGCCAATTCCTTATCCACCTCTAAGCTTTAACTAGTCTACCCACTGCCTTAAACTTGTACAGTAGCATTTCATGTGGAACCTTCTGGAAGTTTAGGGGGGGGTTAAATACGGGAGCATCAATTTTTGGGCACCCCGCCCTAAGCACCCCCACACAGTGTTCATGTGAGGTCCGAGAGGCCCTGGATTTGGGCCTCAGACCTGACCATCATGATGGTGGCAGTGCGGTAGGAGGCCACACAGGTAAATTTCCCACATTACAACAGTGACTACACTCCAAAAGTAATTCATTGGCTGGAAAGCGCTTTGGGGCGTCCGGTGGTCGTGAAAGGTGTTATATAAATGCAAGTCTTTCTTTCTTTCTTGTTCCAGCAGCCCACAAATAAGTGGTCAGGTTGGATTGTGGAGATCGGGTGGGCATCGGAGTCTGTGATCAAGGTGCCAGGATGGAGATCGTGAGCTTCAGGAGTGCCGTTGGGGCCTTGGGAGTGCTGTCGGGGCGGGGTCGAGGAGGGAGTACTGTTGGGGAAGAGAAGTCAGCGTCTCGGGAGTGCTGTTAAGGGTTGGAGAGAGAAATCGGGGCCTCAGGAGTGCTGCCGGGGATCTGGGAGGGCTATCGCAGGCCTCAGAAGTGCTGTTGAGGGGTCGGGAAGGAGATCGAGGGACCTGGAGGTCGGGGATCTCGGGATCAGGAGCAGCGTTGATTATGGTAAGCACTTACCTTTTTTAACTTACGTGATGTTTGGAGTTGGTTTTCCCGGAGGTAGCCAGCGCTAGCTGTCTCAGGGCTCACCAAAGTTGCAGCTGGTACCGCAAGCGGGCGTTAGGCTTAGTATTTGCATATGCAAATTGCTTAATGGCTGCTTCAGGCGTGGGTGAAAGATGCCTGTTTTTTGTCCTTTCCCAATATGGCGGGCGCCGCACTTCCAGTCGGAAGGGCGCGCACGCTTGCTGCTCATCATTTTGTTGACTTAGGAGGATGTGTAGTGCCTAAAAACAGGCGCTATTCAACCCAATTTAACACCCTGGGTGTACTTTCCAATGTCCACTTGGAATAGCACTTCATAAAAATGCAAAGGTTAGTCAGGAAGGATCTGTCCCTTCTGAAACTATGTTGGCCTGTATGCACTAGGCTATTTTCATATGGGTACACCTAGAATTTATTGTTAATGATTGATTCTGTTCTGTTGCCAGCTACAGGTGGAAAGCTAATGGTTTTATAGATACCCAGGTTAGTTTTATCATGTTTCATAAAAATTCTCCCACTATGGTAGTGACTCCCTCATGATGACTGTCAAGACTTCATACATTTTGTTCTTCCTCTTACTTGGCACACTTGGGTCTATTGTGTTCATCCCTGGGAATTTATTGGTTTTGAGCCCTTTAAGGTTATCTAGGATGCTCTTGCAATTGATATCAAAATCTTTAGTTCAGTTATAGAGCCTCCTATAACTGATGATATATTATTGATCTCTTCTCTGGTAAATACTTCCAGATAATGGCTGCTTGATAGACTTTGATCTTGGTCATTATGCTATTCTGATCAAACACCCACTTCCTGAGATGCCTAAAGGATGCACTCACTTTCCTGATGTGGCTGTTGATGTTTTGGTCAATCATGCTTTTGTTTGAGATTACGCTGTCCCAGTACATAAGCTGCTTAACTATGTTCAACTGGGCTCCATGAATGGTAGCTATTGGCAGGACATACAGCTGTACAAAGTGGGTTAAAATGAGACTCAAGTGCACACCACATGATGCACTGTGTACAGATGAATTCTAACGAAAATGAAGGAGCAGGCTAATATTTCATTGGACAACTTCAAAAGGACAGAAATAACCTCAAACAGAAGGGTACCAGCTTTCCTTACCCTCCCAAACCCACGACCTCTACCACCTAGAAGGACAAGGGCAGCAGGTGCATGGGAACATCACCACCTGCAAGTTCCCCTCCAAGTCACACACCATCCTGACTTGGAAATATATCGTCGTTCCTTCATCGTCGCTGGGTCAAAATCCTGGAACTCCCTCCCTAACACCATTGTGGGAGTACCTTCACCACACGGACTGCGGCGGTTCAAGAAGGCAGCTCACCACCACCTTCTCAAGGGCAATTAGGGATGGGCAATAAATGCTGGGCCTTGCCAGCGACCCCCACATACAAGGAACGAATAAAAAAAAATCTCATCTGTACCTATCTGGTTAAAATACAGCGTTCTACTACGATCTCAAATTGTATCACAGTCTTCAACAACAGAAGCATCTCCATCAGCTTTCTTTTCATAAATCAGACTTTGGGAATGAATTATGACCAGCAATTTTCTGTTCATTTATAGGGGTCCTTTTGAATACCCTTGCTTCAACTGTGAGTATTGTTGTCATCGCTTACAAACCCAGCATCAGTTTACTGACCCAGTCAGTGCGAGAGAGCGGAATTAGAGCGGAATTGCCATCTGCAGATACTGCCATTAGCCTGGGATGCTTCAGAGATTTTGTGTGTGTGTGTGTGTTAATTCATCTTCCTCGCATTGTCACACATAGTAACTCCTCCAAAACAGTTTTCCTGATAATGCTATCAGCCCAGAATGTTTAACGCTCATTATTGCTTCATGGGGGAGCTTCCCAGCAGACATAGTTCCTGGAGAAATCTAGTTTGGAAATTCTGCTTACCTCACTGCCTCATTGTCACTGTGACAAGTATTCACTGTACAGAAACAGTATCTACTGCAGTGTGGACCTTTTTAAAGAAAGCCTCCTCATTTATATTCAAGCTATAAGGTTAGAACTAGATATGCTTGTAATAGATCAAGTCACAGTTGCTCTTATTTCTTATTTCATTTTCTCCCCTCTTGCCAAGAGGCCATTTTTCATATGAATCTGGATAGTAAGTTTTGTCAGGCTATTTGACTGGGGAGGTGTGAAACATCATAGCCAGGACAATCCTGCCCTCATCTGCTGTTCATGCTTGCACACTTTCCAGTAGGATTAATTGGAAAGCAAATACTAGTGAGAATGAGGGCCACAAAGACAAGTTGTAGTGATTCTATTGCCTCCCCAGCTGGGAGTGGTTATCTCAGCATAGACCAGGAGTTAAATCTATGGCTCAGCATCACACCAAGCAGTGCATTTAGATTAGAATAGAATCATTTGGCGCAAAATTCGTTTCCGTAGCGCTCAAAAAACGGGCCCTTAGAGCTCCAAAATGGCATCCGCGGCGCGCGCACGCACACTTGTGGGAAAATCGCGCTGGACGCCATATTGGTGAGGGTGTTAGTGCTCACGCAGTGAACGTCCACCAGAAGTATGCAGAGCAGGCAGATCATGATGTCAATCACCTTGGAGGATGACCTTGAGCAGCTCTGTGCCTGGAAGGCCCAGCTGCAGACTGCACCACCTTGGCATGAGTGGCAGCAGTCTGGGCTGGCTGGCCGACAAGGGCACTGGTGGAGTGGCAGTGGTGGGAGGACGAATCCTGAGCAAGGACAACAGGTTCATGCTCCACGGAGCCACTGCCACTCCCCCAGGGGCGGCGCCTCAGCAATCCTAGTAATCTGTTGGAGGACAGATTGCTGGACTGCTGTGACACCCTGCAAGCCCCTTTCAACACTGTAATCCAGAGCCATCATGGCAGCAGTCTGAGCTTGCGTGGCAGCAAGCTTAGCTTGCATGAGAGCAGTCTGAGCTTCCACTGCAGCACTCAGACATTGGGTGGCTGCTGCTTGACGCTGCATCATGTTTGGATTCACCAATTTCTCAGTGTATTGGGGGGATTCTCCTCTTCGGGGTGGAGTTCCAAAAGGGCAGGACACCCCACTCCTCCAAATCTGCCCTAGCCCTGACCCATTGACCATTAGGTCAGGGCTTAAATCATATACCCAGCAGGCTCTTGGCAAGAGTCCCACCATCAAGTGTTAGCCCGTCAGTGCAAATGAGGTGATGCTGTGGTGGGGAAAGCACCAGAAGAGGCGGTGAGGGACCTTAAAGAGGCAGAAACATCTCGAAGATCAGAAGGAAGGGTCCCACTAAAGGCCTCGGCCAAGTTTGAAGCCTTCAGCAGGTAATCGTCGAGGGAGAGGAGGCTGCCACAAGGCCCTCTTCCAACATTGGGGAATTGTGGGCCCTTACTGTCGTTTTCTAATGCCTACCAGTACCTTCCACCTGACAGCCCCAAGAAGAAGTGGTGACTGGAACAGAAAGAAGGAAAATCAACCGGGGACACACTGTTATTTGTACATGGTGGGTTGGGAAGGGTGGTTAGTGTCAGTACTAGTGGAGGTAAGGGAGGGAGTGTGGTGAAACAGCCAATAGTACGGATGCTAACCACCCTTTTTCATCCATTTGGGTGGTGATAAATTTTATGACAATCTCTGTCTTGGTCCCACCCAATTTCGGGTGATCGCAGGGGAGCATTCCCCCATCTCTTGTTTCCTTTTCCTCCTCCCGAAATGTATCACCTCACATTTCTCCACGTTACATTTCTTCTGATATCGATCTGCTCAATCTGCTAACGTGTCTATGTCCTCCCAAAGTCACTCATCTCCATGGTTAATCATGCTGCCTATTTTTATGCCATCTGCAAATTTTATATTGTGCTTACTGCTCCCAAGTGTTTGTATATAGTGAGAAGAGCGATGGTCCCAACATTGCTTTCTGGGGATACATCCATTAACCCTTGCTTTCTGTTTTCTGCCCATTAACCAAATTCCTACCCATGATGCCACACTCACTCGCGTGCCTTAATTTTATCAACAAGCTTCCTACGTGGATCTTTGTCAAACGTCTTTTGAAAATCCATATGCACAACTTCCGCAGCATTTCCTTTATCAACATAATCTGCTATTTGCTCAAAGAACCCTTATATTTGTCAGAAATGCCTTTTACTCACTCTGCAATCGGGACAGGTTCATTGCACTAACCTTCTGGTAACTAATCTACTAAATTACCTTGGATAAGAATCCCCCTTTGAAAATCAATCTTAGGCAGTCCCTCGGAACCGAGGATGACTTACTTCCACATTTAAAATGAGTTCTCAGGTGACTGATGAGTCCAATGCAGGACCTACAGTCTCTGTCACAGGTGGGGCAGACGGTGGTTGAAGGGGCGGGTGGGTGGGGTGCTTGGGTGACGTGCGCTCCTTGCGCTGCCTGCGCTTGGCTTCCGCTTGCTCCCGGCGAAGAGACTCGAGGTGTTCGCCGCCTTCCCGGATGCTTCTCCTCCACTTTGTGCGGTCTTGGGCCAGGGATTCCCAGGTGTCAGTGGGGATGTTGCACCTTTTCAAGGAGGCTTTGAGGGTGTCCTTGAAGCGTTTCCTCTGCCCACCTGGGGCTCTCTTGCCGTGTCGGAGCTCCGAGTAGAGCGCTTGTTTTGGGAGTCTCGTATCGGGCATGCAGACGATGTGACCCGTCCATTGGAGCTGATAGAGCGTGGTCAAAGCTTCGATGCTGGGGATGTTGGCCTGAGCGAGAACACTGACGTTGGTGCGCCTATCCTGCCAATGAATTTGCAGGATCTTGCGGAGGCAGCATTGGTGGTACCTCTGCAGTGCTTTGAGGTGTCTGTTGTACATGGTCCATGTCTCTGAGGCATACAACAGGGCGGGTATCACTACTGCTCTGTAGACCATGAGCTTGGTGCCAGGTTTGAGGTCCTGGTCTTCAAACACTCTCTTCCTCAGGTGACCGAAGGCTGCACTGGCACGCTGAAGGCGGTGTTGGACTTCGTCGTCGACGTCTGCCCTTGTTGACAGTAGGCTCCCGAGGTATGGAAAGTGGTCCACGTTGTCCAAGCCCTCGTCGTGGATTTTGATAATCGGGGGGCAGTACTGTGTGGCGGGGGCAGGTTGGTAGAGGACCTTTGTCTTACGGATGTTTAGTGTAAGGCCCATGCACTCGTACGCTTCGGTGAAGGTGTTGACGATGGTTTGGAGTTCGACCTCCGAGTGTGCGCAGACGCAAGCGTCGTCTGCATACTGTAATTCGACGACAGAGGATGGGACGACCTTGGATCTGGACTGGAGGCGACGGAGGTCGAACAGTTTCCCGTTTGTTCTGTAAATTAGCTCCACTCCAGCGGGCAGCTTACTGAGGGTGAGATGGAGCATTGCAGCAAGGAAGATCGAGAAGAGCGTTGGTGCAATGACACAGCCTTGCTTGACCCCGGTCTGTACGTGAATTGGGTCCGTGGTGGAACCGTTGGTCAGGATAACGGCTTGCATGTCGTCGTGAAGCAGGCGGAGGATGGTGACAAACTTTTGAGGGCAGCTGAATTTGAGGAGGACACTCCATAATCCCTCATGGTTGACAGTGTCGAAGGCCTTTGTGAGATCAAAGAAGGCCATGTACAGCGGTTGGTGCTGTTCCCTGCATTTCTCTTGTAATTGACGTGCGGTGAAGATCATGTCCATTGTGCCCCTTAGTGGGTGGAATCCGCATTGCAACTCTGGGAGGAGCTCTTCGGCCACTGGGAGAAGATGATTGAGGAGGATTCTTGCGATGACTTTCCCTGTGGCAGACAGCAGGGAAACTCCTCTGTAATTACCGCAATCGGACTTGTCACCTTTCTTGAAGATGGTCACAATTACGGCATCTCTGAGATCCCCTGGCATACTCTCCTCCTTCCAGATAAGCTAAATTAGTTCATGAATTTGCACCAGTAGTGCTTTGCCACCATGCTTTAGTGCCTCGGTGGGGAAACCATCTGCACCTAAGGCCTTGTTGTTCTTCAGCAATAAGAATTCCCCTTTGAAAATCAATGGTATTATGTTGACACTATTACCCTAGGCTCTGGCCTACTCTTGCCAATTGTTCAGTGAGTCTGGGATGAGCAGCTGTGGAAAAGTGCTCAGGGATGTGCACCACTGCATTTCTGCCTCTTTGCTCTGACCCCCTACCCTTATTTCTTAGCGACACAGAATGGTACCTGCCACTATATTGATGGGCATATGGTAAGAAGCTGCAAATAAGGGAAGTATGTCCTCTGATGCATGTCCCAACAGTTGTGCCATTTGATGCAAGGGATATCTGTTAGACCCAGGCATATATAGGTGGGCAGGGACCTAAAAAAAAAATTGGTAGCCAGGGCCTTGCCAGCGTTTACACAGCTCAGCCTTGCACAGGCCAAAGATAAAGATGACAAGTTAAAAAAAGAACAGCTTTTGCAGGTGGCACAGAGGCTGGGGACAGGGAACCAGCCTCCAAAATACTAATCCCATACATCCTGCCCCACGCCAAGCCCTGCTCACCCATCACCTTTATCCTCACTGACCTACATTGGATCCTGGGCCCACAATGTCTCAAATTTAACGTTCTCATCCTTGTGTTTAAATCTCTTAATGGCTTTGTCCCTCCATATTTCTGTACCCACTTCTAGCCCTACAATTCACCCCAAACGCTCTGTTCCTATGACTTTGGCCTCTTGTTCATTCCGCCTCTTTCTGCCTCATCTGGTGCATTCTGGGAGTTGTATTGCAGTAGTGTGACATGCACAGATTGTCACTGGTGCACTATGGGAGTCCGTTGCTTACATGAACGTCAAAAAGAAAGACTTGCATTTATATAGCGCCTTTCACGACCTCAGGGCATCCCAAAGCGCTTTACAACCAATTAAGTACTTTTGAAGTGTAGTCACTGTTGTAATGTAGGAAACGTGGCAGCCAATTTGTGCATAGCAAGATCCCACAAACAGCAATATGTTAATGACCAGATCATCTGTTTCAGTGATGTTGATTGAGGGATATATATTGGCAAGGACACTGGGAATAACTCCCCTGCTCTCCTTCGAAATAGTGCCGTGGGATCTTTAATGTCCACCTGAGAGAGCAGACGGGGCCTTGGTTTAATGTCTAATCAGAAAGACGGTACCTCCGACAGTGTAGCTCCCCCTCAGCACTGCAGTGTCAGCTTAGATTTTTGTGCTCAAGTCCCTGGAGTGGGATTTGAACCCACAACCTTCCAACTCAGAGGTGAGTGTGCTACCATCTGAGCCATGGTTGACACTCAGAGACCTGGAAAGACAGCAAAATCAAAGTTCAAAGCTTTTAACATAATTTAAAAAAAAAACTACAAACAAAAATGGTCATTCAACGGCAAGAAATTCAAATGTAACAGCAATTTAATATTACTGTGAAGTTTTAAACATGTCTTTCTCATGCTAGAAATCTTATTTTCATTACTGTCTCCTGATGTGACTGACAAAACAAGATGGTGGCTTAAACACTTTTCCTTCCCAAAAAATGGAGTGGTGTCATCAGTTCCATTCCCTTTTACTGGTATTTGCTGACCACCAATTTTTAATTGGTAATTTTATCCTTGCTTGATACTGATGTCGTTCTAGGTGATAGTTGGGCTCACAATAATACTGGGTTTGAGCAATGAGTACAAAATATACTCATAAAGCATTCCTTTGTGTTACAGGGATTTAGGTATACTGATGGGACATACACATTTCAGTCACTTGAATCTAATTCATTTCTCATGATGTCTTCTGGATCACTGCTCCAATATATACTTGATCAAAGCTGCGATGGTCAATCACTGCCATTTTTATGCTTATCATGTTTCTAACCAAAAGAGTGGTGAGAATGTGGAATGTGCTACCACAAGGAGTAGTTGAGGTGACTAGCATAAATGCATTTAAGGGGAAGCTAGATAAGCACATGAGGGAGAAAGGAATAGAAGGATATACGGATAAGGATAGAATAAAGTAGGGTTGGGAGGAGGCTCGTGTGGAGCATAAATGATGGCATGGACCAGTTGGGCCGAATGGCCTGTTCCTGTGCTATACACTCAATGTAACTTGGTCGCACCTCTTCGAGGACCAAAATAAGCATATGATTGTCTCTATCTAGCTTTAATGTGTAAGTCTGTGACTGTGTACAGAGCTGCCACATAGTTCTGTTTCATATCATAAAGCTAAAGATAACAATGGTTGACAACACTACGCTTCTCCCACCCAACCAAACTCTGGGAGCTGCTTCTCCACACAGCTCCAATTAAATTCAGGGTTGAAAGGGTTAACTAGGTTCCAGAGGCGCGAGTAGATTGTGACAAGGGTGGCTTTGAATATACAATGAGTAATACTGCACTGAGCAATTTGTGTTATCACTAGGCCAATTTTTCAAGAATACTCCCTAACAGTAGGCATTATTTATCAGTTGTGAACATTCCAGAGCATTATGAATGATCCCAGTATACCCAAAGCCCTGTAACTAAGGACATATTTTCAGAATCATAAATCACATCCATGCCTGCTTCAAAGGTTAGAAATCTTTTTTAACTACTTCCTGTTTTTTTCCCCTTATCCTTTCCAAGCTCTTTTCGGTCTTTTACTTTTCTATGTACTGTTACAGCAGCAATTTCCAATTTTCCAAAGCATTTCTAGCCTGTGGCTTAACCTTGAATTTCTTGGAACTTTTTTCTGCAACATCCTATTTTTTACCCTGTGCGGCCTCCTCTGCTCCATCTGTAAGCATTTACAGTCCCTTTCTCACCTGCAGCCTCCTTGCTGTGCTCCAGCTCGGCTAGTACAGCCAGAAAATTAGCCTTCCCCTTCTACCCTGCCATGTGCCATGATACATCGAAGACTTATTTGTCCTCCCCAAAAGAAATCAAGATCACATTCGCCATTTTGAGTAAATAATGGATCAAAATGGCAGTGAATGTTTGAGCACAATATTGTTCTAACCAGGTACCCCCTCAGAAATGCAACACTTCCTACACGCCACTAGTACATGTTTTTTGTTCTTTCAGATTGTGCTGGAAGAATTCCCTCTGTTTTTTTTATTAGTTTATGGGATGTGGGCGTCACTGGCAAGGCCAGCATTTATTGCCCATCCCTAGTTGCCCTCGAGAAGGTGGTGGTGAGCCGCCTTCTTGAACCGCTGCAGTCCCGTGTGGTGAAGGTGCTCCCACAGTGCTGTTAGGGAGGGAGTTCCAATATTTTGACCCAGCGACGATGAAGAATGACGCTATGTTATCCGTGTATGGGTTCAGAACCACAATTGTCTTATAAATTACTAGCACCATAAAATAGATCAGAGATCCATTGGAACAAATCCCCATTCAGTTCTTTGTGATTGCTGATGACAACACATTGATTTATGTGATGATCATGGTATTTACAAAGAAAACCACAATACAGAAAATGTATAATTGTATAACACTGTACCAGGGATTATTCTGGAAGTGCTTTATTTCTGGTACAATCCATTATTCAATTACTGCCACCATTTTCAATAATAGGATCACCGTTTTGTCCTAATGTTTCAGCACATTATATTTGGTGAGAGACGATGAAATATAGACAATTCATTTAAAAAGGGGCTATTAATAAACTGGAGACAAAAATCCACAAAATCAGTCATTTGATTCACAGTTAAAAGACAAAAATATTACCTGGCTTAAAACGTGATTTCTGTGTTTAAGTGCTCTTGGGGCAGGCATGCGGAGAGCATATGTCGGGAATTTGTATATGTGCTCCCGATAAGTTTCCATCTGGGTGGGAAACTCATGGGAGGGTGAATACGCAAAGTTCCGTGCCGGGAGCGCTAATGAAAATTTAGGACATAGTCTGAGCCACTGGATGATGCAAGGGTTTAGGATGCTGTGTTTTCACCACTGCAATTTGGTTTGAATCCAGTTCAGAATAATGGAATGAACGTCTCCTTTCTCTGCCAGTTCTAAGGGTCCCACATGACTTGCTCCAGTTCTGAGCCTTCATCAATAAAGTCCAAAGCACAAAACTTCTCATAATGCAGCGCAATTACTACTCAGTTGGGAGTCTCACTCAGACCACAGAAATGCCAAACACAAAGAAGGTCACACTGGTGCAGTTGTGAATGTTCTTCTGAAATTGAGATTAAGTCACATAGTTGGGGCAGAGTAGAGAGAGTTTTACCTGACTTGACTGCTGTACGTGAACTAGGACTGCTTGCAGCTGATAAAATGGCAAATGTCAAAATGTCTTCTATTCCTAATCTTGATGAAAACAAAAATTCACCAAAAAGATTGTTGACATTAGAACACAACCATTTAATGGGTTCATATGACAATCGTCTGTCTGGTACTTTAACAAAGGCATTGGGCTAGCAATTCTTTTCAGCCTATTTTCAAGCACAGAATGGTCAGCACGCTGGAAGTACGCACCAGAAGCCCGCGGCTCGACCGATATTGAGTCTCGGGCATCAGTAGCTTGTTTCCAGCAAGCTGCAGAAGCCAATTAAGCAGTTTGTTGGTTTGAGGGGGACCAATTTGAGCTGTCTGCCTTGCCTTGGGTGTCTTGGGAGGGACAGGAAGAGAGTATGAGGGGGGTCTCGTGTGGACCGGCAGCGGCCTGCACTACAGCTGTGGAGCCGGGTGGAGCATCCCTGCTCCACCCGGCTCTACATGAAGGTAAGTTTAAAAGAAAATGAGGACTGTTGATTAAGCCGCTGAAGAACCCATGCAGGGCTATGGGGAAAGAGTGCGTGAGTGGGACTAATTGGAAAGCTCTTTCAAAGGGACAGGCACGGTGGGCCGAATAACCTCCTTCTGTGCTGTAAAATTCTATGATTCTATGAAAACCTGAGCGGAGTATGCCCAGCGCATGCTTCTCTCCGTTCTAACGAATTTCTGGGAGAGGTCCTGAAACAAGCGTTAGCCCCCTCACTAACCTATGAAAGGGGCCTAACGCTTGTTTTAGATGGCCACCAGATCTGCCTGAATATTGCCTGACCTAAGATGGCATTGGATGTAGTTCAGGGGGTCTTGGGGCATGGGACACCAAAAAATGGTGCTTTTTTCACCGTTCATCACCCACAAAACGGGCATAGCAGGGTCCAATTTCTACCCCATTAAGCCTAAAATAACTTGCAGCCTTATGGCAATGATAAAGTAGCGGTGAGGCGTTCGATCAGTCAATGGTAGGGAAGGTAGTCCCTTGTAAAAAATAAAGTGGAGCATGAAACGGAACCCATGAGCAAATGACAGTGGCACAGATCCAATGTTTGATCGCTGGCAAAGTGAAGGTGCTACTGCATGAAGTGAATGTGAGGAAGGCTGCGCTATCTAACACTCCAGGGCAGTTAACTGCCTAACAGTTGAACCCTGCCTGTCAGGGTCGATATACAGTTCATGAGTGCTATGTATGATGCACTTAACCCATGGGAACCTTGCCCCAATCAGAAAAACTTCTGTGTCCTCTTGAGCTAATATCAACTTTCCAGAGAGAAAATGATGAACATGTTGCCCCTTGCAAGCACGGCTGTTCTCACTTGCTTGATGTATTTGTGGCAGCTGACTGATTTGGCATGTCACCAGTCATCTGCCTCTGAAAGATGGCACAGCCGTGTGGCAGCTCTGGTTGTGAAGCAAAGGCTTCAAAGACAGGTGTCCTCTTACACGTCCAGGAAGCAGTGTCTGAGTCAGTAAATGTGAGTCCTGGGCTAAGGACAAGTGCGTACGTAACTTGTGCGGTATAGTCGCAGCTGCGTTTCCTGTCCTCTCAATAACTGCTCTTACTTCTCAAAATCTAGGAGGGGCATTGGAACCCCAAAGGAATGCTTATTCTGCACACTTTGATTGCTGGGAAAGTAACATATCCTTAGCCACTCCCAACTCCTCTGGCTCTCATGTGTTCTATGAATCACCCAGTGCCACATCTTCATTAAGCTATCAAATCCCGCACTGGGCGACAGTGCTGGTGCATGGGAGTGAGAAGGTAAGTGCTATCGTTGGTCACAGTGAGGTGGTGTGAAAATAACATGTGGTTCCTGGGACTTCTGTGAGGCCTTTTACTTAGCAAATACAAAAGCAAAATACTGCGGAGGCTGGAAATCTGAAATAAAAACAGAAAATGCTGGAAACACTCAGCAGGTCAGGCAGCATCTGTGGAGAGAGAAACAGAGTTAACGTTTCAGGTTGATGACCCTTTGTCAGAACTGGAAAAAATTGGAGATGGAACAGGTTTTTAAGCAAGTGCAGGGGCAGGGAAAGGGAGGAGGGGAGGAAAGAACAAAAGGGAAGGTCTGTGATAGGATGGAAGGCAGGAGAGATTAAGAGACAAAAGGGATGATGGTGCAAGGCAAAAGGAGATGGTAATGGGACAAGGTAAGAAACAAAAGATGGCTCTAGATGAAGTGTAAATGGCGCTGGCAGAATGAAAGACAGCTGCCATGTGAGAGAGAGAAAAAAAGGGGAAAAAAAGGGAAAGATAGGGGCAGAGGTTATGGTCTGAAATTATTGAACTCGATGTTGAGTCCAGAAGGTTGTAAAGTGCCTAAACGAAAGCTTAGCACCCTGTTCCTCCTCCTCATCATCATCCTCGGCGTCATTGTCTTCATCATAGTCAACAAGGAAGATATTTCTGAGGTCCTCTCCCTCTTCTTCCTTATCATCATCATCATCTTCCTCTTCATTATCTTCTGTTGCCCCCACACCAGCCCTACCCCCACCCCATTGCTGTTTCTGGATCAGCAGGAAAGGAGGCCAATAATGCTCTTTGGATTTAGTGTACCTGGAAGGGGATGGAGGCTTCTGGTTGTGTGTTGCTTCACAGGAGTGCAATGGAGACTGTGTAGGTCTGCACCCACCAACCTGCTGGCTGCACTGTCCCATCGATCTTATCATCTCCCATGGCTACAGCAGAGTGCCTCCCCAGCCGCTAAAAGGTCTGTTCCTCCTAGTGGATCAGCACCCTGATGTTACAATTATATAAAGCTCTGGTTAGACCCCATCTGGAGTAATGTGTTCAGTTCTGGACACTTCATCGCAGGAAGGATATATTGGCCTTGGAGGGGGTGCAGTGCAGATTCATTATTATGATACCGCGGCTAAAAGGGTTAAATTATGAGATCAGGTTGCATAGACTAGGCTTGCATTCCCTTAAGTATAGAAAATTAAGGGTGATGATCGCCATATCCCTTGATTCCCCTACAGTCCAAAAATCCATCGATCTCAGCCTTGAATATACTCAACGACTCAGCGTCCACAGCCCTCTGGAATAGAAAATTCCAAAGATTCACAGCCCTTTGAGTTAAGAAATTCCTCCTCATCTCAGTCTTAAATGGCCGCCCCTTATCCTGAGACAACGCCCCCTAGTTCTAGAGTCTCCAGCCAGGGGAAAAAGCCTCTCAACAGCTACCCTGTCAATCTCCCTCAGTATCTTATATGTTTCAATGAGATCACCTCTCATTCTTCTAAACTCCAGAGAGTATATGCCCAATCTACTCAATCTCTTCTCATAGGACAACCCTCTCATCCCAGGGATCAATCTAGTGAACCTTCGTTGCACCGCCTCTAAGGCAAGTATATCCTTCCTCAGATAAGAAGATCAAAACTGTGCACAGTACTCCAGGTGTGGTCTCACCAAAGCCCTGTACAATTGTAGTAAGACTTCCCTACTCTTGTACTCCAACCCCCTGGCAATAAAGGCCAACATACTGAGGGAGTGCTGCTCTGTCGGAGGTGCCATCTTTCGGATGAGACGTTAAACCGAGGCCCCGTCTGCTCTCAGGTCGACGTAAAGGATCCTATGGCACTATTTTGAAGAAGAGCAGGGGAATTATCCCTGGTGTCCTGGCCAATATTTATCCCTCAATCAACATCACTAAAAAAATACAGATTATCTGGTCATTATCACATTGCTGTTTGTGGGAGCTTGCTGTGCGCAAATTGGCTGCCGTGTTTCCCACATTACAACAGTGACTACACATTGGCTGTAAAGCGCTTTGGGACGTCCGGTGGTCGTGAAAGGCGCTATAGAAATGCAAGTCATGCTTTTCTTTCTTTAACATGTCACTTGCCTTCCAAATTGCTTGCTGTACCTGCATGCTAACTTTCTGTGTGTCCTGTACGAGGACACCTACGTCTCTCTGAACACCAACACTTAATGGTGTCTTACCATTGAAAAATATTCTGTTTTTCTATTCTTCCTACCAAAGTAAATAACCTCACATTTCCCCACATTATACTCCATCTGCCATCTTATTGCCCACTCACTTAATCTGTCTAAATCCCTTTGCAGGTTCTTTTGGTCCTCCTCACAGCTTACTTTCCCACCTAGCTTTGTATCGTCAGCAAACTTGGATACATTGCACTCGGTCCCTTCAGCTAGGCCATTAATATAGATTGTAAATAGCTGAGGCCCAAGCACTGATCCTTGCGGCACCCCACTAGTTACAGGCTGCCAACCGTTTATCCCTACTCTCTGTTTACTGTCCGTTAACCAATCCTCTATCCATCCTAATATATCACCCCCAACCCCATGAGCCCTTACCTTGCATAGCAACCTTTTATGTGGCACTTTATCGAATGCCTTTTGGAAATCCAAATATATTACATCTACTGGTACCCCTTTACCTACACTGCTAGTTACATCCTCAAAAAACTCTAATAAATTTGTGAAACATGATTTCCCTTTCATAAAACCATGTTGACTCTGCCTAATCATGTTATGATTTTCTATGTGCCCTATTACTTCCTTAATAATGGATTCCAGCATTTTCCTGACAACTGATGTCAGGCTAACCGGCCTGTAGTTCCCTCTTTTCTCTCTCCCTCCTTTCTTGTATAGCGGGATTACATTTGCTACCTTCCAATCCACTGGGACCATTCTACTATCTAGGGAATTCTGGAAGATCACACCAATGCATCCACTATCTCTACAGCCACCTCTTTTAGAACACTAGGATATAGGTCATCATGTCCAGGGGATTTGTTAGCTTTTAGTCCCATTAGTTTCTCAAGTACTTTTTCTCTACTGATATTAAATACTTTAAGTTCCTCACTCTTTTTAGCCCCTTGGTTCCCCACTATTTTGGGTCTGCTTTTTGTGTCTTCTACTGTGAAGACAGATACAAAATAATTGTTTAAAATCTCTGCCATTTCCTTATTCCCCATAATAATTTCACCTGTCTCAGCCTATAAGGGACTTTTACTACTCTCTTCCTTTTTACATACTTGTAGAAGCTCTTGCAATCTATTTTTATATTTCTTGCTAGTTTACTCTCATATTCTATTTTCTCCCTTTTTATCAATTTCTTGGTCATCCTTTGCTGGTTTCTAAAGCTCTCCCAATCCTCAGGCTTACTACTATTCTTTGCAACATTGGCCGGAAATTTCCCATTTCCGAGCATGTGGGTTTGGGCGCGGGTTGGCAGTAAAACATTCTTGAAATAGAGAGCACGTCGGGAACTCGCCGTCATCCCGCCCCCGCGCACATTTAACTTGGTTAGCTTTGAAGGCACGACACGGACCCAATCGGCAGAGGCGAGCAACCTCATTGAAGTCATTAAATGCTTGTTGAAAGACCATTAAGAGGGTTTTTGACGCCAGCTTTGAACTTTTACTGCAGGAGCACGGGTATCACGGAGGTTGGGTGCCTCACCTGTGAAGGGGAGGCGGAAGCTCAGTGGCCATTGGTGAGCTCATTCATTGACAGCTGGGAAAAGCACATAAATACTGTAACATTACACCTCATTACTTGCCTCATGGAAAAGCTGTTGCTTACACCATTTTGTCCACAGATTTGGGTGTCTGCAGCTTGCAGGTCATTGCTGAAACCTCAGAAGCCACTCTCACCACATTGCTACTCAGTATCACAACATTGAGGGATTGGCCCTCTGATCTCCACTTTACCTGCCATCCAGTACATCAGCACGGGTGCCGCTTATACTGTCTCACCTTGGTCCTCAGAATCAGACCAATATCAGCCCCAACATCAACAACACCAGCAGCAACAGCAGCAGCAACCAAAACAGCAGCCTTCTCCCCAACGACCTGATGCTCCACAGGAGAGAGGGGGTCAGCACAGGGCTGCAGCACACCGGAGGCGATACTCAAACACAGGGTATACAGGCAGAGGATGAGCTTCCTGGACATGACTGAGCAGCAGTGCTTCATGCATGTGTGCACCAGATTCCCTGACAGCTGTCATGACTCTTTCGTCCTGCACCAGTCCACCCTCCCTCAGGCTATCGTCGCCATGTCGTTGCAGACATTTCTAGCTTGCTGGAACAAGACCTGCTGCCCAGAGGTTCTGATGGACATGCCTTACCAGTGGATGTCAAAGTCACCACCGGCCTCAACTTCTTCACCTCAGGCTCCTTCCAGGGATCTGCAGCAGATATTTGCAGGATCTTGCAGGCTACCACCTACAGATGCATCACCCAGGTGACCGATGCCATGTTTCACAAGTCACCCAAACTTTGCCACTGATGAAGCCAGTGTTACTGAGCAGGTGCTCGGCCTTGCGGCTCTGGCTGATTACCCACAGGTGCAGGGCATCTTCGGCTGCACACATGTGACCATGAAGGCACCCCCACATCACCCAGGAGTGTTTGTGAACCGCAAGGGCTTCCACTCCCTCAAGGTGCAGCTCGTCTGCAACCATAAAATGATCATCATGCATGTGTGCACCAGATTCCCCTTCAGCTGTCATGACTCTTTCATCCTGCACCAGTCCACCCTCCCTCAGCACTTCGCACCTCCAAACAGAATTACCGGCTGGCTGCTTGGAGACAAGGGCTATCCACTGAAGACGTGGCTCGTGACACCCTTGAGGAGGCCAAGTACTGAAGCCGAGGAGCACTAAAATGAGAGGCACATGTCCACCAGATGTGTCACAGAGCAAGCAATAGGCATGCTGAAGATGCGCTTCAGATGCCTTCACAGATCTGGAGGAGCTCTTCAGTACGCACCAGCCAGGGTCTCCAAAATCATTGTTGGTTGCTGCGCGCTGCACAACAAAGCGCAGCAGCAAGGATTGGAGCTGCAGGAGGAGCAAGGCGCAGAGCGCACAGCCTCTTCAGAGGAGGAGGGGGAGGAGGAACAGGTGGAAGAAGAGGAGGAGGAACCTGAGGTGGAGAAGGCACCAGCAGCAGCGTACATTGCTGCCTGGGAGGCCCGGGATGTCCTCATCATGGCCAGATTTACTTAACTTGCTCCAATGCGGCCTCATGGTTGTACTAAAATCCCCCCCAACCCCCCGCAACAACACCATAAAGCAGCCCTACACTGACCAATCCATTCCTCTCACCCAAAGCCCCAGTGCTGGAGGTTAAGTAATGTCTCACCGTTCACTCCAAGTGACAAATCCACTTCCACGGTAACAGGCAAAAATGGACAAAACGGGAAAGTTGTGCAAAGAAATAAATTTATGTGGGTCTTAAATATAACTGAAACTTAGCACTAACATTCATTCATACCCCCATGTGCATACATTGTGCATCTACTTTGGTGTCATTTTTCTTTTCCGAGTGCTTCTATAAGGTACAACCCCTGTGGCTTCAGCAGAGGTAGAGGCAGGTTGCTCACTTACCTCACTTAGACACTTTTGGCGGACGTCCTCTGGGTTTTGGAGCCTGTGATTGCCCCACCAAAGTCTGCTCCTCCTGCAACTGTGCAGGGGCAAACTCGGCCATCGGGATCCGAGGCAGCATGTGGGGCTCTGACTGAGAGGGAGGCAACGGGGGAGAAGTGTGAGTGCTTTGAGAAGAGCCCCCACTTCCATGTCCCCTGTCACCATCATCCCTCTCATGGGCCACCCACACTTCCCTGCTAGCAAGGAGCTGGAGAGCACCTTGCTGCACAGCAGTGGGGCGATGAACGCCCAAGTCTACGTTTATATCCCTCCTCAAGAGGAGGTCAATGACCGCCTGCCATCTGTTGTCCACAGCTAGCGCGTGCTCATGTGACTGGCGCATTTGCTGTTCCATGCAGGTGGCCATCCTTTCCATGGAGGAGCACATCGTCGCCATCGCCTGCGACATGGTGGTGCTCGTGTTGGAGATGGATTCTTCCATTCTCTGAACATTTGTAGACATCAAAAGATGCCAGAGCCTCATGCAATTGTTGCTGCCCCTCCAAGATCACCCTCTCTCTCGATGGCCCCCGAGGCTCAGTATCTGCCTGCAGCTCAGCAGAGCACGCATGTTTCCTACATTATAACAGTGGCTACATTTCAAAAATACTCATTGATTATAAAGCGCTTTGGGATGCCCTGAGGTCGTAAAAGGCACTATATCAATACAAGTCTTTCTTTCCTTCACTCTCTCTGAATCTCTTTCTTAGATCTCTGACTTTGTCCTTGTAACCAGGGCAGCTACATATTGGGGGTAACCTCTGATATAAACAATGGGCCATGCAAGTACAAACTGAATTTGAAATTCAATTCAATTAAAATTCTACTGGCACAGCAAGATGCCAATCGTTCAACTGTCACACAACTTAACTCAAATATATATCTAGGTAACTGATTTAATTGAAAAATGACCTGTTGTATGGATAAGATATTCAATGAGCAAAATGGTTGACCAATCATAAACGACTAAGGGAGTCAGCATAGCTCATTAACCTCTGGGCTCGTGAAATGTGAAACCAGGCATCTTTTGCATTTTATTTTTTTTGGAGAACTACAAAGGATGGTTGTTTACTCTTATACAGTTATACATATCGTCGTACATTGAATAAATTGTTGGGTGTCTGTGCATTTTGAAGTATTTCTTGAGTTTGTAGACCAGTCCTTACTAACACAATACCATTTAAATAGAAGGTTAAAATGACTGAAGCAGTAACAACAAGGTGGGATACCTAGATTTTGGAAGGTGCGGCATTACTTAATGCTTTCGATAAATCCACTCATATTTTAGTGCATGTATTTTTTTTTATTGCTGCATAAAAAAAGAAAAATGAGATCATTGTATTGAAACATCTATGCAGCAATTAAGAAATCAGGTCATGTGGTGCAGCCAAAAGCACGGCTGGGAAGGTGATTTGATAACACAGCACACTGCGGTGGGATTGCGCAGTGTCACGACGGAAGGGCAAGCAGATACAATCTCTGCATTTTTGAGTTGCTGATCTCAGTTAAGTTGCTGCAGGAGAAGGCTAGGGAAAGTTGGATGGAGCTAAGCAGCAGAGGGCAGATACCTTCCCACAGGAGGCAGGTATAAATCAGAGGGAGATTTATTCCTCGGTACCGGTAAATGCATCTGCTAGTGCCATTGGAGTAGATTCAGAAACAGATTGCTGACCAGGTCTAAGGATCGCAGCTGATGTGTGACTCTTGGAGACTGAGGGGGTAAAGAAAAAGTACAGACATTCATACTGCATTCTTATTATAGTAACAGCACTGGTAGTGCTGGGAGATATCTGAAATTGTGAGTGATCTCAATGGTAATACGACTTTTAAGCATTAAAATTTGCTGAGACGCATCACTGAGAAACTTACTAACTGATTGAGTTCACAATTTTTGTGGCTCGTTGGTGTAGCGGCATGCTTTTTGCTTTGGGATTCATGACTGAAGTTTGCAAAAAGGTCCTGGGTTCAAATCCAGGACGAGCCCTCGTTATTGTAAATTTCTATGATTCTATAAACCCTCAGCACATTTAAAAAGTACTTGGATATGCACTTGAAGTGCCGTAACCTACAGGGCTACGGACCAAGAGCTGGAAAGTGGGATTAGGCTGGGTAGCTCTTTTTCGACCGGTGCGGACACGATGGGCCGAATGGCCTCCGTCTGTGCCATAAATTTCTATGATTCTATTATAGACCAACTCTAAAAAACACGAATCATTGAACATATAGAAATATGTGAAAGAAAGATGTAGTAACTTCTTGATGAAAAGTTATTGACCTGAAACGTTAACTCTGTTTCTCTCTCCACAGATGCTGCCTGACCTGCTGAGTATTTCCAGCATTTTCTGTTTTATTTCAGATGTCCAGCAGTTTGCTTTTGTGTAAGAACTTCTTAATTGATTTCCATGCTGATTTGAAGAGTTGCTAATAAAGATCAAATAAAATCATTCTATGAGTGGGGAGAGGGAAGAGCTCTCACTTGAATCAATGTAATGGCCATACCTTGGAATCCATTTCCCAATCAGTTCACCCTCCTCCTCCCAAACCCACATAATATATCTTTAAAATGTTCACTCCTTTTTCTCCAAATGATGTAACCTCATGGTATTGCGACAGCATGTGCGGCAGATTGCCACCTTTTTTGCCACAACTCTAGCAAAAGACTTTCACAGAATTGTCCATTTTTCATGTTGTGCAGGGATCAGATAAGTCAGTGTTATCCTCCTTCTTACTGGCATTCAGTCATAAAACACCGCAGTTGAAATGAGAAGGCTGTGCGCTTAAATCTTTCCCAATTCTACTGAAAGAAAGCTAAGTTTGATGGTACTGCTGAGGGGTGAACAATTTGACAGTTTAAAATGAAATTCATCACACTTCGTGTGTACAAGAGTGTCAGCCTGTGGTCAGTGGGCAGCACTCTCGCCTCTGAGTTGGAAAGTTGGAGCTTCAAGCCCTAATCCCGAGACTTGAGCACAAAATCCAGGCTGACACTCCAGTGCAGTGCTGAGGGAGTGCTGCATTGTCGGAGGCGCCACCTTTCAGATGAGACGTTAAACCGAGGCCCCGTCTGCCCTCTCAGGTGGACGTAAAAGACCCCATGGCACTACTCGAAGAGCAGGGGAACTCTCCCCAGTATCCTGGCCAATATTTTTTCCTCAACCAAAAAAGATAAATTATCTGGTCATTATCTCATTGCTAATTATGAGAGTTTGCTGTGTACAAATTGGCTGCCCTGTTTCCTACGATACAACAGTGTCTACACTTCAAAAATACTTCATTTGCTAAAAGGCACTTTGGGACGTCCTGAAGTCTTGCAAGGCGCCATATTCGCAAGTTCTTTCTTTCTTTCTTTTTTTTCTTTCTTTGGCTTCAATTTGATTATTAAAGAGGCCTATAAGAGTCTTCAAATCACTTGGGTCAAGTGAACGTTCTGGCCATGGTCTCTGAGTATGAATAATTTATTAAGAATAATGGTGCCAGGGCACCCTATATATGTAAAATGTATTAGTTTTTGAATTGAGAGGACAACAATGTTAAACACACATCTTATTAGCTGCACTAACTTGTAAAAAGTTTTGATCCTTTTTCCCCCTAGGAAATGAAAAACTATCAGTACGCTTGAATGCTTTATTTTTGGGCTCTCATCCCATTAATTAAACTTTGGGCCTCATATGAAACAGTTAATATTATTAACAGCCAAGTTTTCAGCTACTCTTTGGCATCATACTTGCCCATGATCTTTCAGGTGGTCCAACGTGTGTATATCTTCGTGTCATTAATGTTAATTGTTGGAGGGTGCCATTATATTTCCAGCCCAAAGCTTATTGACTGTATAACCGCAACATTTACATTTTCTGTAAATCAAGGAAGACTACAAAGCTTGTCGATGTAAAAAGTTCTCAGAAGTAAGATTTACGATGTTCCGCAAAACTCAGTTTGTTGCTGGACAGCAGGTTGGTGGATTAGTCAGATAAAGGGCAGATTAAATTTAATGTGGAGAAATGAGAGGTGATACATTTTGGGAGAGAGAATGAAAGGAAATATACACTAAATGGCAAAACTTTAAAAGAAGTAAAGAAACAGGGAGATTTAGGGGTTCAAGTACACAATCTTTAAAAGTGGAAGGACAAGTTAATAAGCCTGTAAAAAAACATGTGATCATAGGTTTCATGAATAGGGACATACGAAAAGAAAGAGGTAATGCAAAACCTATACAAATAATTGAAACGGCTTTAGTTAGAATGTTTTTTTCACTTTTGGCACCTTACTTTAGTAAGGCTGTTAAGTTCATAAAGAGGGTTCAGAAGGCATTCACTGAGATGATACCCGGATTGAGGGGTATAAGTTTTGAGAAGCTATAGGGTAACCAAAGCATTTTTCGCAAGAATGCAGAAGGTTAAGAGGAAACCTAATAGAGATATTCATATTATAAGGGGTTTTGATAAAGAAAACTATTTCCATTGGCTGGTGAGTCAGTAACTCAAGGACATTAATTCAAGATCATCACCAAAAGAGCAGAAGGTGAGGTTAGGAGAATTCTTTTAAGCAGAGGGTTGTTAGGACACGGAACACCTATCAGAAACAATGATGGAAACAAAATCCATGATAACATTTAGAAGGGAATTGGATAAGTGTTTGAAAATGAAAAAAAATGAAAAGGGTATGGGGAAAGGGCAGGGGAATGGAATTAAATGGAAAGCTCTGTCAGGTTTTTTTTCCTGTGTTGTAAAATTTCATAGGTTAGAAACTCTGATGGTTTGGCAGCAAATCTAATGGAAGTCAGTGGGGACACAATTTGAAACTTAGAGAGGATACTTTAGTTTTACAGCACCTTTAAGTTCTGCCTTAAATTCTGCTGGAAGTGAGGGAGGGTGTAGGATACGCCCACCCTAGCCAAGGTGCAGCCATGCAACACATGGCATTATAAATGCTAAACTCCAAGATTTACACCCTAGGCTCTACCAATTTAAGGTATGCCACTATAAAATAGGGGTAACTTCGAACAGCAGCTGAGGAAGGCTGGCTGTTTCATAATGTTAGTTAGAGGCGCATAAGTTTGGTCTTTTATCAAAAAATGTTTTGCTCTTTATTTTGGAGGTTTCCCTTGAGACTGTTTCTTGTTTGGGGAATTCCCCTAAAATGAAACGCATGGCTCCAAAATGTTTTTCCCCTACAGGGAGTCCCATGTTTATCATTTATTTGTTGGGAGAGGAGGAAGAACAGCAGGCAACCCGGGAAGCCAGACTTCTAAGGTAGTACCGGTGAAGATCCAGACCCTCCTACAGATAGTCAGACACCAGGTTATATAGCCCCAGAAGATCATTCCTTAATATGTCCATGAAGTTATGTGGCAAAAGGCCACTGAGTTTTTCTGGGCCTCATGGCATAAATGGGCAGTTGGTGGTGACATGTGCTTTAGACCCACCGCTAATATTTAAATATGCTGAGCCCAGAATTTAGGTCTGATTGGGCAGTGGGAGTTCCACTCCACCACATATGTGGTGGCAGATTGTAGGAGTCAGAATTTCAGAACTTATGAATCATATGAAATTTAAATGAGGGCAGTGGCAGTGACAGAGTAACTGTGACTTTTAAATGGATAATGTTAACATTTAATACAGAGGGAACAGCTTTACCCATTTTTGGGTATCAGTTTATCTGTTTCATGTTTGTGTTCGATGCTGCTGAGGTGGAGTTTTTTGGGATCAATGCTCTGTTGCCACTGATGTTGTAACTGCAACCCTTTTTGGCATTTGAACAGAGCACGTATAACTGGACTCTTTTCACTAAGATTCTGCAAGTCCGCAAAACGTTTTTGTGTTTTTTCTTTGCAATATTTCATTTGCTGAAGTTTTGAAAAGGTTCATTTATTCACAGAGAGTTCTTGCTTAGTTGCAGATATTTTGTTGAATATTACAATTAGGCAAGTAGGTGGTATTCACAAAGCTCATGTCTACACACCACAGAAACTTGAATTACAAAATGCACTAGTTCCTGCTAATTATCCATAAGTAAAATAACACCAACCCACGCAACATTCACCTTGATTGCATTTCTGATAACAAGATGGGGAATGCATTAAAAGTGCCCCTCTTGGCTACAAATGGGCAGTCTAGTCGTAATAGCAGGTCAAATAGGAGTTCTACCAAAAAGCAGGATTTCTGAATGTTCTGTGTTTGTTAAGAACGGGTTACATTTCACAAATGGCAGGTGGACTTAGGGGGTACGGTAGCATAGTGGTGATGTTACTGGACTAGTAATCTGGACTAATGACCCAGAGACAGGAGTTCATAATCCTCACCGCAGCAGCTGGGGAATTTAAATTCAATTAATAAACCTGGAATAAAAGCTAGTATCAGTAATGGTGACCATGAAACTAGTGGATTGTCGTTAAAAAACCATCTGGTTCACTAATGTCCTTTAGGGAAGGAAATCTACCGTCCTTCCCTTACCAAGTCTGGCATATGTGTGACTCCAGACCCACAGCAATGTGGTTGACTCTTAAATGGCCCAGCAAGCCACTCAGTTACCACCACCTTCTAAAGGGCAGTTAGGGATGGGCAATAAATGCTGGCCTTGCCAGTGACACCCACATCCTGTGAATGAATAAAAAAACAACTTGGTATTCAAATACAAAATTAGCCTCCCACATTTGTTGTCTGAATGTTCAAGTCCCCATATATTCTGTTTAGGCCCAAGCAAAGGCATAAGAAATAGGAGCAGGAGTAGGCCATTCAGCCCCTCGAGCCTGCTCCACCATTCAATAAGATCATGGCTGATCTGATCTTGGCCTCAACTCATGTATTGGTTCAGCTATTTGTTTTTCCTCTCTATCCTTTGTTTGATTGTCCATTAGACTTTAATGTCTGGAACACTGTGTTGACTATTTATAGTTCTGCTGCTTAAAATCTATCACTGCCTCCATTTAAAAAAAAACCTGAGGTAGTTATGTACTGGGGTGCATCTCGAGGGCATTTAATTATCAGTCAAAACAGGTTATTTGAACCTTTTAGAGATCATTGATGAGGACACTTTTCTGGAATATTGTGCACAATTTTGGACAACCTATATTAGGCAGGAGCGAATTCATGGAAGTGTGACAAGAATGATTCTTAGATATAGAACTTTAAATCAAGATGAGATCTCACTAGCACGAGACCAGAGATTAAAAGAAATGGTTCCCCTATCGTGTAGTGAATATGTGGAAGAGACACTCAGGAAGAACAATTAAATCTCTGTGGATTCACTTAATCCAAAAAGGCTTGATGAATATCTGGTTGAAATTGGAATTGGAGCTATATAAAGATATAGACAGAGATGAACAAGTGTCCAACGAAAAACAGTACTATAGTAAAACTGTGCTAGTGGTACAATGGATAAGTCATCTGTGGAATGCAAACAGCCAAAGTTGAATAATGCAGAATGCAATAGAAAGATGTTCTGAAGTTTCACTTGATTGCCATTTGGGGCCAGGCAGAGATTTTGCAGAGCATGGTGCGCTCATACAGGTGTTCTTTTGGAAGTGCAAAAGACCCATAACTCATGGGCACTGTAAGGGCCATTGATAATGTGAGTCTATCTTCTGTACCTGTTGAATAATTGTAGACATTGTTTGGTTATAGATGATTGGGAATTTAAAACAATTGGTAAACTATTAAAGATAATCCAAGTAAATGTAATTGGTAATCTCTTCTGTGCGCATGGAGAGGCACAGTGGCATGGACCCAATGAATAAATAGTAATTTAGTCAAGTGTATTGTTGTTTTTATATTTCACTTGAGTGAATTATCACTCATGTGGGCAATGAAAATACTATTCACTCCCAGAGAATAAATATCATTTAATTTAGAAGCCAGAAGATTTCTATCTTCCCTATCTATAGTACTCAGAGTTATAGATATTGAGTTGCATTTTCCCAGAATGTTCATTGTGTTTGCTTGATAGCCTGTGATCTACATACCTGGCAGCGCCATTCTTCTCAGCGCTGTTTCAACTCCCCCTTGCCCCCGCCATTTTTACTAAAGACCTACATTACGACTAACATTTCGCAAGAGCATTGTTCGGTTAACTACTGGGAAATCTGTGAATAGGCCAGTATCTTTCTCAAGGAAAAAGCATGGTAATAATAAGTGGAAGGAGGACAAGTGCCCTGGAAGACCAGTTCCCATTATATTTTCCTCAGGTTTTTCCTGTACTTTATGCAGGTGATTGGATTAAGTGCAACATTTGTCCGATAAAACCTTTCAAAATGTTATGTTCCTGTTTTGCAAACAGAGAAACCACATCAGTAAAGTAGCTGACATGATAATCTGGTTCCTCTCATGTATGTTCCTGTGTTTTCTTCACTGAAGGTTATGCCAAAACGCAACGGTCACTATTTGAAGCAGCCCATGCTGTTTGCAGGCTGTTCAGGAGATTGCTGAAATACCCCAAACAGCTGGCAGAATGTCATGTGGTTTGTAAAAAGACCAACTGATCTAAAATTACATGAGTGGGTCAGCTGGAGAGATACTGTTCTAGCATAATTTTTTTTCTGTGACCAATTGGATAATGCTGGTAGTGTTGGAGATGGTACAGAACTCAATCAGGTTTTCAAATAGCAGCCTGTCTTCATGGTAGTTAGCTTGAATGGTGGTGGTATAACCGAGAACAGGAAGCTCCCATTGACAGCAATTTCTATTGAACACAGCATATTGCATGTTCCTTTGATAAAACAGTTCACACCGGAAGAAAACAATTGTATTTTGCTCCCTACAATCCCATTACTTGTCAATTAAAATATATTCAAGTTACATGATCTTGGATATCAGGGCTTTCACTAAGTTCTAGTGACTATGTTTGAAAAAAAAAAATGGTATTTGGCACAGGGCAAAGGTTAAGTGCCTAAATGACTATGAAAGTCTTTTTTTTACAAAAGGAACATGAAAAAATATAAACTTTTTACTTAAACTTATGTCAAATGAAAAATAAGAGTCTGTTACTTTATCATTTTAAATATCCAAAATTCTGGCTATGCTTTGCATTCACATGCATGTTTCAGCTGGTGTCATTTTCAACAGACTCTTTACATATCTTTGGCCAGCTGGAAGCACTCTTGCTTCTGTACCTGTAAGAGAGTGAGGACAATCTTCAGGCCGCAACTGACCATTACCGTTCCTGCACCAGTGCAAATATTACTCTGCATTGTAGCCGCCATGGCCCTTGCAACAGATGGCATAGCTCAGTATTTGCCTCTCTGCCGAGGCAGATACTCAGCATGCAGGCAATTGGTGATCCTGTTATTTCAGGTAGGTTTTTGCCAAGGCCTGCAGGTATGGTTGTGACATCTTGACAGGTGTGACCAAACAGGCAATGCTGCCTGTTGATCACCCTTGCACGCCATCTTTCAAGCAGTTCCATTAAACCATGGTATACTGTGTTTGGACTGTCTCTGAAGAAACTTCCTATATAAGGGTTAGTCAGCTATTCACATCACATTGTGATACCCTTTGAGGTCTATTGGTGAAGTCTCTTTTAGCAACAGGAGCCTCCACCCACAATGTCTGCCAAAGAGAGGTATGCTACCCTTGTCTGCAGATGTTGGGATGCAGATGACAGCAGGAAGGCACAGAGCACCTCTTGGGCAGCCTGGCCTGCCTGACCTGCCAAGCATTTTCCCACAGCTCCACCTCTGCCTCCAAACACATCCGTTTTGGAGGATCCCTGGTGGCAAACACGCTGGTGCCAATAAAGGAAGCTTAGGGCCAAAAAAAATTATAAAGCAACTGGCACAAAGGCTCATGAAAGCCTAAGTGCTGGCTGGAGAAAAACAAAAACAAAATCACAAAAAGTACCTTTAAAAGGCCCCATGCTTTTACTATTAAAATCTATGTGCCGTTTAAAGGCTGCCTGGCCTGGGGGCCCATCTGAGGCCTCCTTCCTGCTGGGTTTCACTGGGTGTGCTGGAGATTCAGCATTTGGCCGAACGGTGAGAGAGAATGTGACCACGACCTCTCCTGCCCCGTTTGCATAGGCTAGTAAAGCTTACGCTTGCTTCGGACATTGGGCTTCAGCCACTGACTGAGGCCCAACCAGAAGATAGAGCGGGAGCTAAAACCAGCAGGAATCTGGCACAACAGAATATCGTGGATTATCTGAATTCTACCACCCCACTAGTGCCCCACGTTGGGTTCGAAAGAAGCTGAAAATCAACCCCAAATTTCCGTGGCATTGCAGGTACACGAAAAACAAAACTGCAATATGCAGCCGGAATGAGTGGATTTGTGCAAACGTGTGATTGATCCCAGTGATTGATCCCAGTGATTGATCCCAGTGATTGATCCCAGAGTGTGATTGATCCCAGATTGATCCCAGTGATTGATCCCAGTAATTGATCCCAGAATGTGATTGATCCCAGATTGATCGCAGTGATTGATCCCAGTGATTGATCCCAGTGATTGATCCCAGAGTGTGATTGATCCCAGTGATTGATCCCAGTGATTGATCCCAGAGTGTGATTGATCCCAGTGATTGATCCCAGTGATTGATCCCAGTGATTGATCCCAGTGATTGATTCCAGAGTGTGATTGATCCCAGTGATTGATCCCAGTGAATGATCCCAGTGATTGATCCCAGTGATTGATCCCAGTGATTGATCCCAGAGTGTGATTGATCCCAGTGATTGATCCCAGTGATTGATTCCAGTGATTGATCCCAGTGATTGATCCCAGAGTGTGATTGATCCCAGTGAATGATCCCAGTGATTGATCCCAGTGATTGATCCCAGTGATTGATCCCAGTGATTGATCCCAGAGTGTGATTGATCCCAGTGATTGATCCCAGTGATTGATCCCAGTGATTGATCCCAGTGATTGATCCCAGAGTGTGATTGATCCCAGTGAATGATCCCAGTGATTGATTCCAGTGATTGATCCCAGTGATTGATCCCAGAGTGTGATTGATCCCAGTGATTGATCCCAGTGATTGATCCCAGTGATTGATCCCAGAGTGTGATTGATCCCAGTGATTGATCCCAGTGATTGATCCCAGTGATTGATCCCAGAGTGTGATTGATCCCAGTGATTGATCCCAGTGATTGATCCCAGTGATTGATCCCAGAGTGTGATTGATCCCAGTGAATGATCCCAGTGATTGATTCCAGTGATTGATCCCAGTGATTGATCCCAGAGTGTGATTGATCCCAGTGATTGATCCCAGTGATTGATTCCAGTGATTGATCCCAGTGATTGATCCCAGAGTGTGATTGATCCCAGTGATTGATCCCAGTGATTGATCCCAGAGTGTGATTGATCCCAGTGATTGATCCCAGTGATTGATCCCAGTGAATGATCCCAGTGATTGATCCCAGAGTGTGATTGATCCCAGTGATTGATCCCAGTGATTGATCCCAGTGAATGATCCCAGTGATTGATCCCAGAGTGTGATTGATCCCAGTGATTGATCCCAGTGATTGATCCAAGAGTGTGATTGATCCCAACATGTGAATCTTCCTTTTTTATTCCTAGGCTTCTCAATGCAGTAATATCCAAACATTTTGAGGAATGTTTAAAGAAAATAAATGGAACCGGAGTTGGTTTAGAATTTACCTCTCTGCAGTGCTGATAATTGCACTTCCTGACAGCACAAAGTAACCCGACATGCTGGATTCTAAGTTATGATAATCTCTGCCTTCCCACACATTAAAATATGTATCAACAGCCTGAGCTCATTTTATTTCTTAATATTTTTCTGATAAAAATGATGGATTTAAGATTACTTCCAAATATTTAATATATTACAGATGTTTGTACTCTGGCACACATAACCGTCCATTCTCCTGGGAAACTAGCAGGTACATATAATAACTCGTGTCCTCTCAGTACTTATTTATCATACTTGGCTAAGTCTTTTGAAGCAGCTTGAGTAATTTGGCAAGTGAGGCACAATTCATTTAACCCTGTGAGTACTCGCTCCCTTCCAAAGCACAAAGTGTTTGTACGGTTGCTCTGCAGTATATTTTCTGAACTGATATGCATAAATGTTTGATTTAGGCCCATACCTATTAAAACATTCATCTTCCAAATGATTAATTTAGTTTTGTGCAATTCTAACTACAGTAATGTCTGAATTGCAAACAGAAAATGAGTTGCCTGCTGTTTGTGGGCCAGATTGCCAAGCATTGCGGGCCGTATACGAAGACTCACAGGCTGTGATTTGGACACCACAAGTTTAAAATATGTGAATTCTCATTAATAATTATAAGTATGATTACTAAAAGAATTTGTTGGCAGAGTTCCAGCTTAGCATTGAAAAGAAGAGACAAGAATATACATATAATACTTCAGTCTTCAGTATTGATTGCTTTATGATGGAAGTTAGAATTTGTAAGCCAGATCGGGGTGTGGTCCTTACAATCTTTCAGGGATCAAGTTCCACTTATGTGACATTTTTACTTTACTATACGCCGAGTTACTAGCAGAAGTAACTCAGTTGAAGTAATGATTAATGAGGGAGGTTACTGCACTTAATGAATTTTCCACGAAACTTATTTTCAGGGTAAGATCTCCAGTCTGTTTCCCATGACTTCCACCCACTCTCTTCTAGGAATTAGAGTTCCAGTTATTTAATGACATGAGAACAAGGGAATCTATGATGATTTCAAATATTTGGGTAACCACAATGGCATTACTATAAATATTAGATTATTAAAGGCCTTGAAATATTAACCATGTGTTCCCAAAACAGTGGATATTTAATCCTATTGTAAGAAGCACGGTTTCCAAAAAACTATGGAACTGCTTAATAATTTAATCAGGAAATACCACTGTGTGTTTTTGGTCCTTTCCACACTAATACTTTTCCTAAATGTGGCTGAAGATTTTTCTGACATATGCTGACAAGATGAAAGTGTGAGCAAAGGGGACAAGCCAAATCTACAATATGCTGCATGTGTGTGACCTCTGCATGCAAACAGCTTTAGAAGGTGTTGACACTGGGTCAAGATGATATATATTTGAGGCATCTGTGTTTATCCCACATCTCTGCCTCCTACCAGTGATACAGGCACAAAGGGGAATCATGTCTACTGGAACTATTAATTGGCCACTGAGAGGTGGGATCAATTTAGTTTACATTATTTTCACATTTCAAAGCTAGAATTGTGTAAATGCATTTGTTCAGATTATCTTAGTCATTATAGCTGTAGCACTGTTACAACCAACAAAAAGTGAATGTATATTGACATTTCTGAACCAGTTAAACTAATTATTGAAAACATGTTTCAGTTGAAGACTTAGAATCATAAATTATAGAATGATACAGCACAGAAGGAGGCCATTCGGCCCATCGTGCCTGTGCCGGCTCTTTGGTAGAGCTGTCCAATTAGTCCCACTGCCCTGCTCTTTCCCCATAGCCCTGTAATTTTGTTTCCTTCTAGTATTTATCTAGTTCTCTTTTTGAAAGTTACTATTGAATCTGCTTCCACCATTCTTTCAGGCAGTGCATTCCAGATCACAACAACTCGCTGTGTAAAAAAATGTTTCCTCATGTCACCTCTGGTTCTTTTATGAATCACCTTAAATCTGTGTCCTCTGGTTACCGACCCTTCTGCCAGTGGAAACAGTTTCTCCTTATTTACTCTATCAAAACCATTCATGATTTTGAATACCTCTATCAAATGTCCTTATAACCTTCTCTGTACTAAGGAGAACAACCCCAGCTTCTCCAGAAGCGTTGTTTCAGCATTCCAGTGGGTTGCTCTATCACATTTCATGTGGCAGCATGGCTTTTGTTATATGTATACTGCCCACGTGTACATGGGTTGCGCACCAGAGTCATGAGTCATGTTGTTAACGGATAGTCCTTGTCGCCCAGTAACCACCCTCTGGTTGGTCGTGGTGCCTCAAATGCAGATGGCACAGCGGACAGCCGCCTGACTGCTGCTAGGATACCGGTCATTGACCTGCATGAAACGATGCAATTGGTCGCACACCAGCTGGACGTTTGAGGGAGTGGAAATCCTTTTGGTTGCGGTACATCTCAGAGTTCACACGCGGTGCGCCGTGTGTGCAGTCAATAGCACCCTGCACCATGGGGAAGCCTGCAATCCTCGCGAAGCCTCGTGCTCGCACCGCCTGCTGCTCTCTGGCAAGACAGCATGAAATGTAGTCAACTCTCTTGGAATAGAGAGCCTCAGTGACCTCCCTTACACAACAGTGGACGGCAAACTACGAGATGTTGCAAATATCTCCAGCTCCAGCCTGGTAGGAGCCAGACACATAAAAGTTCATGGCCACGGTCACCTTCACAGCCACTGGCAATGCGGTTTGTGTAGAAGCCTTGAAGTCAGGACAAAGTCCTTCAGCACCTGCCACACCACCCCCTGTAGACTTTATCAACTTTAAAGAACTCTAGAAATCACCAAATACTTGTACAATCGCAGCAACAGCCTATAGAAATCAACCAGCAACTAACCTGTAAGTAGTTGATGATCCCTTTAAACAGCGCTGATGAGGGGTCCTTCCTGCTGCTGAACGCGTGTTCAGCTGTGCGAGGTTAAGAGAGGGCGTCGGCTGGAGCATTGAGCTCCAAAATGGTAGCGCTGGCGTCAAATCAGCATTGCATGCTGATTGATGTCATGATCTGCCTACACTGCATACTTCTACGCCTGCTCACTTTGGACGCGCTGATACCCTCACCAACACGATGCCTGGCGTGACTCGCCCCAGAAGTGCGCGCACATGCCGCGGATGCCATTTTGGACCTCTCAGGGCATTCGTAGCGCCCAAGAAACTGGAGCTAAGGATCTGAATTTTGCGTCCTATGCCTCTATTATTAAAGTCAACAATCCCATATGCTTTTTTAACAGCATTCTCAATTTGTCCTGCCACCTTCAAAGATTTGTGTAGATACACCCCCAGGTCTCTCTGTTCCTACACCCCCTTTAACATTGTACCATTTAGTTCATATTGCCTCTCCTCATTCTTCCTACCAAAATGTATCACTTCACACTTCTCTGCGTTAAATTTAATCTGCCATGTGTCCGCCCATTTCACCTGTCTGTCTATGTCCTCTTGAATCTGTTACTATCCTCCTCATTGTTAATTACATATCCGAGTTTCATGTCATCTGCAAACTTTGATATTATGCCCTGTATACCCAAGTCCAGGTCATTAATATATATCAAAAAGAGCAGTGGTCCCAACACTGACCCCTGGGGGACACCAATGTACACCTCCCTTCGGTCTGAAAAACAACTATTCACCACTACTCCCTGCTTTCTGCCCCTTAGCCAATGTTTCCTGTTGTCACTGCCCCTTTAATCCCATGGGCTTTAATTTTTCTAACAAGTTTATTATGTGGTACTTTGCCAAATGCCTTTTGAAAGTCCATACACACAACATCAACCACACTACCCTCATCAGCCCTCTCCTTTACTTCATCAAAGAACTAACTTACCATCAGAGACGGTGTTGCACACTAATGTTTCATGGGTACATTTTTATTGTTTAGTGTGTCCGCTGTGGCTCAGTGGTAACACTCTCATCTCTGAGTCCCACTCCAGAGACTAGAACACATAACCCAGGCTAACAGTTCAATGCAGCACTGAGGGAGAGTTGCGCTGTTGGAATTGCCATCTTTCAGATGAAATGTTAAACGTCTGTCCTCTCAGGTGGACATAAACATCTCATGCCACTTTTTGAAGAAGCACAGGGGAGTTCTCCCAGTGTCTTGGCCAATATTTATCCTTCAACCAACATCACTAAAACAGATTATCTGATCATTATCTCATTGATTTTTGTGGGAGCTTGCTGTGCACAAATTGGCTGCTGCGTTTTGCTACATTACAACAGTGACTACACTTCAAAAAGCACTTCATTGTTTGTAAAGGATTTTCGGATGTCCTGAGGTCGTGAATAGCACTATATGAAAGCAAGTTCTTTCTTTCCTTATTGTTATTGCATCGTTAACTGTTATGAATAGTTATTGCTAACTTATTCCTTATATATACAGATTGGACAATTCTGGCCATAGAAGTTATTATACAATACAATAATAATCATAGAATCATAGATTGATACAGCAAAGAAAGAGGCCATTCGATCCATCGTGCCTGTGTTGGCTCTTTGGTAGAGCTATCCAATTAGTCCCAACCCCCTGCTCTTTCCCCATAACCCTATTAATTTTTTTCCCTTCAAGTATTTATCCAATTCTCTTTTGAAAGTTATTTTTGAATGTGCTTCCACCGTCCTTTCAGGCAGCGCATTCCAGATCACAACAACTCACTGTGTAAAAAAATTTCTCCTCATGTCGCCTCTGGTTCTTTTGACAATCATCTTAAATCTGTGTCCTCTGGTTACTGACCCTTCTGCCAATGGAAACAGTTTCTCCTCATTTACTCTATCAAAACCGTTCATAATTTTGAGCACCTCTATCAAATCTCCTCTTAACCTTCTCTGCTCTAAGGAGAAGAACCCCAGCTTCTCCAGTCTCTCCACATAACTGAAGTCCGTCATCCCTGGTACCATTCTAGTAAATCTCTTCGACACCCTCTCTAAGGCCTTGACATCCTTCCTAAAGTGTGGTGCCCAGAACTGAACACAATACTCCAGCTAAGGCCTAACCAGTGTTTTATAAAGGTTTAGCATAACTTCCTTGCTTTTGTACTCTATGGCCTGGATTTTAGCCTGGAGGTGAGTTCTGTGTGGGGGGATGGGGCTGTTGTGAGGTTGGGAAACCCGGAAGAACGGTTTTCCCGAATGTCCTGCAGAATTTAACTGCAGGGCCCCATTAAGTGGGGCTCCCACCCATAGGCAGCCTGATTGACAGGCTGGAAGCCTTTCGGGCGTGATGCCTGCTTCACAGGCTGAAGCCTACGAGAACAGGTAGGTGTATTGGGGGAGTGGGAGGGTCTGGATTGTGGGGGTTCTGAATCACGGGGGGTCTGGATCGTGGTGAGGGGCATATGGTGGTCTGGGGGGGGCAGATGGTGGTTGGAGGGGTCCGATGGTGGGGAGAGTAGCAGATTGTGGGCGAGGGCATGTTTATTGGGTAGCTTGTTGGGCCTGGTGGAAACACTCCTGCTCCTCCTGGCCCACAAGCTGTGCTGTAAAGGCACCTACCTCATGGATCCAGCCCTTCTCGCCTGCTTTCAGCTGCGAGTTTCCTGAGGCTGGGGAAACCCATCTGCCTGTGGTTAAAAATAGAATTATAATATTTAAATTACCAACCCACTTCCCGCGAGCCGATTGGCTGCCCACCCCTCATTCTGCCTCCATTAAAACCGGAAGTGGGTGGATTCGAGGCGTGTTCGGTTCCTGTTCCAGATATTTGCATTTTAACCTCTGAAACGACCCCAACTCACCTGCTTTTTGGAGTTAAGATTCAACATTATGCCTCTATTAATAAACATGATGCGGAGATGCCGGTGTTGGACTGGGGTGGACAAAATTGAGAGGTCGCACAACACCAGGTTATAGTCCAACAGTTTTATTTGAAATCACAAGCTTTCGGAGCTTACTACTCCTTCGTCGGGTGAAGTAAAAAGATACAGAATCGCCAAAGCATATATAGATAGAGAACAATGCATGTGTACCTTACAATTGCAGACAACTAAATTAAATCATCCTGACTATCTGCCGAGGTGTGATAAAGTTAATCAGGTCAGCCAGGAAGGTACCACATCAAAGACATAGCAAGATACAACTGAGACAATGAGGTGGAGTCGCAGGGGGTCTAACGTGTCAAAAGCTGCCGTCTGTATGTAAAACGATAAGCTTTAAAATTTTTACTTTTTTACTGGGAAAATTTTTACTTTTTTACTGGGAATCACATCTGTGAACAAGCCAACGACGACTCGAGTCCGGATCACGTCATGTATCATGACATAAACCCAAGATCCCGGTTGAGACCGTCTTCATGAGTGCGGAACTTGGCTATCAGTTTCTGCTCGATGATTTTGCGTTGTCGTGTGTTCCTAAGGTTGCCTTGGAGAACGCTTACCCGCAGATCCGAGGCTGAATGTCCTTGACTGCTGAAGTGTTCCCCGACTGGGAGGTAACAATCCTGCCTGGCGATTGTTGCGCGGTGCTCGTTCATACGTTGTCTCAGTGTCTATTAATAAAGCCAAGGATCCCACATGCTTTTCCAACAGCCTTCTCAACTTGTCCTGCCACCTTCAAAGATTTCGGTACATACACCTCCAGCTCTCTCTGTTCCTGCACACAGTTTAAAATGTTACCATTTGGTTCTCTACTGCACTATCAAACCTACATTTATCATACGCCTCCTTTTCTGTTTCATTTTAATCTCTACATCTTTAGTCATCCAGGGAGCTCCAGCTTTAGATGCCCTTCATTTCCCCCTTGTGAGAATGTGTCTATTCTGTACCCAAACTATTTCCTCTTTGAAGGCTTCCCATTGTCAAATTGCTGTTTTGCCTGCCAATTTTTGGTACTTCATTGGTTGAGGTCGTGAAAGGCACTATATAAATGCAAGTCTTTCTTTTTTATTTTTGATTCCAATCCACCTGGGCTGCATCCCTTTTTAACTCACTGAAATTAGCCCTCCTTTATGCTTGATTGTTCCTACTCCCTTTCCATAACCATTCTAAACATGATGATATTATGATCACTGTTCCCCAAATGTTCCCCAACTGAAACATATTCCACTTGCCCCACTTCCTTCCCCAGAACTAGATCCAGCAATGCTTCCTTCCTCATTGGCTGGAAACACACTGATCCAGAAAGTTCTCTTGAACACATTTCAAGAATTCCTCCCCCTCTTTGCCCTTTACACTGTTACTATCCCAGTCTATATTAGGATAATTGAAGTCCCCCATTATCAATACTGTATAGTTCTTGCATTTTTCTGTAATTTGCCTGCAAATTTGTTCCTCTATCTCCTTCCCACTATTTGGTGGTCTATAGTACACACTCAGTAGTGTAATAGCTCATCTATTGTTCATTAATTCTAACCAAATAGATTCTGCCTTTGACCCCTTAACTACATCATCCCTTTTCCATGCTATAATAGTTTCTTTGACCAATACTGCCACTCCTACCCCCTCCTTTTTCCCATTCCCTATCTTTCCTAAATACTTTGTAGCCAGGAATATTAAGTTCCAATCCTCCTCTTCTTTGAGTCAGGTCTCTGTTACTGCCACAATATCATAGTCCCACCTGACAACCTGTGCCTGCGGCTCACCAACCTTATTTACCACACTACACGCACATGCACTCCAAACCCATCTTAGACTGCCTCACAGTGGCCCCCTGTCTCATCCCTCCTATTTCTGAACTATTCTTTTGCTCTGGTACTATCTGTCCCTCCCAGTCCTCTGTGCACCTTGTTTCTCCTCTTAAATGTTTCATCCTGCTGCTCATCCCCCTGCCACATTATTTTAAACTCTCCCCCACAGCGCCAGTTAACCTCGTCGTGAGGACATTGGTCCAAGCTCTGCTGAGGTACAATCCATCAATCTTGAACAGGTTCCCTTCTGCCCCAGAACTGGTCCCAATGCCCCAGGAATCTGAAGCCCTCCCTCCTGCACCATTTCTCCAGCCACCTGTTAACCTGTTTTATCCTACTATTCCTAATAAATATTTTTTGCTATGATTTCATATGACCATTTCAAGAATTGGGGAATCAGGAATTGGTAATTGAGAACCATGCTGAAAGCAGATGTTTATTGTGTAGTTGACAAGGAAACTCATACCTGGAACAAAGCTGCTGGATGATGTTATCTGGAGGGTGAGTATGAAAATATACGCTCATCTGTCTGGGGTTTGGTTAGGTTGCTGAAAGGCAGGCATATGTTGCTGAAGGTCCACATCTCCAACCAATTGAATCACTGTGTGATGGAGTATAGTGTGCTTCATGCTGACAATGGCTCTCATTTTATGATGAGTTACGTTTCTCAATATGCCACTTGTGATGAGATTCTGGTACTTAATGTCTACCTAGTGAGGGCTGAAACCCAAGCATACTAGTTGTCTAATAACTAACTAATGCTGAGTGACATTGGAAACGGTAGCACAGTGGTAATGTCCCTGGGCTAGTAATCCAGTAGGCCTGGACTAATGATCCAGTAGAGGGAAGTTCAAATCCCACCACGGCAGCTGGGGAATTTAAATTCAGTTAATTAAATAAATCTGGAATAATTACCAGTATCAGTAATGGTGACCATGAAACTATTGGATTGTCGTTAAAAACCCATCTGGTTCACTAATGTCCGTTAGAGAAGGAAACATTCTGACTCCAGACCCACAGCAAGGTGGTTGATTCTTAATTGCCCTCTGAAATGGCCTAGCAAGTCAACCAGTTGTAGCAAACTGCTACAAAAATAAGAGAGAAACCAGATGGACTACCCGGCCTCGGCACCGGCTGTGGACACGGGAACGGCGCACCCAGCCCAGTCAACCCTGCAAAGTCCTCCTCACTAAAATCTGGGGACTTGTGCCAACATCGGGAGAGCTGTCCCACAGACTAGTCAAGCAACAGCCTGACAGAATCATACCTTTCAGCCAATGTCCCAAACTCCTCCATTACCATCCCTGGGTATGTCCTGTCCCACTGGCAGGACAGACCCACCAGGGGTGGCGGCACAGTGGTATACAGGTGGGAACGTCATGGTCAGAGGTCAAGCATGGGCCAGGAAACCTCCTGCTGATTACTACCTACCGCCCTCCCTCAGCTGATGAATCAGTACTCCTCCATGTTGAACACCACTTGGAAGAAGCACTGAGAGTAGCAAGGGCACAGAATGTACTCTGGGTGGGGGACTGCAAGAGTGGCTCGGTAGTACCACTACTGGCCGAGTCCTGAAGGACATAACTGCCAGCCTGGTAGTGCGAGAACCAACACGAGGGGAAAAACCTACTTGACCTCGTCCTCACCAATCTACATGTTGTGTAGAGGGACAAAGGGACCTTGGCGTGCATGTCCACAGATCCCTGAAGGTAGCAGACCAGGTAGATAAGATGGTTAAGAAGGCATACGGAATGCTTGCCTTTATTAGCCGTGGCATAGAATACAAGAGCAGGGGGGTTATGCTTCAACTGTATAAAACACTAGTTAGGTCTCAGCTAGAGTACTGCGTGCAGTTCTGGTCACCACATTACAGGAAGGATGTGATTTTACTAGAGAGGGTACAGAGGAGATTTACAAGGATGTTGCCGGGAGTAGAGAATCTTAGCTATGAGGAAAGACTGGATAGACTGGGTCTGTTTTCCTTGGAACAGAGGAGGCTGAGGGAAGACCTTATTGAGGTGTATAAAATTATGAGGGGCATAGATAAAGTGGATAGAAAGGACCTATTTCCCTTAGCAGAGGGGTCAAAAACCAGGGGGCACAGATTTAAAGTAATTGGGGGAAGGTTTAGAGGGGATTTGAGGGGAAATTTCTTCATCCAGAGGGTTGTGGGGGTCTGGAACTCACTGCCTGAAAGGGTGGTAGAGGCAGGAACCCTAACCACATTTAAAAAGTACTTGGATGTGCTCTTGGGATGTTCTAACCTGCAGGGCTACGGACCAAGAGGTGGGAATAGGCTGGATAGCTCTTTGTTGGCCGGCGCGGACACGATAGGCCGAAATGGCCTCCTTCCGTGCTGTATGATTCTATGTCGCAGATGCATCTGTCCATGACAATATTGGTAGCAGTGACTACCACACAATCATTGTGGAGACGAAGTCCCGTCTTCACACTGAGGACACCCTCCATCGTGTTGTGTGGCACTACCACCGTGCTAAATGGGATAGATTCAGAACAGATCTAGCAGCTCAAAACTGGGCATCCATGAGTCTCTGTGGGCCATCAGCAGCAGCAGAATTGTATTCCACCACAATCTGTAACCTCATGGCCTGGCATATCCCTCACTCTACCATTACCAACAAGCCAGGGGACCAACCCTGGTTCAATAAGGAGTGCAGAAGAGCATGCCAGGAGCAGCACCAGGTGTACCTAAAAATGAGGTGACAACCTGGGGAAGCTGCAACACAGGACTACATGCATGCTAAAAAGCGGAAGCAGCATGCTATAGACAGGGCTTAGCGATCCCACAATGAACGGATCAGATCAAAGCTCCGCAGTCCTGCCACATCCAGTCGTGAATGGTGGTGAACCATTAAGCAACTAACGGGAGGAGGAGACTCCATGAATATTCCCATCCTCAATGATGGTGGAGCCCAGCATTTGAGTGCAAAAGACAAGGCTGAAGCGTTTGCAACCATCTTCAGCCAGAACTGCCGAGTGGATGATCCATATCGGCCTACTCCTGAGGTCCTCACCATCACAGAAGCCAGTCTTCAACCAATTCGATTCACTCCACGTGATATCAAGAAACGGCTGAGCGCACTGGATACAGCAAAGGCTATGGACCCCGACAACATCCCGGCTATCGTGCTGAAGACTTGTGTTCCAGAACTAGCTGCACCTCTAGCCAAGATGTTCTAGTACAGCTACAACACTGGCATCTATCCGACAATGTGGAAAACTGCCCAGGTATGTCCTGTCCACAAAAAGCAGGCCAAATCCAATACGGCCAATTATCACCCCATCAGTCTACAATCAATCATCAACAAAGTGATGGAAGGTGTCATCAACAGTGCTATCAAGCGGCACTTGCTCACCAATAACCTGCTCACTGATGCCCAGTTTGGGTTCCACCAGGACCACTCAGCTCCCGACCTCGTTACAGCCTTGGTCCAAACATGGACAAAGGAGCTGAATTCCAGAGGTGAGGTGAGAGTGACTGCCCTTGACATCAAGGCAGCATTTGACCAAGTGTGGATCCAAGGAGCCCTAGTAAAACTGAAGTCAATGGGAATCAGGGGGCAAACTCTCCACTGGCTGGAGTTATACCTAGCACAAAGGAAGATGGTTGTGGTGGTTGAAGGTCAATCATCACAGTCCCAGGACATCGCTGCAGGAGTTACTCAGGGCAGTGTCCTAGGCCCAACCATCTTCAGGCTTGGGCTGATAACTGGCAGATAACATTCACGCCACAGAAGTGCCAGGCAATGACTATCTCTAACAAGCGAGAGTCTAACCACCGCTCCTTGCCAGCGACGCCTGCATCCCATAAAAACAAATTTAAAAAAAAATTATTTAGTGGATTCTCTTTGAGGTAGAGGTAGCTCTAAGCCACACCTGGGGATAAAAGCTTTGTACCAAGTCAGCACTCTGTGACAAGCGTGGTAATTTGGTACCTACGCAGCCAGGACTTAGCAGTCTAGTGCAGAATAGTCAGCCTGGCTCACTAATTGAACCTGGAGCCTGGCACTCTTTCTACTGAGCTCCAGATAACACTGAAAGCCAATATTATGATTGATGGGGAATCGTGGCTGGACAAGCAACATGAAGGTAACCAGTGCTTTCTGATGGTATAGGCTGTGTGGTTTTAGATGGTTTAATGTCAACAGGACACCTGTACACAATTGGGCATCCTAAGCCTTGGCTCTGCTCATCTACACCTGAGCTTTCTAAATGTGGTTAAGTGGGTTGTGTTTCTACAGGGAGACAGTGTGCACTCCCTATCAAGCAGACAGAGGGGGTTATTTTGGCCAAAGGGTAAAAACAGGCGCCTAATGGGCGCTGTGCTAATAAGAAAGGTCTGTTTGAAAGTTTGGATTTAGCACACAATTTTTGGCTTAACTGATGAGTTGCATGATTTGAACGGGCCTGCAGGCGCTAATCCAAAACCTGCAGGTTTAGCACTCAAAGTTTTGGAGTTTGAGCAGCAGCTGGCATCACTGTGGTGCATCCGTGAGGCTGAGAGCTATGTGGATAGCACGTTTCAGGAGGTGGTCAACCCGCAGCATAAGGGTGTGCAGGCAGAGAGGGAATGGGTGACCGCCAAACAGACAAGGAGGACCAGGCAGCTAGTGCAGGAGTCCCCTGAGTGCATCTCGCTCTCCAACCAGTATGGTGAGGGCGATGATTCCTCTGGGGAGTACAGCCAGAGCCAAGTCCAGCGCACCATGGGTAGCTTAGCTATACAGGGAGGGCGGAGGAAGATTGGGAAAGCAATAGTGGTAGGGGATTCAATAGTTAGGGGAACAGACAGGCGTTTCTGCAGCCGCAGACATGATTCCAGGATGGTATGTTGCCTCCCAGGTGCCAGGGTCAAGGATGTCACTGAGCGGCTACAGAACATTCTGAGGGGGGACGGTGAACAGCCAGAGGTCGTGGTCCATATCGGTATCAACGACATAGGTAGAAAGAGGGATAAGGTCCTGCAGGCAGATTATAGGGAGCTCGGAAAGAGATTAAAAACCAGGACCTCAAAGGTAGTAGTCTCCGGATTACTCTCGGTGCCATGAGCTAGTGAGTATAGAAATAGAAGGATAGAGCAGATGAATGCGTGGCTGGAGAGATGGTGCAGGAGGGAGGGCTTCAGATTCCTGGGACATTGACTGGACGGGTTGCACCTCAACAGAGCTGGAACCAATGTCCTCGTGGGGGGGAGGGCTGGTTTGCTAGTGCTGTTGGGGAGGGTTTAAACTAAGTTGGCAGGGGGATGGGCACCAGGATGTAGCATTAGAAAGGAGAAACAAAGTGCACAAAGGATTGGGAGAGACAGATAGCACTAGAGTAAGAAATAATATGGTATTAGGTGGGGTCAGACTAAGAGAGAATACAGGAAGGTCTAAGATAATTTTAGAGTGCATGTGTGTGAATGCACGAAGTGTGGTAAATAAGGTTGGTGAACTACAGGCGCAAATAACCACATGGGAATATGTTATCATGGCGATAACAGAGACCTGGCTCAAAAAAGGGCAGGATTGGGTATTAAATATTCCTGGATATAAGGTGTTCAGGAAAGATAGGGAAGGAAAGATGGGAGGTGAGGTGGCAGTATTGATTAAGGAGAATATTACAGTGCTGGAGAGAGAGGATGTCCTGGAGGGGTCAAGGACAGAATCTATTTGGTTAGAGTTGAAAAACAATAGAGGTGCCATTACACTACTAGGTGTAGTCTATAGGCCACCAACTAGTGGGAAGGATATAGAGGAGCAAAGTTGCAGGGAAATTACAGAGAGGTGCAAGAACTATAGAGTAGTGATAATGGGGGACTTCAATTATCCTAATATAGACTGGGATAGTAATAGTGTAAAGGGCAGAGAGGGGGAAGAATTTCTGAAGTGTGTTCAGGAGAAATTTCTTGATCAGTACATTTCCGGCCCAACGAGGAAGGAGGCATTGCTAGATCTGGTTCTGGGGAAGGAGATGGGTCAAGTGGAGCAAGTGTCAGTAGGAGAACATTTAGGGAACAGTGATCATAGTATCATAAGGACGATGTAGGCATAGAAATCAGGCAGGGGGATTGTGATATACTTGAACAAATTAGTATTGAGAGGGAGGAGGTACTAGCAGTTTTAGTGGGCTTAAAAGTGGATAAATCCCCAGGCCCTGACGAGATGTATCCCAGGCTGCTGTGTGAGGCAAGGGAAGATATTGCAGGGGCTCTGACACAAATTTTCAGAACCTCTCTGGCCACAGGGGAGGTCATGATGCAGAGATGCCGGTGTTGGACTGGGGTGGACAAAATTGAGAGGTCGCACAACACCAGGTTATAGTCCAACAGTTTTATTTGAAATCACAAGCTTTCGGAGCTTACTACTCCTTCGTCAGGTGAAGTAAAAAGATACAGAATCGCCAAAGCATATATAGATAGAGAACAATGCATGTGTACCTTACAATTGCAGACAACTAAATTAAATCATCCTGACTATCTGCCGAGGTGTGATAAAGTTAATCAGGTCAGCCAGGAAGGTACCACATCAAAGACATAGCAAGATACAACTGAGACAATGAGGTGGAGTCGCAGGGGGTCTAACGTGTCAAAAGCTGCCGTCTGTATGTAAAACGATAAGCTTTAAAATTTTTACTTTTTTACTGGGAATCACATCTGTGAACAAGCCAACGACGACTCGAGTCCGGATCACGTCATGTATCGTGACATAAACCCAAGATCCCGGTTGAGACCGTCTTCATGAGTGCGGAACTTGGCTATCAGTTTCTGCTCGATGATTTTGCGTTGTCGTGTGTTCCTAAGGTTGCCTTGGAGAACGCTTACCCGCAGATCCGAGGCTGAATGTCCTTGACTGCTGAAGTGTTCCCCGACTGGGAGGTAACAATCCTGCCTGGCGATTGTTGCGCGGTGCTCGTTCATACGTTGTCTCAGTGTCTGCATGGTCTCGCCGATGTACCATGCCGCGGTGCATTCTTTCCTGCAACGTATGAGGTAGACAACGTTGGCCGAGTCACATGAGTATGTACCATGTACCTGGTGGGTAGTGTCCTCACGTGTGATGGTGGTATCTGTGTTGATGATCTGGCATGTCTTGCAGAGTTTGCCGTGGCAGGGTTGTGTGGTGTCGTGGTCGCTGTTATCCTGAAAGCTGGGTAATTTGCTGCGAACGATGGTACTTCTGAGGTTAGGCGGCTTTTTGAAGGCAAGTAGTGGAGGCGTGGGGATGGCCTTAGCGAGGTGTTTGTCGTCATCGATGACATGTTGAAGGCTGCGAAGAACATGGCGTAGTTTCTCCGCTCCGGGGAAGTACTGGACGACGTAGGGTACCCTGTTGGTTGTGTCCCGTGTTTGCCTTCTGAGGAGGTCTATGCGATTTTTCGCTGTGGCCCGTCGGAACTGTCGATCGATGAGTCGAGCGTCATATCCCGTTCTTACGAGGGCGTTTTTCAGCGTCCGTAGGTGTCCATCGCGTTCCTCCTCGTCTGAGCAGATCCTGTGTATTCGCAGGGCTTGTCCATAGGGGATGGCTTCTTTAACGTGGTTAGGGTGGAAGCTGGAGAAGTGGAGCATCGTGAGGTTGTCCGTGGGCTTGCGGTAGAGTGGAGTGCTGAGGTGTCCGTCTTTGATGGAGATTCGTGTGTCCAGGAATGAAACCGATTCTGAGGAGTAGTCCATGGTGAGTTTGATGGTGGGATGGAACTTGTTTATGTTATCGTGTAGTCTTTTCAGTGATCCTTCGCCATGGGTCCAAAGGAAGAAAATGTCGTCGATGTATCTGGTGTACAGCGTTGGCTGGAAGTCCTGTGCAGCGAAGAAGTCTTGCTCGAACTTATGCATGAAGTGCCAGAGGACTGGAGAACAGCTAATGTAGTACCATTGTTCAAGAAGGGTAATAGGGATAAACCAGGGAATTACAGGCCAGTGAGCCTAACATCAGTGGTAGGGAAATTATTGGAAAAATTTCTGAGGGACAGAATTAGTCTCCACTTGGAGAGGCAAGGATTAATCAAGTATAGTCAGTGACGTAAGAAAACTACTAGGCATTTGGTCTAAGCATTAAACAAAGCTTTAATCAACTGTTTTACAACATGGAGGTCTAGTTGTGTCCTTCACTAGTTCTGGTTAAGAATGTCCTGCGCAAGCTGGGCCCGTGCCCGAGTATTTATACTCTCCCTGGACAGCGCCCCCCGCAGGCCACTCAGTATTATTTCATAAGTCATGAAAGACAGATTCATGTCATTCTTCCCACCTGAAGGATTGGAAGTCCGGCGACTTCCTTTTATCTGATTAATCGGACTACGAATAGCTGCAGTCGTTTGGATCTCCGTTTGTGGCTGGAAGGCACGTCTCCTCGGACTGTGTCTTGGTCCCTAGGTCGCTTGGTTCGTACCGGCGGGCTGGCAGAGTCCGTGTCGCCTCGATCGACCTGAGGGGGACTGGGGAGATCGTGACTCCGGGTGCGGCCCCCACAGGCGCAGAGCTGGCTTCATCCTGTTCAGTAGCCAGTGATTGACCGGCGTACTGGCTTCGGGTGGCCATCCCGCGGGGAGTGCTCTGTTCCCCGGGTAGATCCAGCGGAGTAGCTGGCAGATCCCTTAGTGTCCCGGGTAGGGTGTCATCGTTGGAGGAGCGCGGAGTATCGGCCTCGTTAATACGGATCTCTCTATCGATTGGGTCCGTGGGACCGGTTGGGCAGGGAGCCAGATCCCGAAGTGAAACTGTGGACTCCCGGCCATCCGGGTACCGCATGTACGCGTATGTTGGATTGACATCCGTTAGTTCCACCTCGTCGACGAGGGGATCACTCTTGGAGGATCGGACGAATCTTCGGAGCAGCACGGAGCCAGGAGCTGCCAACCATGATGGTAGGGACGTCCCATGAGTGGAGCGACACTGGAACCCGAAGAATCGTTCGTGAGGAGTAACATTGGTGGATGTAGAAAGAAGAGACCTGATGGAATGCAACGCGTCAGGGAGCATAGTTTCCCACTGCTGGTCTGGTAGATTGTGTGACCTCAGTGCAAGACGAACAGCGTTCCAAATGATAGTGTTGTATCTCTCAACCTGTGCGTTTCCAATAGGATGATACGGTGTCGTTTTACTTGTGGCGATTCCCCGTTGGGAAAGATAACTTTTGAGTTCGCTTGACATGAAGGAGGGACCCCGATCAGAGTGGATGAAATTGGCCGTACCGCAAAGGGAAAAGACCTGATCGAGGCATTTGATCACTGTGGAAGTAAGCATATTGGGACAGGGGAAAGCAAAGGGAAAGCGTGAATATTCGTCCACCATAGTAAGCAAGTAGGTGTTTCGCGTTGAGGAAGGCAATGGCCCTTTAAAGTCAATGCCGAGTTGCTGCATAGGCTGTGTAGCGTGTATGAGCGAGCCATCCGACGGACAGAAGAATTGCGGTTTTAATTCCGCGCAAATTCTAAAAGTGGAGCATGTTCTTTTCACGTCTTCCGTAGAAAATGGGAGATTTTTAGATCGCACAATGTGCAACATACGGATAACGCCAGGATGGCATAAGTCAGTATGAAGATCCTCAAGAGTCGAAGTTGACATGGAAGAGCAGAATGCACGCGTGAGGGTATCCGGGGCCTCATTCTCCTTGCCGGGTTGATACTGTATGGTGTAGCCAAAGGTGGCCAATTCCATCCTCCAGAGCTGTATTTTGTTATTCTTGATTTTAGTGCGTTTCCGGTTATCCAGCATAAAGGCCACAGAGCGCTGATCGGTTATGAGCGTGAAATGGCGACGAGCGAGAAAATAATTCCATTAATAAAAGAATCACTAATTAACTCCTCCTGGTACTGCTCAGCTGAGCCTGCGAAGCTTTTGAAGTAATTCGTCAAGTGATACCCCGGGTTGTGGCCAGTAGATGCCGAGCAAAAGTTTCGTTTGGGGCCTTAACATATAGTTGCTGTAGTATTCAGATAGCGGAGTCATAGTCTACGCAGTCTTCGATATAGTCAAACACATAAGGGGATACATAATTGACAAGTATCTCTAACTTATCAGGAACATTCTCACCACATGCCCTGAGGTAGTTGCTGAAGGTACGATACCAGTGTTTCCATACCTTAGCAGTTGTAGGTGAATTCGGGTCCAGGTCAAGATGGGCGGGTTGGAGTAGTTTCTCCATGATGGATTGATTACTACGTCTGGTTCCCTTCTACCATTTGAGTCGTAGCCGTCTGTTTCCAAAACCACTCAGAGCGTGGAGCAGGTCCAGTTGATTAAGTTGACGTAAGAAAACTACTAGGCACTTGGTCTAAGCGTTAAACAAAACTTTAATCAACTATTTTACAACATGGAGATCTAGTTGTGTCCTTCGTAGTTCCGGTTACGAATGTCCTGCGCAAGCTGGGCCCGTGCCCGAGTATTTATACTCTCCCTGGACAGCGCCACCCGCAGGCCACTCAGTATTATTTCATAAGTCATGAATGACAGATTCATGTCAGTCAGCATGGCTTTGTCAGGGGGAGATCATGTCTAACCAATTTGATTGAATTTTTCAAGGGGGTGACTAGGTATGTGGATGAGGGTAGTGCAGTTGCTGTAGTCTACATGGACTTCAGTAAGGCTTTTGACAAAGTCTCACATGGGAGACTGGTCAAGAAGGTAAGAGTCCATGGGATCCAGGGCAATTTGGCACATTGGATCCAAAATTAGCTTAGTGGCAGGAGGCAGAGGGTGATGGTCGAAGGTTGTTTTTGTGACTGGAAGCCTGTGTCCAGTGGTGTACCGCAGGGATTGGTGCTGGGTCCTTTGCTGTTTGTCGTGTACATTAATGATTTAGATATGAATGTAGGAGGTATGATCAGTAAGTTTGCAGATGACACGAAAATTGGTGGAGTGGTAAATAGCGAGGAGGGAAGCCTCAGGCTACAGGACGATATAGACGGATTGGTTAGATGGGAAGAACAGTGGCAAATGGAATTTAACCCTGAAAAGTGTGAGGTGATGCATTTTGGGAGGACTAACAAGGCAAGGGAATACACAATGAATGGTAGGACCCTAGGATGGACAGAGGATCAGAGGGACCTTGGTGTGCATGTACATAGATCCCTGAAGGCAGCGGGACAGGTAGATAAGGTGGTTAAAAAGGCATATGGGATACTTGCCTTCATTAGCCGAGGCATAGAATATAAGAGCAGGGAGGTTATGATGGAGCTGTACAAAACGCTAGTTAGGCCACAGCTGGAATGCTGTGTGCAGTTCTGGTCGCCACACTAGGTATATTCTATAGGCCACCAACTAGTGGGAAGGATATAGAGGAGCAAAGTTGCAGGGAAATTACAGAGAGGTGCAAGAACTATGGAGTAGTGATAATGGGGGACTTCAATTATCCTAATATAGACTGGGATAGTAATAATGTAAAGGGCAGAGAGGGGGAAGAATTTCTGAAGTGTGTTCAGGAGAAATTTCTTGATCAGTATGATGTGATTGCATTAGAGAGGGTGCAGAGGAGATTCACCAGGATGTTACCTGGGCTGCAGCGCTTCAGCTATGAAGAGAGACTGGACAGGCTGGGGTAGTTTTCCTTAGAGCAGAGAAGGCTGAGGGGGGACCTGATTGAGGTGTACAAAATTATGAGGGGCATAGATAGGGTTGATAGAAAGGAACTTTTCCCCTTAGTAGAGGGGTCAATAACCTGGGGGCATAGTTTCAAGGTAAGGGGCAGGAGGTTGAGAGGGGATTTGAGGAAAAACTTTTTCACCCAGAGGGTGGTTGGAATCTGGAACTCACTGCCTGAAAGGGTGGTAGAGGCAGGAACCCTCACAACATTCAAGAAGCATTTAGATGAGCACTTGAAACACCATAGCACACAAGGCTACGGACCAAGTGCTGGAAAATGGGATTAGAATAGACAGGGCTTGATGGCCAGCACGGACACGATGGGCCGAAGGGTCTCTTTCTGTGCTGACTCTATAAGGTTTAGATTGCCTGTGGAAAAGGACAGGGAGCAATCTAGAGTAAAAATACTTAAATGGAGGAAGGCAAATTTCAGTGGGTTGAGAACGGATCTGGCCCGGGTAAATTGGAATCAAAGATTGTCAGACAAAACTGTAATCGAACAATGGACTGCCTTTAAAGAGGAGATGGTTCGGGTACAGTTGAGGTACATTCCCATTAGGGGGAAAGGTAGGGCAACCACAGTCAGAGCTCCCTGGATGACAAACGAGATAGAGAGTAAGATGAAGCAGAAAAAGAGCGCATATGACAGATGTCAGGTTGAGAATACATCTGAGAATCAGGCTAAATATAGAAAGTTCAGAGGAGAAGTGAAATGAAAAATAAGAGGAGCAAAGAGAGGGTATGAGAATAGAATGGCTGCTAACATAAAAGGTAATCTAAAAGTCTTCTATAGGCATTTAAATAGTAAACAGGTCATAAGAGGAGGGGTGGGGCCGATTAGGGACCAAAAAGGAGACCTATGCCTGGAGGCAGAGGGCATGGCTGAGGTGCTAAATGAATACTTTGCATCTGTCTTCAAGATGCTGCTATAGGTATAGTGAAGGATAAGGTCGAGGAGATACTGGATGGGATAAAAATTGATAAAGAGGAGGTTCTAGAAAGGCTGGCTGTACTTAAAGTAGATAAGTCACCAGGACCAGATGGGATGCATCCTGGAACGCTGAGGGAAGTGAAGGAAGAAATCACGGAGGTACTGGCCAAAATCTTCCAATCCTCCTTAGAAATGGGGGTGATGCCAGAAGACTGAAGAATTGCAAATGTTACACCCTTGTTTAAAAAAGGGTGTAAAGATAAACCCAGCAACTACAGGCCAGTCAGTTTAACCTTGGTAGTGGGGAAGCTTTTAGAAACAATAATCAGGGACAAAATTAACAGTCACTTGCACAAGTATGGATTAATTAAGGAAAGCCAGCACGGATTTGTTAAAGGCAAATCGTGTTTAACCAACTTGATCGAAATTTTTGATGAGGTAACAGGGAGGGTTGATGAGGGCAATTTGATTGATGTGGTGTACATGGATTTCCAAAAGGCGTAAGACAAAATGCCACATAATAGGCTTGCCCGCAAAGTTGAAGCCCATGGAATAAATGGGATAGTGGCAGCATGGATACAAAATTGGCTAAGTGACAGGAAACAGAGAGTAGTGGTGAACGGTTGTTTATCGGACTGGAGGAAGGTATACAATGGTATTCCCCAGGGGTCGGTTCTAGGACTACTGCTTTGCTTGATATATATTAATGGCTTGAACTTGGGTGTACAGGGCACAATTTCAAAATTTGCAGATGACACAAAACTTGGAAAAATAGTTAACAGTGAGGAGGATAGTGATAGACTTCAACAGGACATAGGCAGGCTGGTGGAATGGGCAGACAAGTGGCAAATGAAATTTAATGCAGAAAAGTGCTAAGTGATACATTTGGTAGAAAGAATGAAGTGGGTGCATGAACAGAGAGACCTAGGGGTATATGTGCTCAAATCGTTGAAGGTGGCAGGGCAGGTTGAGAAAGCAGTTAAAAAAGCTTACGGGATCCAGGGCTTCATGAATAGAGGCATAGAGTTCAAAAGCAAGGAAATTATAATGAACCTGAATAAAACACAGGTTCGACCTCAACTGGAGTATTGTGTCCAATTCTGGGCACCGCACTTTAGGAAGGATGTGAAGGTCTTAGAGAGGGTGCAGAAAAGATTTATGCAAATGATTCCAGGGATGAGGGACTTCAGTTACGTGGATAGACTGGAGAAGCTGGGGTTGTTCTCCTTAGAGCAGAGAAGATTGCGAGGAGATTTGATAGAGGTGTTCAAAATCATGAGGGGTCCAGACAGAGTAGATAGAGATAAACTGTTCCCATTGGCAGAATGGTCGAGAACTAGAGGGCACAGATTTAAGGTGATTGGCAGAAGAACCAAAGGCGACATGAGGAAAAACTTTTTTATGCAGCGAGTGGTTAGCATCTGGAATGCACTGCCTGAAAGGGTAGACGCGGCAGACTCAATCACGGCTTTCAATAGGGAGTTGGATAAGTACCTGAAGGAAAAAAATTTGCAGGGCTACGGGGAAAGGGCGGGGGAGTGGGACTAGCTGAAGTGCTCTTCCAGAGAGCCGGCACGGGCTTGACGGGCCGAATGGCCTTCTTCCGTGCTGTAACCATTCTATGATTCTATGACTCTATACTCAGACTGGCGGAAGGTGGGAGGTGGTGTGCCAAGGGGTCGGTGCTGGGACCACTGTTGTTCAACATTTAATTAAATGAATTGGACTCGGGAATCAGACGCACAATATCAAAATTTACGATTACACCAAATTGGGTGGGGGGTGTATAATTAATACTGAGGAAGATTGCGACAAAATGCAAGAAGACAGTAACAAACTTGAAGAATGGGCGTGTAAATGGCAAGTCAATTTCAATATAGATGAGAGTGAAGCGGTGCTTTTTGTTAGGAGGAATAAGAAGACCTCCTCCGCCTTGGAAAATAAGAGTCTAAATGGGATAGAGACGCAAAAAAATCTCGGGGTATAGATGCAGAAATCATTCATTGTAGGAATGAAGATTAACAAAGCTGTAAAAAGTGCAAGCTGAGCACTGGGGTTCATTTCCAGAGGAATAGAATTTAAAACCAGAGAAGTTATGTTAAACTTATATAGAACCTTGCTTAGACCAGACTTAGAGTAGTGTGCACAGTTCTGGTCTCCATATTACGAAATGGATATAGAAGCACTGGAGAAAGTGCAAAAAAGATTTTCAAGGATGATACTGGAGCTAAGAGTGAACAACTATCAGGAAAGACTGTCCGAGCTAGGGCTCTTTTCTCTAGGAAAGAGAAGGCTGAAGGGTGACCTGATAGAGGTCTTTAAAATTATGAAGGGGTTCAATAGGGTAGACGTAGAGAAGATGTTTCCACTTTTAGAGGAGTCCAAAACTAAGCGCCATAAATATAAGATAGCTACTAATAAATCCAATAGGGAATTCAGGAACAAGTTCTTTACCCAGAGAGTGGTAAGAATGTGGAACTCGCTGCCAGAGGGAGTGGTTGAGGCGAATAGTATAGATGCATTTAAGGGGAAGCTAGATAAGCACATGAGGGAGAAAGGTATAGAAGGATTTGTTGATAGGGTGAGATGAAGCAAGGTTGGAGGAGGCTCATGTGGAGTATAAATACTGGCGTAGTCCTGTTGGGCCAACTGGCCTGTTTCTGTGCTGTAAAATCTAAGGGCTAGAAATTCTGTGCATCTGTGCTTCTCGTTAGCACCCACGGGGGCGCTAACGGGGTGCAAACGACTTTTCGTCCAGGCACAGCGCCGCTAACGACACCCGCTAAATTCAGCGGGAGTTTGGCGGCGGCGGTAACTGGTAGCGCCCCCGCTCCGCTGCGCAGGCAAATGATGACATCATCCCCGCTTGAATTAACGCTTCACCTCCCTCTTGGGGCGCTAAAACTGAAGTTAGCGATCGCAGGTGCTGTTTTTCGCTGGGCGCTAAATTTAACACCTAGGCGATGATAGCGACCCAAAATGGTCGCTAACGAATTTTTCCCCCAACTTAATTCTATGTAATAGGCTCTAGGCCTAATTGTGTTTTTGACTAACTGAAGGACAGGCTTAATTCACGAATAAAGGCCTCTAATCCATCTGATGATTATCAACTAAATCAATTATATGAAAACTTTATTAATTCAACAGCTATTATTGTAGAATAGGAATTAATTACTTGTAGAATTTTGTGCTTTAAGAACATTTTATTGCATAATAAATGTTTCTGATACTCGATACATTTGTATTTATGATAAATACTGCTTGATATTGTGTATCCAGGTGTAGGGATATTATCATTTATTTATGTTTGTAATATATTTCCTTTAAAAATTAAAGCATGTCTCTAGTCCAGCTCAATGTGTAAAATTCTCTTCTGTAAACTCATCAAAGCTCAGTTTCAGAGTATAACTAATAAAACTAATTTCATTGTTGAGTCCGATACCAAAGCTATGGCCGCAGAACGTCATTCCTTGATCACTATACAGTGGATGTGGATTATGTATTTTTTTGAATATTCTACAAGATGCATAATATGATTGTAAAGCCACTGTATATGTTTTAATTTAAATGCACCTACACCTTGTGCTTACGTATCCATAGTTCTATTGTTTGAAACATATAAAGAGTTAAAACATAAAATTAAAATTTGTAATTACATACAACCCAAAGCTATACGCTTGCTGCTCAATCAAAATATGTACTTCCATTGTAATCAGAGTTAATCCAGACTAGTTATTTCAGACTTTGTCACAGCTCTCTATATAACTACTAGTGCTACAGATCTCGCACAATGTTTCAGCTGTCCCAGAATGATTGCCAATAACTCAGAAAGGTGGAAAATGTTTGAAGCTGCAGTACACGGATACTATATTTCCAGAGGATATTAGAGTTGGCCTGTGTATAGTATAACACTATGACTAGTGGGAGACCTATGCATGTTCATTATTGGCGCATAATGGGTTTAAGCATTATATTTAGATGGACAAGTTCACCTCGTGGCCAAACAAATTTACCAGTGGAAAGAATGCCTTTGCTTTTTTAATACTGCGTTAGTTATTCCTCTTTCCCCAGACTGTGGCCCATCAGCCTGAGGCATGATCTGATGGGAATGCATAATGCCCTGGTAAAACCTTACAATCACGTATTTACTACAGAATTGTCCCAATGAAATCAGTCGGTCATGCTGCCTTTTTGATGGAGGAAATGCTAATGCCGTTTATGAGAAAGGCAATTTGCATAAGCCGCCACTGCTTTCATAACGTATGTGATGCAGTGACTAGTGCTGACTACTTCATTAGCAGCTTGGTGAGGTGCCAAGACATTCCAGTGCAGAGTATTTGCCTTCAGGACTTCCTTTGTCTCCCAGTTAAGAAGCCGTATAATGTCATTTTTCACACAGGAGTGCACCCTTTCTGTTGATAGTTCATGAATAGAAAACACAATATTCCAAAATTTAGCCAGATTTACTTCATGCTTGTGCACCATGTTGGTGCAATTTATTCTAATTTGATTCTATGAGTTTTTTCCAATCTCTCATGGTAATTGCAGACAATTCTGACAGCTGTATTAGGGAACGGGTACTCATTAAGTAGACGCAAAGGGATTCGATTAACAAGAAAATTCCCCGTTAAACCCAGTGAACATAATTTTTCCCACAACAGAATGCCTCCAGGACTTGACAAGTTCGTGTTGGGTTTCTTGTTTGGTGCAGGTGTGCAGAGGACCTCCTCGGTGCTGTTGCCTGGCAACCCGTCTGTCTAATCCCTGTGACAAGACTGGTGAATAATGAAGAGAAAAAGCATCCCTTCTGCTCCATCCAGAAGCCTGAATGAGTGATATGGTTTCCAAGCATTCCATATAATCCATGTGCTGTCACCTGGCAACAGCTAGTATTTGGCTGGCCATGGAGCGAAAGCATCCTGTCTCAAGTTCATCTCCGACACAGCAGGTCACAGACAGTGAGTGCACTCCATCACTTTTAACTCGTGACACCTCCCTCCGAAAGGTGAAAGAGCAAATTCATAAAGAAAGCAACACCTCCTGTCCCTTCCAGCTGAGCAGAGTACGATTTGCCTCTTATGTAGCATAGCAATTTTTTTTTGGGGGGTGGGGTGGGGTGGTGGGTGGTGGGGAGGCATTTCAGTTATTACAGCTGTTTCTGTAATACTGTGGAGTGTTTCAGTATTAGAGACTGCGTATCCACTCTCCAACAGTGAAAGCAATCATTTGTCTTCGCTCCTTCGTGTTGTTGCAGCTGGATTTTGACATTGCTTGCTTCAGCATTTTTGTAAAAAAGACAAAAAGCTTCCTTGTGAGCTGACCTTTTCCTATCGAATGACAGCTAGACAGCACTGTTTGTAACTTATTTACTGGCACCAGGCCTGTAAAAACTGAATTTAATGTTAGCAACTTTTGATTGGCATAGTTATTAAAAAATTCTACTCCCAACTGGGCAAGAACGATATATCGGTCCGAGTGTTATGAGGGGTCCTTTCATACCACAATACAAAACTAATCATCACCACCGTGACTTAAAAAAAACTAGCTTTGACATTTTAATATCATATAGTTTATAGTCACATAATATACCATAAAGTGGCATGCCTGCCTACAACCCTGGCCTGCGTTCAAACTGAGCAGAAGAGAAGTGTAACTTACTCTTTGTCTTTGATACATCACTTGAAAAAAAGGTTAAAAAATTGTGAATCAAGCTTTTCCAGAAGGTGATTAATAAATATCACTGAATGCTATTCCTGGCCGATCTTCAAGTGATGAGGGACATAATTTTATAGACCCACTGCTTTGTCTATTCAATCCTTTATAAAATGGTGCATCTGTATTGTTATTCGTAAGTGTCCAAAGTTTCTGTAGATGTAACGTGAAATGACAATTGATTTAGCAGGTCTCTGATTCTGAAATATATTAGAAGTTAGTCTAAACATTTGCTTAGAAATTATATGTAGTTTAGAATACCCTCTAATTAAAAATGTCCATAAATATAGCAAGTTCAGTGCAAATCTATACTGAGATCTGCTGTTCTTCTTTTGTGCTGGAGCAGTTATTTTAAGTTTTATTTTTTTGACTGTTCCCACAGTCAGTATTGGCTGAACTCAAACTTGGAATTCTTCCTTTTGTTGATTAACAGTTTTCCGTACCCGATAGATGGAAGTGACATGCTAGGGCTGTTACAAGCACAGAGACGTGAACTTAGACGGACAGACAGGACCCATGCACTGGTGACTGCAGCAAACGGCCTCACTGAAAAGACAACCTTTCTGATTCCAGGGGTTGGTGCTCTACAAATACACCATTGAACCATTCAGGAATTTGGACCTGGGTACGTATCAGTGAGACTAATACAACTGCAATTAACAGCACACGTGAAGCTCAGCACAGCTGTGACTCTTGGAAAAAGCTAGTTGTCTATATTTTATCATCTAGAGGGCCAAATTGTTTTAACCTTTCCCAACTGTTTAAACTATACTTGTATAAATTCTGCTCTGCAACACTAGTAAAGTTATTACACAGTAATAACGAAATGTGCTAAATATTTACATGTTGATGCAGCAAGAAATATTATTAAAAAGGATTTGTTCACTTTGTTAATCTATCATCATTGGAGGTGAAAAAATGGAAGCAGGTGATGCGAAAGTTCTTTTTTCAGGTAACGTTGAACTATTTTCTAGCCTAACCAGCAGTTAGTTAATAACTGTGCTACATTATAATTGTCTTAATTTTTAGAGTAACATTTACTATAATTCAGAATGTGTACCTCAATATAAACAGTGGTCTGTTAAAATAATTGCCTTTAAAGTCTGCAGTTAGAAACCCCAGACTTGTCTGGAATATAATTTATTTCTACAGCATTTTCTATATAGCATTTTAAAAGCAATAAAAAAGACAAACTGCAAATGCTGAAAATCTGAAATAACAACAGAAAATACTGGAACTACACAGCCGAACAGTCAGCACCTGTAAAAAGTCTGCTGTTTTGGGTACAAACTTAAAATATCTTAACCTGTATTTGTCTTGATGGACTTACTGGGCTACATCTTCATCCTCACTGTATGGATCGGAAACTGGTGGAGCAGATCCCTCGCACTCCATCAATTTCAATGTGTCAGCAACAAATCGAAGAAGGGGGACAAAAAGTGTCAAACTGCAAGGGGAGAAGAGAGCGAAAATAAACTGTAGGAGAGCAGCACCACCTGGAATGGGAGAAAGGGGGAGAACAGTACTGCCCTGGATGGGAGTAAGGAGGAGACAGACCAACCTGGAATGGGAGTAAGGAGGAGACAGCAATACCTGGAATGGGAGTAAGGAGGAGACAGAACTACATGGAATAGGAGTAAGGAGGAGACAGTACTAACTGGTTGGGAGAAAGGGGGTGACAAAACTACCTGGAATGGGAGGAAGGAGGATACATTACTACCTGGAATGGGAGTAAGGGGGAGACAATAATACCTGGAATGGGAGTAAGGGGGAGACAATACTAACTGGGATGGTAGTAAGGGGGAGACAATACTACCTGGAATGGGAGGAAGGAGGACACAATACTACCTGGAATGGGAGTAAGGGGGAGACAATATTACCTGGAATGGGAGTAAGGGGGAGACAATACTACCTGGAATGGGAGTAAGGGGGAGAAAGTACTACCTGGAATGGGAGCAAGGGGGCGACAATACTACCTGGAATGGGAGTATGGGGGAGACAGTACTACCTGGAATGGGAGTAAGGGGGAGAAAGTACTACCTGGAATGGGAGCAAACGGGAGGAACACTACCTGGAATGGGAGTAAAAGGAGAAAGTACTACCTGGAATGGGAGTAAGGGGGAGACAGTAATACCTGGAATGGGAGTAAGGGGGAGACAGTACTACCTGGAATGGGAGTAAGGGGGAGAAAGTACTACCTGGAATGGGAGTAAGGCGGAGACAGTACTACCTGGAATGGGAGTAAGGGGAAGACAATACTACCTGGAATGGGAGTAAGGGGGAGACAATACTACCTGGAATAGGAGTAAGGGGGAGACAGTACTACCTGGAATGGGAGTAAGGGGAGACAATACTACCTGGAATAGGAGTAAGGAGGAGACAGCACTACCTGGAATGGGAGTAAGGGGGAGACAATCCTACCTGGAATGGGAGTAAGGTGAAGACATTACCACCTGGAATGGGAGGAAGGAGGACACAATACTACCTGGAATGGGAGGAAGGAGGACACAATACTACCTGGAATGGGAGTAAGGGGGAGAAAGTACAACCTGGAATGGGAGTAAGGGGGAGACAATACTACTTCGAATGGGAGTAAGGGGGAGACAATACCACCTGGAATGGGAGTAAGGGGGAGACAATACTACCTGGAATGGGAGTAAGGGGGAGACAATACCACCTGGAATGGGAGGAAGGAGGACACAATACTACCTGGAATGGGAGTAAGGGGGAGAAAGTACTACCTGGAATGGGAGTAAGGGGAAAAAGTACTACCTGGAATGGGAGTAAGGGGGAGGAAGTACTACCTTGAATGGGAGTAAGGGGGAGAAAAAACGACATAGAATGGGAGTAAAGAGGAGACAGTACTACCTGGAATGGGAGTAATTGGGAGACAGTACTACCTGGAATGGGAGTAAGGGGAAAAAGTACGACCTGGAATGGGAGTAATTGGGAGACAGTACTACCTGGAATGGGAGTAAGGGGAAAAAGTACTACCTGGAATGGGAGTAAGGGGGAGAAAGTACTTCCTGGCATGGGAGTAAGGGGGAGACAGTACGACAAGGAATGGGAGTAAGGGGGAGACAGTACGAAAAGGAATGGGAGTAAGGGGGAGACAATACTTCCTGGAATGTGTGTAAGGGGGAGACAATACTACCTGGAATGGGAGTAAGGGGAAAAAGTAATACCTGGAATGGGAGTAAGGGGGAGATAATACTACCTGGAATGGAAGTAAGGGGAAAAAGTACTACCTGGAATGGGAGTAAGGGGAAAAAGTACTACCTGGAATGGGAGTAAGGGGGAGGTAGTACTACCTGGAATGGGAGTAAGGGGGAGACAATACTACCTGGAATGGGAGTAAGGGGGAGACAGAACGACAAGGAATGGGAGTAAGGCGGAGACAATATTACCTGGAATGGGAGTCAGGGGGAGAAAGTACTACCTGGAATGGGAGCAAGGGGGAGACAATACTATTTGGAATTGGAGTAAGGGGGAGACAATACAACCTGGAATGGGAGTAAGGGGAAAAAGTATTACCTGGAATGGGAGTAAGGGGGAGACAATACTACCTGGAATGGGAGTAAGGGGAGACAATACTACCTGGAATGGGAGTAAGGGGGAGAAAGTACTACCTGGAATGGGAGTAAGGGGAGACAATACTACCTGGAATGGGAGTAAGGGGGAGAAAGTAATACCTGGAATGGGAGTAAGGGGGAGACAATACTACCTGAAATGGGAGTAAGGGGGAGACATTACTACCTGGAATGGGAGTAAGGGGGAGAAAGTACTACCTGGAATGGGAGTAAGGGGGAGACAATACTACCTGGAATGGGAGTAAGGGGGAGACAATACTGCCTGGAATGGGAGTAAGGGGGAGACAATACTACCTGGAATTGGAGTAAGGGGGAGAAAGTACAACCTGGAATGGGAGCAAGTGGGAGACAATACTTCCTGGAATGGGAGTAAGGGGGAGACAGTACTACCTGGAATGGGAGTAAGGGGGAGACAATACCACCTGGAATGGGAGGAAGGAGGACACAATACTACCTGGAATGGGAGTAATGGGGAGACAATATTACCTGGAATGGGAGTAAGGGGGAGAAAGTACTAACTGGAATGGGAGTAAGGGGAAAAAGTACTACCTGGAATGGGAGTAAGGGGGAGGAAGTACTACCTTGAATGGGAGTAAGGGGGAGAAAGTACTACCTTGAATGGGAGTAAGGGGGAGAAAAAACTACCTAGAATGGGAGTAAAGAGGAGACAGTACTACCTGGAATGGGAGTAATTGGGAGACAGTACTACCTGGAATGGGAGTAAGGGGAAAAAGTACACCCTGGAATGGGAGTAAGGGGGAGAAAGTACTTCCTGGAATGTGAAGTAAGGGGGAGACAGTACTACCTGGAATGGGAGTAAGGGGAAAAAGTACTACCTGGAATGGGAGTAAGGGGGAGACAATACTTCCTGGAATGGGAGTAAGGGGAAAAAGTACTACCTGGAATGGGAGTAAGGGGAAAAAGTACTACCTGGAATGGGAGTAAGGGGGAGACAATACTTCCTGGAATGGGAGTAAGGGGGAGACAATACTACCTGGAATGTGAAGTAAGGGGGAGACAATGCTACCTGGAATGGGAGTAAGGGGAAAAAGTACTACCTGGAATGGGAGTAAGGGGAAAAAGTACTACCTGGAATGGGAGTAAGGGGGAGAAAGTACTACCTGGAATGGGAGTAAGGGGGAGACAAAACTACCTGGAATGGGAGTAAGGCGGAGAAAGTACGACCTGGAATGGGAGTAAGGTGGAGACAATACTACCTAGAATGGGATTAAGGGGGAGACAGTATTTCCTGGAATGGGAGCAAGGGGGAGACAATACTACCTGGAATAGGAGTAAGGGGGAGACAGTACTACCTGGAATGGGAGGAAGGGGGAGACAATACTACCTGGAATGGGAGAAAGGGTTTGACAGTACTACCTGGAATGGGAGTAAGGGGGAGACAGAACGACAAGGAATGGGAGTAAGGCGGAGACAATATTACCTGGAATGGGAGTCAGGGGGAGAAAGTACTACCTGGAATGGGAGTAAGGGGAAAAAGTATTACCTGGAATGGGAGTAAGGGGGAGACAATACTACCTGGAATGGGAGTAAGGGGAGACAATACTACCTGGAATGGGAGTAAGGGGGAGAAAGTACTACCTGGAATGGGAGTAAGGGGGAGACAATACTACCTGGAATGGGAGTAAGGGGAGACAATACTACCTGGAATGGGAGTAAGGGGGAGAAAGTAATACCTGGAATGGGAGTAAGGGGGAGACAATACTACCTGAAATGGGAGTAAGGGGGAGACATTACTACCTGGAATGGGAGTAAGGGGGAGAAAGTACTACCTGGAATGGGAGTAAGGGGGAGACAGTACTACCTGGAATGGGAGTAAGGGGGAGACAATACTTCCTGGAATGGGAGTAAGGGGGAGAAAGTACAACCTGGAATGGGAGTAAGGGGGAGAAAGTATTTCCTGGAATGGGAGCAAGTGGGAGACAATACTTCCTGGAATGGGAGTAAGGGGGAGACAGTACTACCTGGAATGGGAGTAAGGGGGAGACAATAATACCTGGAATGGGAGTAAGGGGGAGACAGTACTACCTGGAATGGGAGTAAGGGGGAGACAATACTACCTGGAATGGGAGTAAGGGGGAGACAATCCTACCTGGAATGGGAGTAAGGGGGAGACAATACTACCTGGAATGGGAGTAAGGGGGACACAATACTATCTGGAATGGGAGTAAGGGGGAGACAATACTACCTGGAATAGGAGTAAGGGGGAGACAATACTACCTGGAATGGGAGTAAGGGGAGACAATACTACCTGGAATGGGAGGAAGGAGGATACAATACTACCTGGAATGGGAGGAAGGAGGATACAGTACTACCTGGAATGGGAGTAACGGGGATGACATTACTACCTGGAATGGGAGTAAGTGGGAGACAATACTACCTGGAATGGGAGTAAGGGTGAGACAATACTACCTGGAATGGGAGTAAAGAGGAGACAGTATTACCTGGAATGGGAGTAAGGGGGACACAATACTATCTGGAATGGGAGTAAGGGGGAGAGAATACTACCTGGAATGGGAGAAAGGGTTTGACAGTACTACCTGGAATGGGAGTAAGGGTAGAAAGTACTACCTGGAATGGGAGTAAGTGGGAGAGAATACTACCTGGAATGGGAGAAAGGGTTTGACAATACTACCTGGAATGGGAGGAAGGAGGATACAATACTACCTGGAATGGGAGGAAGGTGGATACAGTGCAACCTGGAATGGGAGTAAGGGGGAGACAATCCTTCCTGGAATGGGAGTAAGGGGGAGACAATGCTACCTGGAATGGGAGTGAGAGGGAGACAGTACTACCTGGAATGGGAGTAAGGGGGAGACATTACTACCTGGAATGGGAGTAAGGGGGAGACATTACTACCTGGAATGGGACTAAGGGGGAGACATTACTACCTGGAATGGGAGCATGGGGGAGACAATACCACCTGGAATGGGAGCAAGGTTGAGACAGTACTACCTGGAATGGGACTAAGGGGGAGACATTACTACCTGGAATGGGAGCATGGGGGAGACAATACTTCCTGGAATGGGAACAAGGTTGAGACAGTACTACCTGGAATGGGACTAAGGGGGAGACATTAATACCTGGAATGGGTGCATGGGGGAGACAATACTACCTGGAATGGGAGCAAGGTTGAGACAGTACTAACTGGAATGGGAGTAAGGGGAAGACAATACCACCTGGAATGGGAGGAAGGAGGATACAGTACTACCTGGAATGGGAGCATGGGGGAGACAATACTACCTGGAATGGGAGTAAGTGGAAGACAATACTACCTGGATTGGGAGTAAGGGGGAGACAATACTACCTGGAATGGGACTAAGGGGTAGACAGTACTACCTGGAATGGGAGTAAGGGGTAGACAGTACTCCCTGAAATGGGAGTAAGGGGGAGACAATACTACCTGCAATGTTAGTAAGGGGGAGACAATACTTCCTGGAATGGGAGTAAAGGGGAGAAAGTAGTACCTGGAATGGGAGTAAGGGGGATACAATTAACCTGGAATGGGAGTAAGGGGGAGACAATACGGCCTGGAATGGGAGTAAGGGGGAGACAATACTATCTGGAACAGGAGTAAGGGGGAGACAATACTACCTGGAATGGGATTAAAGAGGAGACAGTATTACCTGGAATGGGAGTAAGGAGGATACAGTGCTACCTGGAATGGGTGTAAGGTTGAGACATTACTACCTGGAATGGGAGTAAGGGGAAGACAATACTACCTGGAATGGGAGCATGGGGGAGACAATACTACCTGGAATGGGAGTAAGTGGAAGACAATACTACCTGGAATGGGAGTAAGGGGGAGACAATACTACCTGGAATGGGAGTAAGGGGGAGACAATACTACATGGAATGGGAGGAAGGTGGATACAGTACTACCAGGAATGGGAGTAAGGGGGAGACAATAGTACCTGGAATAGGAGTAAGGGGGAGAGAGTACTGCCTGGAATGGGAGTAAGGGGGAGACAGTACTACCTGGAATGGGAGTAAGGGGGAGACAATCTTACCTGGAATGGGAGTAAGAGGGAGACAATACTACCTGGAATGGGAGTAAGGGGGAGACAAATATTCCTGGAATGGGAGTAATGGGGAGACAATACTACCTGGAATGGGAGTAAGAGGGAGACAATACTACCTGGAATGGGAGTAAGGGGGAAACAGTACTACCTGGAATGGGAGTAAGGTTGAGACATTACTACCTGGAATGGGAGTAAGGGGGAGACAGTACTTCCTGGAATGGGAGTAAGGGGGAGACAATACTACCTGGAATGGGAGTAAGGGGGAGACAATACTACCTGGAATGGGAGTAAGTGGAAGACAATACTACCTGGAATGGGAGTAAGGGGGAGACAATACTACCTGGAATGGGAGTAAGTGGAAGACAATACTACCTGGAATGGGAGTAAGGGGGAGACAATACTACCAGGAATTTGAGTAAGGGGGAGACAATAGTACCTGGAATAGGAGTAAGGGGGAGAGAGTACTGCCTGGAATGGGAGTAAGGGGGAGACAGTACTACCTGGAATGGTAGTAAGGGGGAGACAATCTTACCTGGAATGGGAGTAAGAGGGAGACAATACTACCTGGAATGGGAGTAAGGGGGAGACAAATATTCCTGGAATGGGAGTAATGGGGAGACAATACTACCTGGAATGGGAGGAAGGGGGAGACAATACTACCTGGAATGGGAGTAAGAGGGAGACAATACTACCTGGAATGGGAGTAAGGGGGAGAAAGTACTGCCTGGAATGGGAGTAAGGAGGAGACAATACCAACATAGATTGGGAGTAAGGGAAGGACAGTACTTTCTGGAACAGGTGTAAGGGGAAGACAGCACTACCTGGAATGGGAGTAAGCGGGAGACAATATTACCTGGAATGGGAGTAAGGGGGAGACATTAATACCTGGAATGGGAGGAAGGAGGATAAAATACTACCTGGAATGGGAGTAAGGTTGAGACAATACTACCTGGAATGGGAGTAAGGGGGAGACAATACAACCTGGAATGGGAGTAAGTGGGAGAAAGTACGAACTGGAATGGGAGTAAAGAGGAGACAGTATTACCTGGAATGGGAGTAAGGAGGATACAGTACTACCTGGAATGGGAGTAAGGTTGAGACATTACTACCTGGAATGGGAGTAAGGGGAAGACAATACTACATGGAATGGGAGTAAGGAGGAGACAATACCAACATAGATTGGGAGTAAGGGAAGGACAGTACTTTCTGGAACAGGAGTAAGGGGAAGACAGTACTACTTGGAATGGGAGTAAGCGGGAGACAATATTACCTGGAATGCGAGTAACAGGGAGACATTAATACCTGGAATGGGAGGAAGGAGGATAAAGTACTACCTGGAATGGGAGTAAGGTTGAGACAATACTACCTGGAATGGGAGTAAGGGGGAGACAATACAACCTGGAATGGGAGTAAGGGGGTGAAAGTACGAACTGGAATGGGAGTAAAGAGGAGACAGTATTACCTGGAATGGGAGTAAGGAGGATACAGTACTACCTGGAATGGGAGTAAGGTTGAGGCATTACTACCTGGAATGGGAGCATGGGGGAGACAATAATACCTGGAATGGGAGTAAGTGGAAGACAATACTACCTGGAATGGGAGTAAGGGGGAGACAATACTACCTGGAATGGGAGTAAGGGGGAGACAATACTACCTGGAATGGGAGTAAGGGTGAGACAATACTACCTGAAATGGGAGTAAGGTGGAGAAAGTACGAGCTGGAATGGGAGTAAAGAGGAGACAGTATTACCTGGAATGGGAGTAAGGGGGAGACAGTACTATGTAGAATGGGAGTAAGGTGGAGAAAGTACTCCCTGGAATGGGAGTAAGGGGGAGACAATACTACCTGAAATGGGAGTAAGGGGGAGACCGTACGACAAGGAATGGGAGTAAGAGGGAGACAATACTATCTGGAATGGGAGTTAGGGGGAGACAGTAGGACAAGGAATGGGAGTAAGGGGGAGACAATACTACCTGGAATGGGAGTAAGGGGGAGACAATACTACATGGAATGGGAGGAAGGTGGATACAGTACTACCAGGAATGGGAGTAAGGGGGAGACAATACTAACTGGAATGGGAGTAAGGGTGAGACAATACTACCTGAAATGGGAGTAAGAGGGAGAAAGTAATATCTGGAATGGGTGTAAAGAGGAGACAGTATTACCTGGAATGCGAGTAAGGGGGATACAGTACTACGTGGAATGGGAGTAAGGTGGAGAAAGTACTACCTGGAATGGGAGAAAGGGGGAGACAATACTACCAGAAATGGGAGTTAGAGGGAGACAATACTACCTGGAATGGGAGTTAGGGGGAGACAGTACGACAAGGAATGGGAGTAAGGGGGAGACAATACTACCTGGAATGGGAGTAAGGGGGAGACAATACTACCTGGAATAGGAGTAAGGGGGAGACAATACTACTGGAATGGGAGTAAGGGGGAGACAATACTACCTGGAACAGGAGTAAGGGGGAGACAATACTACTGGAATGGGAATAAGGGGGAGACAATACTACCTGGAATAGGAGTAAGGGGGAGACAGTACAACCTGGAATGGGAGTAAGGGGGAGACAATCTTACCTGGAATGCGAGTAACAGGGAGACATTAATACCTGGAATGGGAGTAAGGAGGAGACAATACCAACATAGATTGTGAGTAAGGGAAGGACAGTCCTTTCTGGAACAGGTGTAAGGGGGAGACAATACTACTTGGAATGGGAGTAAGGGGGAGACATTAATACCTGGAATGGGAGTAAGGGGAAGACAATACTACCTGGAATGGGAGCAAGGGGGATACAGTACTACCTGGAATGGGAGTAAGTGGAAGACAATACTACCTGGAATGGGAGTAAGGGGGAGACAATACTACCAGGAATTTGAGTAAGGGGGAGACAATAGTACCTGGAATAGGAGTAAGGGGGAGAGAGTACTGCCTGGAATGGGAGTAAGGGGGAGACAGTACTACCTGGAATGGTAGTAAGGGGGAGACAATCTTACCTGGAATGGGAGTAAGAGGGAGACAATACTACCTGGAATGGGAGTAAGGGGGAGACAAATATTCCTGGAATGGGAGTAATGGGGAGACAATACTACCTGGAATGGGAGGAAGGGGGAGACAATACTACCTGGAATGGGAGTAAGAGGGAGACAATACTACCTGGAATGGGATTAAGGGGGAGAAAGTACTGCCTGGAATGGGAGTAAGGAGGAGACAATACCAACATAGATTGGGAGTAAGGGAAGGACAGTACTTTCTGGAACAGGTGTAAGGGGAAGACAGCACTACCTGGAATGGGAGTAAGCGGGAGACAATATTACCTGGAATGGGAGTAAGGGGGAGACATTAATACCTGGAATGGGAGGAAGGAGGATAAAATACTACCTGGAATGGGAGTAAGGTTGAGACAATACTACCTGGAATGGGAGTAAGGGGGAGACAATACAACCTGGAATGGGAGTAAGTGGGAGAAAGTACGAACTGGAATGGGAGTAAAGAGGAGACAGTATTACCTGGAATGGGAGTAAGGAGGATACAGTACTACCTGGAATGGGAGTAAGGTTGAGACATTACTACCTGGAATGGGAGTAAGGGGAAGACAATACTACATGGAATGGGAGTAAGGAGGAGACAATACCAACATAGATTGGGAGTAAGGGAAGGACAGTACTTTCTGGAACAGGAGTAAGGGGAAGACAGTACTACTTGGAATGGGAGTAAGCGGGAGACAATATTACCTGGAATGCGAGTAACAGGGAGACATTAATACCTGGAATGGGAGGAAGGAGGATAAAGTACTACCTGGAATGGGAGTAAGGTTGAGACAATACTACCTGGAATGGGAGTAAGGGGGAGACAATACAACCTGGAATGGGAGTAAGGGGGTGAAAGTACGAACTGGAATGGGAGTAAAGAGGAGACAGTATTACCTGGAATGGGAGTAAGGAGGATACAGTACTACCTGGAATGGGAGTAAGGTTGAGGCATTACTACCTGGAATGGGAGCATGGGGGAGACAATAATACCTGGAATGGGAGTAAGTGGAAGACAATACTACCTGGAATGGGAGTAAGGGGGAGACAATACTACCTGGAATGGGAGTAAGGGGGAGACAATACTACCTGGAATGGGAGTAAGGGTGAGACAATACTACCTGAAATGGGAGTAAGGTGGAGAAAGTACGAGCTGGAATGGGAGTAAAGAGGAGACAGTATTACCTGGAATGGGAGTAAGGGGGAGACAGTACTATGTGGAATGGGAGTAAGGTGGAGAAAGTACTCCCTGGAATGGGAGTAAGGGGGAGACAATACTACCTGAAATGGGAGTAAGGGGGAGACCGTACGACAAGGAATGGGAGTAAGAGGGAGACAATACTATCTGGAATGGGAGTTAGGGGGAGACAGTAGGACAAGGAATGGGAGTAAGGGGGAGACAATACTACCTGGAATGGGAGTAAGGGGGAGACAATACTACATGGAATGGGAGGAAGGTGGATACAGTACTACCAGGAATGGGAGTAAGGGGGAGACAATACTAACTGGAATGGGAGTAAGGGTGAGACAATACTACCTGAAATGGGAGTAAGAGGGAGAAAGTAATATCTGGAATGGGTGTAAAGAGGAGACAGTATTACCTGGAATGCGAGTAAGGGGGATACAGTACTACGTGGAATGGGAGTAAGGTGGAGAAAGTACTACCTGGAATGGGAGAAAGGGGGAGACAATACTACCAGAAATGGGAGTTAGAGGGAGACAATACTACCTGGAATGGGAGTTAGGGGGAGACAGTACGACAAGGAATGGGAGTAAGGGGGAGACAATACTACCTGGAATGGGAGTAAGGGGGAGACAATACTACCTGGAATAGGAGTAAGGGGGAGACAATACTACTGGAATGGGAGTAAGGGGGAGACAATACTACCTGGAACAGGAGTAAGGGGGAGACAATACTACTGGAATGGGAATAAGGGGGAGACAATACTACCTGGAATAGGAGTAAGGGGGAGACAGTACAACCTGGAATGGGAGTAAGGGGGAGACAATCTTACCTGGAATGCGAGTAACAGGGAGACATTAATACCTGGAATGGGAGTAAGGAGGAGACAATACCAACATAGATTGTGAGTAAGGGAAGGACAGTCCTTTCTGGAACAGGTGTAAGGGGGAGACAATACTACTTGGAATGGGAGTAAGGGGGAGACATTAATACCTGGAATGGGAGTAAGGGGAAGACAATACTACCTGGAATGGGAGCAAGGGGGATACAGTACTACCTGGAATGGGAGTAAGGGGGAGACATTACTACCTGGAATGTGAGCATGGGGGAGACAATACTACCTGGAATGGGAGGAAGGGGGAGACAATACAACCTGGAATGGGAGTAAGGGGGAGAAAGTACGAACTGGAATGGGAGTAAAGAGGAGACAGTATTACCTGGAATGGGAGTAAGGAGGATACAGTACTACCTGGAATGGGAGTAAGCTTGAGACATTACTACCTGGAATGGGAGTAAGGTGAAGACAATAATACCTGGAATGGGAGGAAGGAGGATACAGTACTACCTGGAATGGGAGTAAGGTTGAGACATTACTACCTGGAATGGGAGTAAGGGGATGACAATACTACCTGGAATGGGAGCATGGGGGAGACAATACTACCTGGAATGGGAGTAAGGTTGAGACATTACTACCTGGAATGGGAGTAAGGGGGAGACAATACTACCTGGAATGGGAGTCAGGGGGAGACAATACTACCCAGAATGGGAGTAAGGGTGAGACAATACTACTGAAATGGGAGTAAGGGGGAGAAAGTACGACCTGGAATGGGAGTAAAGAGGAGACAGTACTACGTGGAATGGGATTAAGGTGGAGACAATACTACCTGGAATGGGAGTAAGGGGGAGACAATACTACCTGGAATAGGAGTAAGGGGGAGACAATACTACCTGGAATGGGAGTTAGGGGGAGACAGTACGACAAGGAATGGGAGGAAGGTGGATACAGTACTACCAGGAATGGGAGTAAGGGGGAGACAGTACTATATGGAACAGGAGTAAGGGGGAGACAATACTACCTGGAATAGGAGTAAGGGGGAGAGAGTACTGCCTGGAATGGGAGTAAGGGGGAGACAATACTACCTGGAATAGGAGTAAGGGGGAGAGAGTACTACCAGGAATGGGAGTAAGGGGGAGACAATCTTACCTGGAATAGGAGTAAGGGGGAGACCAATCAACCTGGAATTGGGAGTAATGGGGAGACAATACTACCTGGAATGGGAGGAAGGGGGAGACAATATTACCTGGAATGCGAGTAACAGGGATACATTAATACCTGGAATGGGAGTAAGGGGAAGACAATACTACCTGGAATGGGAGTAAGGGGGAGACAATACTACCTGGAATGGGAGTAAGGGGGAGACATTACTACCTGGAATGGGAGTAAGGGGGAGACAATACTACCTGGAATGGGAGGAAGGAGGATACAGTACTACCTGGAATGGGAGTAAGGGGGAGACAGTACTACCTGGAATGGGAGTAAGGGGGAGACAATACTACCTGGAATGGGAGTAAGGGGGAGACAGTACTACCTGGAATGGGAGTAAGGGGGAGACAATACTACCTGGAATGGGAGTAAGGGGGAGACATTACTACCTGGAATGGGAGTAAGGGGGAGACAGTACTACCTGGAATGGGAGTAAGGGGGAGACAATACTACCTGGAATGGGAGTAAGGGGGAGACAGTACTACCAGGAATGGGAGTAAGGGGGAGAAAGAACTAACTGGAATGGGAGTAAGGGGGAGACAATACTACCTGGAATGGGAGTAAGGGGGAGACAATCTTACCTGGAATAGGAGTAAGGGGGAGACAATACTACCTGGAATGGGAGGAAGGGGGAGACAATATTACCTGGAATGCGAGTAAGGGGAAGACAAAACCACCTGGAATGGGAGTAAGGGGAAGACAATACTACCTGGAATGGGAGCATGGGGGAGACAATACTACCTGGAATGGGAGTAAGGTGGATACAGTAGTACCAGGAATGGGAGTAAGGGGGAGACAGTACTACCTGGAATAGGAGTAAGGGGGAGAGAATCTTACCTGGAATGGGATTAAGGGGGAGACAATCTTACCTGGAATGGGAGTAAGGGGGAGACAAATCTACCTGGAATGGGAGTAATGGGGAGACAAAACTACCTGGAATGGGAGTAAGGAGGAGACAATACCAACTTAGATTGGGAGTAAGGGAAGGACAGTAATTTCTGGAACAGAAGTAAGGGGGAGACAATACTACTTGGAATGGGAGTAAGGGGGAGACAATACAACCTGGAATGGGAGTAAGGGGGAGAAAGTACGAACTGGAATGGGAGTAAAGAGGAGACAGTATTACCTGGAATGGGAGTAAGGAGGATACAGTACTACCTGGAATGGGAGTAAGGTTGAGACAATACTACCTGGAATGGGAGCATGGGGGAGACAATACTACCTTGAATGGGAGTAAGTGGAAGACAATACTACCTGGAATGGAGTAAGTGGAAGACAATACTACCTGAAATGGGAGTAAGGTGGAGAAAGTACGATCTGGAATGGGAGAAAAGAGGAGACAGTATTAACTGGAATGGGAGTAAGGGGGAGACAGTACTATGTGGAATGGGAGTAAGGTGGAGAAAGTACTCCCTGGAATGGGAGTAAGGGGGAGACAATACTACCTGAAATGGGAGTAAGGGGGAGACCTTACGACAAGGAATGGGAGTAATGGGGAGACAATACTACCTGGAATGGGAGTAAAGGGGAGCCAATACTACCTGGAATGGGAGTAAAGGGGAGACAATACTACATGGAATGGGAGGAAGGTGGATACAGTACTACCAGGAATGGGAGTAAGGGGGAGACAGTACTATCTGGAACAGGAGTAAGGGGGAGACAGTACAACCTGGAATGGGAGCAAGGGGGAGACAATACTACCTGGAATGGGAGTAAGGGGGAGACAAATATTCCTGGAATGGGAGTAATGGGGAGACAATACTACCTGGAATGGGAGGAAGTGGGAGACAATACTACCTGGAATGGGAGTAAGAGGGAGACAATACTACCTGGAATGGGAGGAAGGGGGAGACAGTACAACCTGGAATGGGAGTAAGAGGGAGACAATACTACCTGGAATGGGAGTAAGGGGGAGACAAATATTCCTGGAATGGGAGTAATGGGGAGACAATACTACCTGGAATGGGAGGAAGGGGGAGACAATACTACCTGGAATGGGAGTAAGAGGGAGACAATACTACCTGGAATGGGAGTAAGGGGGAGAAAGTACTGCCTGGAATGGGAGTAAGGAGGAGACAATACCAACATAGATTGGGAGTAAGGGAAGGACAGTACTTTCTGGAACAGGAGTAAGGGGAAGACAGTACTACTTGGAATGGGAGTAAGCGGGAGACAATATTACCTGGAATGCGAGTAACAGGGAGACATTAATACCTGGAATGGGAGGAAGGAGGATAAAGTACTACCTGGAATGGGAGTAAGGTTGAGACAATACTACCTGGAATGGGAGTAAGGGGGAGACAATACAACCTGGAATGGGAGTAAGGGGGAGAAAGTACGAACTGGAATGGGAGTAAAGAGGAGACAGTATTACCTGGAATGGGAGTAAGGAGGATACAGTACTACCTGGAATGGGAGTAAGGTTGAGACATTACTACCTGGAATGGGAGCATGGGGGAGACAATAATACCTGGAATGGGAGTAAGTGGAAGACAATACTACCTGGAATGGGAGTAAGGGGGAGACAATACTACCTGGAATGGGAGTAAGGGGGAGACAATACTACCTGGAATGGGAGTAAGGATGAGACAATACTACCTGAAATGGGAGTAAGGTGGAGAAAGTACGAGCTGGAATGGGAGTAAAGAGGAGACAGTATTACCTGGAATGGGAGTAAGGGGGAGACAGTACTATGTGGAATGGGAGTAAGGTGGAGAAAGTACTCCCTGGAATGGGAGTAAGGGGGAGACAATACTACCTGAAATGGGAGTAAGGGGGAGACCGTACGACAAGGAATGGGAGTAAGGGGGAGACAATACCAACTGGAATGGGAGTTAGGGGGAGACAGTAGGACAAGGAATGGGAGTAAGGGGGAGACAATACTACCTGGAATGGGAGTAAGGGGGAGACAATACTACATGGAATGGGAGGAAGGTGGATACAGTACTACCAGGAATGGGAGTAAGGGGGAGACAATACTAACTGGAATGGGAGTAAGGGTGAGACAATACTACCTGAAATGGGAGTAAGAGGGAGAAAGTAATATCTGGAATGGGAGTAAAGAGGAGACAGTATTACCTGGAATGCGAGTAAGGGGGATACAGTACTACGTGGAATGGGAGTAAGGTGGAGAAAGTACTACCTGGAATGGGAGAAAGGGGGAGACAATACTACCAGAAATGGGAGTTAGGGGGAGACAATACTACCTGGAATGGGAGTTAGGGGGAGACAGTACGACAAGGAATGGGAGTAAGGGGGAGACAATACTACCTGGAATGGGAGTAAGGGGGAGACAATACTACCTGGAATAGGAGTAAGGGGGAGACAATACTACTGGAATGGGAGTAAGGGGGAGACAATACTACCTGGAACAGGAGTAAGGGGGAGACAATACTACTGGAATGGGAGTAAGGGGGAGACAATACTACCTGGAATAGGAGTAAGGGGGAGACAGTACAACCTGGAATGGGAGTAAGGGGGAGACAATCTTACCTGGAATGCGAGTAACAGGGAGACATTAATACCTGGAATGGGAGTATGGAGGAGACAATACCAACATAGATTGTGAGTAAGGGAAGGACAGTCCTTTCTGGAACAGGTGTAAGGGGGAGACAATACTACTTGGAATGAGAGTAAGGGGGAGACATTAATACCTGGAATGGGAGTAAGGGGAAGACAATACTACCTGGAATGGGAGCAAGGGGGATACAGTACTACCTGGAATGGGAGTAAGGGGGAGACATTACTACCTGGAATGTGAGCATGGGGGAGACAATACTACCTGGAATGGGAGGAAGGGGGAGACAATACAACCTGGAATGGGAGTAGGGGGGAGAAAGTACGAACTGGAATGGGAGTAAAGAGGAGACAGTATTACCTGGAATGGGAGTAAGGAGGATACAGTACTACCTGGAATGGGAATAAGGTTGAGACATTACTACCTGGAATGGGAGTAAGGTGAAGACAATAATACCTGGAATGGGAGGAAGGAGGATACAGTACTACCTGGAATGGGAGTAAGGTTGAGACATTACTACCTGGAATGGGAGTAAGGGGAAGACAATACTACCTGGAATGGGAGCATGGGGGAGACAATACTACCTGGAATGGGAGTAAGGTTGAGACATTACTACCTGGAATGGGAGTAAGGGGGAGACAATACTACCTGGAATGGGAGTCAGGGGGAGACAATACTACCCGGAATGGGAGTAAGGGTGAGACAATACTACTGAAATGGGAGTAAGGGGGAGAAAGTACGACCTGGAATGGGAGTAAAGAGGAGACAGTACTACGTGGAATGGGATTAAGGTGGAGACAATACTACCTGGAATGGGAGTAAGGGGGAGACAATACTACCTGGAATAGGAGTAAGGGCGAGACAATACTACCTGGAATGGGAGTTAGGGGGAGACAGTACGACAAGGAATGGGAGGAAGGTGGATACAGCACTACCAGGAATGGGAGTAAGGGGGAGACAGTACTATATGGAACAGGAGTAAGGGGGAGACAATACTACCTGGAATAGGAGTAAGGGGGAGAGAGTACTGCCTGGAATGGGAGTAAGGGGGAGACAATACTACCTGGAATAGGAGTAAGGGGGGGACAATCTTACCTGGAATAGGAGTAAGGGGGAGACCAATCAACCTGGAATGGGAGTAATGGGGAGACAATACTACCTGGAATGGGAGGAAGGGGGAGACAATATTACCTGGAATGCGAGAAACAGGGATACATTAATACCTGGAATGGGAGTAAGGGGAAGACAATACTACCTGGAATGGGAGTAAGGGGGAGACAATACTACCTGGAATGGGAGTAAGGGGGAGACATTACTACCTGGAATGGGAGTAAGGGGGAGACAATACTACCTGGAATGGGAGGAAGGAGGATACAGTACTACCTGGAATGGGAGTAAGGTTGAGACATTACTACCTGGAATGGGAGTAAGTGGAAGACAATACTACCTGGAATGGGAGTAAGGTTGAGACATTACTACCTGGAATGGGAGTAAGGGGGAGAAAGTACTACCTGTAATGGGAGTAAGGAGGAGACAATACCAACCTAGATTGGGAGTAAGGGAAGGACAGTACTTTCTGGAACAGGGGTAAGGGGGAGACAGTTCTGCCTGGAATGGGAGAAAGGGGGAGAAAGTACTACCTGGAATGGGAGTAAGGGGGATACAATACAACCTGGAATGGGAGTAAGGGGGAGACAATACGACCTGGAATGGGAGTAAGGGGGAGACAATACCACCTGGAATGGGAGAAAATGGGAGACAGTACTTCCTGGAATGGGAGGAAGGGGGAGACAATACTACCTGGAATGGGAGTAAGGGGGAGACAGCACTACCTGGAATGGGAGTAAGGGCGAGACAATATTACCTGGAATGGGAGTAAGGGGGAGAAAGTACTACCTGGAATGGGAGTAAGGGGGAGACAATACTACCTGGAATGGGAGTAAGGGGGAGACAATACTACCTGGAATGGGAGTAAGGCGGGGACAGTACTACCTGGAATGGGAGTAAGGGGGAGACAATACTACCTGGAATGGGAGTAAGGGGGAGACAATACTACCTGGAATGGGAGTAAGGAGGAGACAATACTACCTGGAACAGGAGTAAGGGGGAGACAATACTACCTGGAATGGGAGTAAGGAGGAGACAGTACTACCTGGAATGGGAGTAAGGGGGAGACAATACTACCTGGAATGGGAGTAAGGGGGAGACAGTACTACCAGGAATGGGAGTAAGGGGGAGAAAGAACTAACTGGAATGGGAGTAAGGGGGAGACAATACTACCTGGAATGGGAGTAAGGGGGAGACAATCTTACCTGGAATAGGAGTAAGGGGGAGACAATACTACCTGGAATGGGAGGAAGGGGGAGACAATATTACCTGGAATGCGAGTAAGGGGAAGACAATACCACCTGGAATGGGAGTAAGGGGAAGACAATACTACCTGGAATGGGAGCATGGGGGAGACAATACTACCTGGAATCGGAGTAAGTGGAAGACAATACTACCTGGAATGGGAGTAAGGTGGATACAGTAGTACCAGGAATGGGAGTAAGGGGGAGACAGTACTACCTGGAATAGGAGTAAGGGGGAGAGAATCTTACCTGGAATGGGATTAAGGGGGAGACAATCTTACCTGGAATGGGAGTAAGGGGGAGACAAATCTACCTGGAATGGGAGTAATGGGGAGACAAAACTACCTGGAATGGGAGTAAGGAGGAGACAATACCAACTTAGATTGGGAGTAAGGGAAGGACAGTAATTTCTGGAACAGAAGTAAGGGGGAGACAATACTACTTGGAATGGGAGTAAGGGGGAGACAATACAACCTGGAATGGGAGTAAGGGGGAGAAAGTACGAACTGGAATGGGAGTTAAGAGGAGACAGTATTACCTGGAATGGGAGTAAGGAGGATACAGTACTACCTGGAATGGGAGTAAGGTTGAGACAATACTACCTGGAATGGGAGCATGGGGGAGACAATACTACCTTGAATGGGAGGAAGTGGAAGACAATACTACTTGAAATGGGAGTAAGGTGGAGAAAGTACGATCTGGAATGGGAGTAAAGAGGAGACAGTATTAACTGGAATGGGAGTAAGGGGGAGACAGTACTATGTGGAATGGGAGTAAGGTGGAGAAAGTACTACCTGGAATGGGAGTAAGGGGGAGACAATACTACCTGGAATGGGAGTAATGGGGAGACAATACTACCTGGAATGGGAGGAAGGGGGAGACAATACTACCTGGAATGGGAGTAAGAGGGAGACAATACTACCTGGAATGGGAGTAAGGGGGAGAAAGTACTACTGTAGAATTCGCAATATATCGCGATTTGATTAATAAGGAGAAAACACAAAGTTTCGTTCAAACAGCTTTTATTTCAGCAGAATGCTGGCAGGTTTAAATTGGACACAAGCAGCCTGTAAAATGGCCGCCGCACCTCGTGACAGAACATTCTAGACTTTTCAACAGGCAGACAAGATGGCGTTCCATTAAACATTTTTTGCAAGATCGATAACGATTCAGCACAGTGAAGATAGTACACGAGACATTATGGGTTTGCAGTATAAACATAGATACTGGAATCGGTCTCCCAGGTACAAAGGAAAGCCATTGTACCGAGTAATCAAGGGCCCATCCAAAGGACATTAATATGTAAAATCCCAACGACTCTACGATGAGAGAGCCGTTAGCAGGTAGTTATCCAGGACACTTGGAAGCCCCAAACCCCTCCAGGGAGAACACCGACCGATTTAACAATGGGAGAAATATTAACAGGTACTCAAACATTCATGAGTAGCCCCGAAACCCATTAAGGACGGAGATCACCCATACAAGACATTTGGGCGCCAAACCTTAAACAAAAGAATGGACATTATAGTTGGGCGGGAAACGGAAGATTTTTGCACTATAATTGCAGGCCCCAAACCGTCCATTCGCTCTCTTGTTCTTGCTCCTGCATTCGCTCGCTTGCTCCTGTGTTTTATCCGGTCGATTCGTAACCTCGTGGCTGCTCCTGTGTGCTCGTAGTTGGGCTTCTGCGTGCCTGTTGCCTCTTCTGAAAAGACTGTTGAACTTTCTGATCCGTTCGGATCTACCTCGTGTCGCGTAACGAAGACCTATGTTGGTAACTGGCAGCGGAACCAAAGGCCCGAGATGAGATGAGATGAGATGAGATGAGAGGAGAAGAGAAGAAGACCATATCCATCGCCACGGTCAGTAAATCCCGACCGCGCCTGTAGGTCGATCAGCCAAGTTTTCTCGCCAGGAAGTTTTCCTCTTTAAACTTCTAAGGAGGTTGGAGCGTGGAAAACACATCGTATCAATGATATTGACAACGGTGCTCCAAGACTAAACTGTGAAGCCCACCAACAGAGGTCTTCACCACAGCGGACGGTCCAGCCTACTAGCCGGAGCAGCAGAAGCAGTAAACAAGTGGGACCAGGAGATCTCCTGACCGACACGTGGGTGCTGCGGTGAAAAACATCCGATCAGCTATTCGGAATTTCTCCGAGTTATTACGAGTGGTGAGCATGAGTCTCGAGATCCTACGAGGCTAGTTTAGGATAGATATTGATAAGGGGAGGGTGTAAAGATTAAGGATATTTGTAATGTGTGCCCTATTTACGTTGTGCCGTTCGTTCCTCGTTTCCCTAAGATTGATTATAACCGTTTGTAAGATTGTACTGTCATTAATCTGTGCGTATGACATGTATTTCATAATTTTAAGTATCATGCAATAAAGATTTTCCATTTCGTACCATTCAAACCAAGTCTACATGAGTTTTATCTCCATTACTGCTCTCGCATCTAAGTCCAGTGTCTAGAACCGTAAGGGAGAGTGATTCGAACCACTCACAGGTGTGTCTAGTGTTCCCAGACTGGCTGGAGACCAGAACAGGCAACCAGGCCTAGACCCGCACTGACATACAGGCTGCACAGAGCCGCGTGAATCTCACAGGCTACGAGACACGCAGGGTCAGGAGAAATCCCTTACAGAAAATGGCGACCGCGGCAGGACACTGGCAGCGAGAGGGTAGTGTGTTAGATTTTGGAATGACTGTACGAAATGTTATGCAGGAAAAGATAGCGGATTATGTGTTTGGAAAGGTTAATCTAACTAAAAAGTGGATAAGCGAATTGTTAGCGGATAAGAGCCCACTAGAGGCAGCTGAAAGATGGACAGATAGTAAGGAGCATAAAAAGGCAGTTGAGAAAGCAGTCTGGCTTATGTGCTACAAAAGGCAGGTTCAGATTTCAAACCAGACCATTACAGCGCTAACAGCTCGTATCAGCCATTTAGAGGGAGAAATGGAGGAGAAGGTTTCTGGAGGGGAGGTGCTCATTAAGAATTTAAATGAGTTACACCAGGAAAGCCAGGAAGTCTCCAGTTACCTTAAAACAAGGATAGAGTATCTCGAGTGCCAGGTCACTGAAGCAAAATTGAACGAGAGTAGGATGAAGGAAAGATGTAACCGCCAAGCTGCCCAGATAAGAACTCAAGAAGAGAGCTTAATGGGGGTTAGGTCGGCGTATAAGTTGGCCCTTGAGGATAAGTTTCAGGGAGCCGACCATAGCGCCTGCCAAAAAGAGATAGAGAGCCTCAAAAAGGCCGTGAACAATGCGAACGGCATGGTGTGCCTTATCAATCCGTCGGCGCGCCAGCCGCTAGTAAATGAGAGATTTAGAAATTCCCCACCAAGTAAGGCAGAAGAAGTAGTAGCCACTGCGCCCTCCGCGCCACCCAGCTATTCAGAAACCTGGGTTAGGGAGGAAGCAACGGAAGAAACAAAAGAGCCCGTTGAAAAGGAAGTAGAAAAGGGATCGTTGTATCCAGTAACGGGGATTAAAAGGGGCCCAAGCAGAAACGGTGGGGAAGAACCGGGGGATCTCCTCGGACAGCTGGTGTTGCCTCACAGTTCACATCAGCTGAGAGCTATGATAAACCACGTACGGAAGCTGACCGAGATAGACGACCCTTCCGTACATTTCAGGGAAGTTGAGCAAGCCGCAGCCATTAACGGCTGCGATGATGGGGAGACAGCAAAAATGCTGCTGTTCTCATTAGACAGCTCGGTCCTTCAGTGTCTCTCAGGCGAGAGCAAGAGGGGAAACAAAAGTTATGAGGAATTAAAAAATGAGGTCCTAGAAGTGTTGGGGGCGAACGACGGAGGTCCGTTTGCTAGAGTGGGACAGACAGTGCAGATGGAGGGAGAACCCCCGAAGGTTTTTGCCGACAGGCTGTGGCCAGTATATGAGCGCAGCTGTCTAGGTGCGCCCGAGCGCGAAGATGTGGAAGGCGCCGCTTTAACTCATTGGCTTAGGTGCATAATAGCCAACAGTTTACCAGCCGTTAGAGAGCAGGCAAAAGCCTGGTTCGATCCCAATGACCTCAACCTTACGGAAGAGTCGGTCTTGAATCGACTCACGTTAGGTTATCGTAATATAAGGGGTATGACGACACGTCCCTTTAAGGGAAGAGTACATGAGGTACGACCCGCAGCCCCGGCTCAAAGAGAGTGGCATCAGGAGGGTAATCGCGTCCCACAAGCCAGTAATGCTTGTTACGGGTGTGGGAAGACAGGGCACTGGCGCAAGCACTGCAGGAACCCTTGGAAGGATTCCAAGGATAAAAATCCCGCGGTCCGAGCCCAGGCGCCTGTCCCGGCTAAGGAAGCCAAGGCACCCACCCCTCCCGACGACCTCGAAGCAGTGTTAGGAGCCATGCGCAAGCTGGTTTTGAATGCGCGTGGACAGGTGGCGGTCGCAACCGGCCCCATAGGTGCCGCAGGACCGTCTAATAGTACCCAATGACTAGAGCCCACGCAGCCTGCCTACCTGTGTCCTTTTAAAAGACACGCACAGGAGGGGGTCTGCGGTGAGGAGGCCAGGTTAAAAGAGCAGGCCTTGCGGGAGGAGAACGCCCGCTTAATAGGGAAAATAGATGGGCTGGAAGGGCAGCTTAGAGAGCAGGCCCTGCGGGAGGAGAACGCCCGAGCAATGGGAAAGTTAGACGTGCTCAGGCTAGAAGCGCAGCTTAGTGAGATAAAAGCAGCCTACAGGGTAGCCAGGAGCAGGGAGTATGAGGATTTAAAACAGGATAGAAATCTGCAGCCTCCAGCAGGTGAGATTTCACAGAAACAAGCAGGGGCGGTGGCCTGTCTTAAGGGAGGGGCCAGACCTGCGAGTGGGGAAGCACAGCCCCAGGTAGGACCACAAGGCACACAGGCAGGCATAGCAGCTTGCATCAGGGGAAGGGACATCCCGGACGATCATGCAGCGTTTTTCTGGAGTTGGGGGTTAGATGACGAAGAACCCAGGGTTCCCTGGTCAGATGAGGATAGTGCAGATGAGCATAGTGATGATGACGGGTGGTTCCTGAGGAACGGTCTGGGGGGAATGGGGCCGATAGGTAGAGATCCACACGGGGTGGACACACAAGCTGCAGGTCCCGAGGACAGGAGGGAGGAGCTAGAGGAGGCAGGGCCAGCCGCTATAGGAGCACAGAGAGTACCAATGTGGCTCCCAGAGATGTGGCCGCCCGCTTTGAACGTCCAGTCCTCAGGGGAGGCAGAGATCACGAGTGAAGGGCCGCCTGCTGGGCCGAGCAGGGCGGAGCCACGAACTGCCAGCCCCGAGGTTAGGGAGGCGGAGTCAGCGGAGGCGGAGCCGGCGACTGTGATGGAACCCCAGGTCATCCCGTTGGAGGTCTCGGAACCCGGTCCGTCCGTCACGGAACCCCCGCCCATAGCAACTCCCCGTAGGTCAAGTAGAGAACCCCAGCCCAGGAGGATGTGGTCATGTCCCCAGACTGCCCCAAGGCGTAGACTTCAGGTTAAGATAACCCGGGTAGAGACAGGCCACATTGCAGCAGTAACAGGCTGCGGCAGATCAGAGGAAAGGGTCAGCGCAGCAACAGGCTGCGGCAGATCAGAGGGAAGGGTCAGTGCCCTCCCACCGTCGGGAAGAGCTCGCAGCAGCCTTCTCAGAATTTAAAGGGGCCGCCCTGAGAACGGGCGGCACTGTAAAGTTATTAGTTTTAAGTTTTAAGTTTATAGTTCAAGGTTAAGTTTTAAGTTTATAGTTCAAGGTTAAGTTTGTAAGTTTGTAGTGTTTTAACAGAAAACGATAAAATGATGGGAGTTTTAAGGCTAGGTTTAGAGGAAGTCTATTCAGCAAACGTTGAAGTTTACGTGAGGCGAGGTCAGGGGACCCGCTCACCCTTCACAAAAGCCAGAGACTTTTTGCGAGGCTGGCTACCTCATTCTATCTGATCACAGGAACCAAGGAAGGATGGAACGAATTCTAGTATTGCTCGTGGCAATCGGATGTGGATTGGCCTATCGAGGCCACACCAAGGATGTCGTGGTGTTTGGATGTTCCGGGGACACGGCCCCCATCGCGGTGGATGGGACCGGAAGACGGAAGGCAGAGGGGACCAGCACCTATTTCCACAAGGGAAGGTGGCCAGGATGGCTGGGAACGAACTCAACGGAGTATTCCAGCACATCGGGGTTCGCCTACAAAGAGACTTCTTTAATGTGCCCCAAAGTAAGGATCATCGCACCCAGGATCAGCGTCACCGTCGGCAAACGGATTTGTTTGACCTGTAGTGGGGATGTCCCATTGAGCCGATGGTGGTGGCTGCGAAAGCTGAGCAAAACTATGAGAAACTCTTCGGTCGAGTGGGAACGACTGGGTAATAATACCCATCGGACAATTACGGGGACAGACGGACAAGTGAAAGTCTGTTGGGACAAATGGTGGGAACCGGATGAGGGGATTTATGTATGTATGTGGGGGTCAAAGTACGTTTGCCCCAAAGGCATCTCCATATTTTTTATTAATCAGTGGCAGGATAACGGACAGGGGATGAGGTGGGATGCGAGCACCAGGGGGTGCGGAGCCCCATTCTCCCCGATCCCAGTAAATGCCACTGAACTCATTACGCGCCCACGCAAAGCCCCGCCCACGATTCCGGTGGTTCTAGCTGAGGAAGAAGGGTGCCCTAAAACTAGTAAGGGACCCGGGAACGGTTTGGTACTGGTCCCCACAGACCAGATACTATTTCAGGGGGTACATTACGCGGTGGCCTCGGTGATTTTAATTCTCACTGAGGTACGGTTACCAGAGTGGTGCCCCAAAAAGACGGAACAGTTGTATCAGGTCCTGTTGACCAAGATGTTCAGACAATTTTACGAGTTTGATTTTGCAGAAATTGATAAGGCAAGTTTGTACACCGCACCGCAGGAAGTTTTGGATCAAGTAGGGAGGCAAAGAAGGGGTTTGGTGAACGATGCGTTCACTGCTTTCAACACAGGGACATCTGTGGTCAACGCTCTAGACAGTGTGGAGCTGCAGACCCAGATTAATGGTTTAAAAACACAGTTAAAAGACATTCTAACAGATGAGAATAAAGTGGTAGGGTCGGGTCTGCACGAGGACCAAGCCATGACTCTCCATTTAAAGGAAATTATAGCAGAGCTGGAGAAACATGCGCGTACGGTAAATGCCCTGATCAGGGAAGATCGGAATGCATCCGATCAAGCTGCGCAGAACGAGGTGTGCGTGCTTTACGGGGCGTGGCTACTGGGCGAGGGCCGCAGTAATTTGGAGGATTTAAAACAAGGTTTGGTTCCGTCCTGGATAAGTAACAAACACCTGCGGGCGCTCCACCCTTTTCAGAACGCATTAAGTCCGTGCCAGCTCAGGCTAGCTTCAGAAGCTTACCCAGTCCCCGTGGACTGCGGACGTTCAAACCATACTATTATGGGAATAGTATTACGCATGCCGGTTTTGGGCAACACAGCAAAGCCCGCCCCGGTGTATCGGGTAGAGAACATTGGTGTCATTCAGGGGGGAGCCCACATTCGTTATGCAGCAGTTCCACCTTACGTCATCCGCTGGGAGCAAACGATGACAGGTACAGATCTCTCTGGTTGTCGTGGCAGGGGAGCACACATAATACTGTGCCCCCAGCACTTGAATGCCTTTTTAACACCACAGTGCGGGTTCAGAACGGCTGGCGCCAAGTCCATGAATTGCACCATGGAGGCAATGGCACAAGATCATGTGCCTCCGCAGGTAGCATACATCGGGGGTGGAACATATTGTGTTACCACTGCAGCGCAACACTACCAGCATGGAAACCGTAGCCGGTGTCCGGTGAGTGACAGCAGTTTCTGTTTTAAACCCAGGGCTGAAGTTCAAGTAGCACAACAGCGAATTATCCCAATCCCTGAACCATCCACTGTTCATCTCACAGTAAAAGAGAATTTCACCGACTTGCAGCGATTTGTCGCGCATTTTGGATACCTCATTCCCCCTCTCCCTGAGCATTTAACCAAACTTCTGAAAGCCGTCGCGGTATCACAGAAGCATTTTTATACGTTAGAGCAGAAGACTGTCGAGATAGGAACAGACATTTTGGACATAGTGGTTCCACCGTGGTGGAATCTGTTCACCAATATTGAAGTGCCTTCATGGATCCGAATAGCCTCCCACATTTTAGTCGTCTGTCAGGTGTTTATTGTAGTGTACCTATTGTTCATACATTGTAAAAGAGACAAGCGCCTCACCAAGCATGAGAACACGGGAGAGTGGCGAGAACGTTACGTGCGCGTGCACGATGAGAGCACCGTGTAATAGGAAAATGGCGTCACTCCCGCTCGCCATGTGCGCCGCGGAAGTTTGTACTCATGTAAGATTTTCAGAGATTGTAAATACGTTGGAAACTCGACATGTTTAAGAGTTGGGATTTAATTATTTTGGTGATGGTGTTGATTGTTTGGTTTTGGGTTTTGTTTTTTTCTTTCCCTGAATAAAAGACAAATATACAGGTGATGCGTGAGGTATCGGCCTGGTTACGCCGGAAAGGAAGACAAATGGTGTAAGTTTAAGGGCAAATGATGCCTACGGTGATATAAAATGTGATTTTCTTGGGAAATAAGGACGACACAGAGACCCTAGCTAAGTTAAAAAATTATGGGATTAATTTACTGGATTCGGAGTGAAATCGAGATAAGATTGCTCACCACTGTGATTTTTGATACGATAAGCGGAGTTATTCGCATCAACAGGAGGGACTGTAGAATTCGCAATATATCGCGATTTGATTAATAAGGAGAAAACACAAAGTTTCGTTCAAACAGCTTTTATTTCAGCAGAATGCTGGCAGGTTTAAATTGGACACAAGCAGCCTGTAAAATGGCCGCCGCACCTCGTGACAGAACATTCTAGACTTTTCAACAGGCAGACAAGATGGCGTTCCATTAAACATTTTTTGCAAGATCGATAACGATTCAGCACAGTGAAGATAGTACACGAGACATTATGGGTTTGCAGTATAAACATAGATACTGGAATCGGTCTCCCAGGTACAAAGGAAAGCCATTGTACCGAGTAATCAAGGGCCCATCCAAAGGACATTAATATGTAAAATCCCAACGACTCTACGATGAGAGAGCCGTTAGCAGGTAGTTATCCAGGACACTTGGAAGCCCCAAACCCCTCCAGGGAGAACACCGACCGATTTAACAATGGGAGAAATATTAACAGGTACTCAAACATTCATGAGTAGCCCCGAAACCCATTAAGGACGGAGATCACCCATACAAGACATTTGGGCGCCAAACCTTAAACAAAAGAATGGACATTATAGTTGGGCGGGAAACGGAAGATTTTTGCACTATAATTGCAGGCCCCAAACCGTCCATTCGCTCTCTTGTTCTTGCTCCTGCATTCGCTCGCTTGCTCCTGTGTTTTATCCGGTCGATTCGTAACCTCGTGGCTGCTCCTGTGTGCTCGTAGTTGGGCTTCTGCGTGCCTGTTGCCTCTTCTGAAAAGACTGTTGAACTTTCTGATCCGTTCGGATCTACCTCGTGTCGCGTAACGAAGACCTATGTTGGTAACTGGCAGCGGAACCAAAGGCCCGAGATGAGATGAGATGAGATGAGATGAGAGGAGAAGAGAAGAAGACCATATCCATCGCCACGGTCAGTAAATCCCGACCGCGCCTGTAGGTCGATCAGCCAAGTTTTCTCGCCAGGAAGTTTTCCTCTTTAAACTTCTAAGGAGGTTGGAGCGTGGAAAACACATCGTATCAATGATATTGACAACGGTGCTCCAAGACTAAACTGTGAAGCCCACCAACAGAGGTCTTCACCACAGCGGACGGTCCAGCCTACTAGCCGGAGCAGCAGAAGCAGTAAACAAGTGGGACCAGGAGATCTCCTGACCGACACGTGGGTGCTGCGGTGAAAAACATCCGATCAGCTATTCGGAATTTCTCCGAGTTATTACGAGTGGTGAGCATGAGTCTCGAGATCCTACGAGGCTAGTTTAGGATAGATATTGATAGGGGAGGGTGTAAAGATTAAGGATATTTGTAATGTGTGCCCTATTTACGTTGTGCCGTTCGTTCCTCGTTTCCCTAAGATTGATTATAACCGTTTGTAAGATTGTACTGTCATTAATCTGTGCGTATGACATGTATTTCATAATTTTAAGTATCATGCAATAAAGATTTTCCATTTCGTACCATTCAAACCAAGTCTACATGAGTTTTATCTCCATTACTGCTCTCGCATCTAAGTCCAGTGTCTAGAACCGTAAGGGAGAGTGATTCGAACCACTCACAGGTGTGTCTAGTGTTCCCAGACTGGCTGGAGACCAGAACAGGCAACCAGGCCTAGACCCGCACTGACATACAGGCTGCACAGAGCCGCGTGAATCTCACAGGCTACGAGACACGCAGGGTCAGGAGAAATCCCTTACACTACCTGGAATGGGAGTAAGGGGGAGACAATACCAACATAGATTGGGAGTAAGGGAAGGACAGTAGTTTCTGGAACAGGAGTTAGGTGGAGACAGTACTACCTGGAATTGGAGTAAGGGGGAGACATTACTACCTGGAATGTGAGCATGGGGGAGACAATACTACCTGGAATGGGAGGAAGGAGGATAAAGTACTACCTGGAATGGGAGTAAGGTTGTGACAATACTACCTGGAATGGGAGCATGGGGGAGACAATACTACCTGGAATGGGAGTAAGGGTGAGACAATACTACCTGAAATGGGAGTAAGGGGGAGAAAGTACGATCTGGAATGGGAGTAAAGAGGAGACAGTATTACCTGGATGGGAGTAAGGGTGAGACAGTACTATGTGGAATGGGAGTAAGGTGGAGAAAGTACTACCTGGAATGGGAGTAAGGGGGAGACAATACTACCTGAAATGGGAGTAAGGGGGAGACAATACTACATGGAATGGGAGTAAGGGGAAGACAATACTACCTGGAATGGGAGTAAGGGGAAGACAATACTACCTGGAATGGGAGCAAGGGGGAGACAATACTACCTGGAATTGAAGTAAGGGGGATACAGTACTACCTGGAATGGGAGTAAGGTTGAGACATTACTACCTGGAATGGGAGTAAGGGGAAGACAATACTACCTGGAATGGGAGTAAGGTGGGAGAAAGTACTACCTGGAATGGGAGTAAGGAGGAGAAAATACCAACCTAGATTGGGAGTAAGGGAAGGACAGTACTTTCTGGAACAGGGGTAAGGGGGAGACAGTTCGACCTGGAATGGGAGTAAGGGGGAGAAAGTAGTACCTGGAATGGGAGTAAGGGGGATACAATACAACCTGGAATGGGAGTAAGGGGGAGACAATACGACCTGGAATGGGAGTAAGGGGGAGACAATACTACGTGGAATGGGAGAAAAGGGGAGACAGTACTTCCTGGAAAGGGAGTAAGGGGGAGACAGTACTACCTGGAATGGGAGTAAGGGGAAGACAATACTACCTGGAATGGGAGGAAGTGGAAGACAATACTACCTGGAATGGGAGTAAGGGGGAGACAATACTACCTGGAATGGGAGTAAGGGGGAGACAATACTACCTGGAATGGGATTAAGGGTGAGACAATACTACCTGAAATGGGAATAAGGGGGAGAAAGTACGATCTGTAATGGGAGTAAAGAGGAGACAGTATCACCTGGAATGGGAGTAAGGGGGAGACAGTACTACGTGGAATGGGAGTAAGGGGGAGACAGTACTACCTGGAATGGGAGTAAGGGGGAGACAGTATTGCCTGGAATGGGAGTAAGGGGGAGACAATACTACCTGGAATGGGAGGAAGGGGGAGAAAGTACTACCTGGAATGGGAGTAAGGAGGAGACAATACCAACATAGATTGGGAGTAAGGGAAGGACAGTAGTTTCTGGAACAGGTGTAAGGGGGAGACAGTTTTCTTGGAATGGGAGTAAGGGGGAGACAATACTACCTGGAATGGGAGTAAGGGGGAGAAAGTACGATCTGGAATGGGAGTTAAGAGGAGACAGTATTACCTGGATGGGAGTAAGGGTGAGACAGTACGATGTGGAATGGGAGTAAGGTGGAGAAAGTACTACCTGGAATGGGAGTAAGGGGGAGACAATACTACCTGAAATGGGAGTAAGGGGGAGACAATACTACATGGAATGGGAGCAAGGGGGAGACAATACTACCTGGAATGGGAGTAAGGGGGAGACAATACTACCTGGAATGGGAGTAAGGGGGTGACAATACTACCTGGAATGGGAGCATGGGGGAGACAATACTACCTGGAATGGGAGGAAGGAGGATACAGTACTACCTGGAATGGGAGTAAGGTTGAGACAATACTACCTGGAATGGGAGTAAGGGGGAGACAATACTACCTGGAATGGGAGTAAGTGGAAGACAATACTACCTGGAATGGGAGTAAGTGGAAGACAATACTACCTGGAATGGGAGTAAGGGGGAGACAGTACTACCTGGAATGGGAGGAAGGAGGATACAGTACAACCTGGAATGGGAGTAAGGTTGAGACAATACTACCTGGAATGGGAGTAAGGGGGAGACAATACTACCTGGAATGGGAGTAAGTGGAAGACAATACTACCTGGAATGGGAGTAAGGGGGAGACAATACTACCTGGAATGGGAGTAAGGGGGAGAAAGTACGATCTGGAATGGGAGTAAGGGGGAGACAATACTACCTGAAATGGGAGTAAGGGGGAGAAAGTACGATCTGGAATGGGAGTAAAGAGGAGACAGTATTACCTGGAATGGGAGTAAGGGGGAGAAAGTACGATCTGGAATGGGAGTAAAGAGGAGACAGTACTACCTGGAATGGGAGTAAGGGGGAGACAGTACTACGTGGAATGGGAGTAAGGTGGAGAAAGTACTACCTGAAATGGGAGTAAGGGGGAGACAATACTACCTGAAATGGGAGTTAGGGGGATACCGTACGACAAGGAATGGGAGTAAGGGGGAGACAATACTACCTGGAATGGGAGTTAGGGGGAGACAGAACGACAAGGAATGGGAGTAAGGGGGAGACAATACTACCTGGAATGGGAGTAAGGGGGAGACAATACTACATGGAATGGGAGGAAGGTGGATACAGTACTACCAGGAATGGGAGTAAGGGGGAGACAGTACTATCTGGAACAGGAGTAAGGGGGAGACAGTACAACCTGGAATATGAGGAAAGAGGATACCGTACTACCTGGAATGGGAGTAAGGGGGAGACAATACTACCTGGAATGTGAGTAAGGGGGAGACAATACTACCTGGAATGTGAGTAAGGGGGAGACAATACTACTTGGAATGGGAGTAAGGGGGAGACAATCTTACCTGGAATGGGAGTAAGGGGGAGACAATCTTACCTGGAATGGGAGTAAGGGGGAGACAGTACTACCTGGAATGGGAGTAAGGGGGAGACAGTACTACCTGGAATGGGAGGAAAGAGGATACCGTACTACCTGGACTGGGAGTAAGGGGGAGACAATACTACCTGGAATGTGAGTAAGGGGGAGACAATACTACCTGGAATGTGAGTAAGGGGAAGACAGTACTACCTGGAATGGGAGGAAAGAGGATACCGTACTACCTGGAATGGGAGTAAGGGGGAGACAATACTACCTGGAATGGGAGTAAGGAGGATAAAGTACTACCTGGAATGATAGTAAGGTTGAGACAATACTACCTGGAATGGGAGTAAAGGGGAGAAAGTACGATCTGGAATGGGAGTAAAGAGGAGACAGTATTACCTGGAATGGAAGTAACGAGGATACAGTACTACCTGGAATGGGAGTAAGGTTGAGACATTACTATCTGGAATGGGAGTAAGGGGAAGACAATACTACCTGGAATGGGAGGAAGGAGGATACAGTACGACCTGGAATGGGAGCATGGGGGAGACAATACTACCTGGAATGGGAGTAAGTGGAAGACAATACTACCTGGAATGGGAGTAAGGGTGAGACAATACTACCTGAAATGGGAGTAAGGGGGAGAAAGTACAATCTGTAATGGGAGTAAAGAGGAGACAGTATTACCTGGAATGGGAGTAAGGGGGAGACAGTACTATGTGGAATGGGAGTAAGGTGGAGAAAGTACTACCTGAAATGGGAGTAAGGGGGAGACAGTACGACAAGGAATGGGAGTAAGGGGGAGACAATACTACTGGAATGGGAGTAAGGGGGAGACAATACTACCTGGAATAGGAATAATGGGGAGACAATACTACCTGGAATGGGAGTAAGAGGGAGACAATACTACCTGGAATGGGAGTAAGAGGGAGACAATACTACCTGGAATGGGAGTAAGGGGGAGACAATACCAACATAGATTGGGAGTAAGGGAAGGACAGTAGTTTCTGGAACAGGTGTAAGGGGGAGACAGCACTACCTGGAATGGGAGTAAGGGGGAGACAGTACTACCTGGAATGGGAGTAAGGGGGAGACAATACTACCTGGAATGGGAGGAAGGAGGATAAAGTACTACCTGGAATGGGAGTAAGGTTGTGACAATACTACCTGGAATGGGAGTAAAGAGGAGATAGTATTACCTGGAATGGGAGTAAGGGGGAGAAAGTACGAACTGGAATGGGAGTAAAGAGGAGACAGTATTACCTGGAATGGGAGTAAGGAGGATACAGTACTACCTGGAATGGGAGTAAGGTTGAGACATTACTACCTGGAATGGGAGTAAGGGGAAGACAATACTACCTGGAATGGGAGGAAGGAGGATACAGTACTACCTGGAATGGGAGTAAGGTTGAGACATTACTACCTGGAATGGGAGTAAGGGGAAGACAATACTACCTGGAATGGGAGGAAGGAGGATACAGTACGACCTGGAATGGGAGCATGGGGGAGACAATACTACCTGGAATGGGAGTAAGGGGGAGACATTACTACCTGGAATGTGAGCATGGGGGAGACAATACTACCTGGAATGGGAGGAAGGAGGATAAAGTACTACCTGGAATGGGAGTAAGGTTGTGACAATACTACCTGGAATGGGAGTAAAGAGGAGACAGTATTACCTGGAATGGGAGTAAGGGGGAGAAAGTACGAACTGGAATGGGAGTAAGGTTGAGACATTACTACCTGGAATGGGAGTAAGGGGGATACAATACTACCTGGAATGGGAGTAAGGGGGAGACAATACTAACTGGAATGGGAGTAAGGGTGAGTACTACCTGAAATGGGAGTAAGGGGGAGAAAGTACGATCTGGAATGGGAGTAAAGAGGAGACAGTATTACCTGGAATGGGAGTAAGGAGGAGACAGTACTATGTGAAATGGGAGTAAGGTGGAGAAAGTACTACCTGGAATGGGAGTAAGGGGGAGACCGTACGACAAGGAATGGGAGTAAGGGGGAGACAATACTACCTGGAATGGGAGTCAAGGGGAGACAATACTACATGGAATGGGAGGAAGGGGGAGACAATAGTACCTGGAATAGGAGTAAGGGGGAGAGAGTACTGCCTGGAATGGGAGTAAGGGGGAGACAGTACTACATAGAATTGGAGTAAGGGGGAGACAGTACAACCTGGAATGGGAGTAAGGGGGAGACAATACTACTGGAATGGGAGTAAGGGGGAGACAATACTACTGGAATGGGAGTAAGGGGGAGACAATACTACCTGGAATGGGAGTAAGGGGGAGACATTAATACCTGGAATGGGAGAAAGGGGAAGACAATACTACCTGGAATGGGAGTAAGGTTGAGACATTACTACCTGGAATGGGAGTAAGGAGGATACAGTACTACCTGGAATGGGAGCATGGGGGAGACAATACTACCTGGAATGGGAATAAGTGGAAGACGATACTACCTGGATTGGGAGTAAGGGGGAGACAATACTACCTGGAATGGGAGTAAGGTGGGAGAAAGTACTACCTGGAATGGGAGTAAGGGGGATACAATACAACCTGGAATGGGAGTAAGGGGGAGACAATACGACCTGGAATGGGAGTAAGGGGGAGACAATACTACGTGGAATGGGAGAAAAGGGGAGACAGTACTTCCTGGAATGGGAGTAAGGGGGAGACAATACTACCTGGAAAGGGAATAAGGGGGAGACAATACTGCCTGGAATGGGAGTAAGGGGAAGACAATACTACCTGGAATGGGAGTAAGGGGAAGACAATACTACCTGGAATGGGAGGAAGGAGGATACAGAACTACCTGGAATGGGAGTAAGGTTGAGACATTACTACCTGGAATGGGAGTAAGGGGGAGACAATACTACCTGGAATGGGAGTAAGTGGAAGACATTACTACCTGGAATGGGAGTAAGGGGGAGACATTACTACCTGGAATGGGAGTAAGGGGGAGTTAATACTACCTGGAATGGGAGTAAGTGTGAGACATTACTACCTGGAATGAGAGTAAGGGGGAGACAATACTACCTGGAATACGAGTAAATGGAAGACAATACTGCCTGGAATGCGAGAAAGGGGGAGACAATAATACCTGGAATGGGAGTAAGGGGTAGACAGTACTACCTGGAATGGGAGTAAGTGTGAGACAATACTACCTGGAATGGGACTAAGGGGGAGACAATACTACCTGGAATGCGAGTAAAGGGAAGACAATACTGCCTGGAATGCGAGAAAGGGGGAGACAGTACGACATGGAATGGGAGTAAGGGGGAGACAATACTACCTGGAATGGGAGTTAGGGGGAGACAATAATACCTGGAATGGGAGTAAGTGTGAGACAATACTATCTGGAATGGGAGTAAGGGGGAGACAATACTACCTGGAATGGGAGTAAATGTGAGACAATACTACCTGGAATGGGAGTAAGGAGGAGACATTACTACCTGGAATGGGAGTAAATGTGAGACAATACTACCTGGAATGGGAGTAAGGGGGAGACAATACTACCTGGAATGGGAGTAAGTGTGAGACAATACTATCTGGAATGGGAGTAAGGGGGAGACAATACTACCTGGAATGGGAGTAAGGGGGAGACATTACTACCTGGAATGGGAGTAAGTGTGAGACAATACTATCTGGAATGGGAGTAAGGGGGAGACAATACTACCTGGAATGGGAGTAAATGTGAGACAATACTACCTGGAATGGGAGTAAGGGGGAGACATTACTACCTGGAATGGGAGTGAATGTGAGACAATACTATCTGGAATGGGAGTAAGGGGGAGACAATACTACCTGGAATGGGAGTAAGGGGGAGACATTACTACCTGGAATGGGAGTAAATGTGAGACAATACTATCTGGAACAGGAGTAAGGGGGAGATAATACTGCCTGGAATGCGAGTAAGGGGGAGACAATACTTCCTGGAATGGGAGTAAGGGGGAGACAATACTTCCTGGAATGGGAGTAAGGGGGAGACAATACTACCTGGAATGGGAGTAAGGGGGAGACAATACTACCTGGAATGGGAATAATGAGGAGACAGTACAACATGGAATGGGAGTAAGGGGGAGACAGTACTACCTGGAATGGGAGTAAAGGGGAGACAATACTACCTGGAATGGGAGTAAGGTGGAGACAGTACTACCTGGAATGGGAGTAAGGTGGAGACAGTACTACCTGGAATGGGAGTAAGGGGGAGACAATACTACCTGGAATGGGAGTAAGGCGGAGACAATACTACCTGGAATAGGAGTAAGGCGGAGACAGGAGTACCTGGAATGGGAGTAAGGGGGAGACAATAGTACCTGGAATGGGAGTAAGGGGGAGACAGCACTTCTTGGAACGGGAGTAAGGGGGAGACAATACTACCTGGAATGGGAGTAAGAGGGAGACAATACTACCTGGAATGGGAGTAAGGGGGAGACAATACTACCTGGAATGGGAGTAAGGGGGAGACAGCACTTCTTGGAATGGGACTAAGGGGGAGACAATACTACCTGGAATGGGAGTAAGGGGGAGACAATACTATCTGGAATGGGAGTAAGGGGGAGACAATACTACCTGGGTTGGGAATAAGGGGGAGACAGTAATACCTGGAACGGGAGTAAGGGGGAGACAATACTACCTGGGTTGGGAATAAGGGGGAGACAGTAATACCTGGAACGGGAGTAAGGGGGAGACAATACTACCAGGGTTGGGAATAAGGGGGAGACTGTAATACCTGGAACGGGAGTAAGGGGGAGACAATACTACCTGGGTTGGGAATAAGGGGGAGACAGTAATACCTGGAACGGGAGTAAGGGGGAGACAGTACTACCTGGAATGGGAGTAAGGGGGAGACAATACTACCTTGAATGGGAGTAAGGGGGAGACAATACTACCTGGAAAGGGTGTAAGGGGGAGAAAATACTACCTGGAATAGGAGTAAGAAGGAGAGAGTACTGCCTGGAATGGGAGTAAGGGGGAGACAATCTTACCTGTAATGGGAGTAAGTGGAGACAAATCTACCTGGAATGGGAGTAATGGGGAGACAATACTACCTGGAATGGGAGGAAGGGGGAGAAAGTACTACCTGGAATGGGAGTAAGGAGGAGACAATACCAACATAGATTGTGAGTCAGGGAAGGACAGTAGTTTCTGGAACAGGTGTAAGGGGGAGACAGCACTACCTGGAATGGGAGTAAGGGGGAGACAATACTACCTGGAATGGGAGTAAGTGTGAGACATTACTACCTGGAATGGGAGTAAGGGGGAGACAATACTACCTGGAATGGGAGTAAGGGGGAGACAGTACTACGTGGAATGGGAGTAAGGTTGAGAAAATACTACCTGGAATGGGAGTAAGTGGAAGACAATACTACCTGGAATGGGAGTAAGGGGGAGACAGTACTACGTGGAATGGGAGTAAGGGGGAGACAGTACTACCTGGAATGGGAGTAAGGGGGAGACAATATTACCTGGAATGCGAGTAACAGGGAGACATTAATACCTGGAATGGGAGTAAGGGGAAGACGATACTACCTGGAATGGGAGTAAGGGGAACACAATACTACCTGGAATGGGAGTAAGGGGGAGACATTACTACCTGGAATGGGAGTAAGGGGAAGACAATACTACCTGGAATGGGAGGAAGGAGGATACAGAACTACCTGGAATGGGAGTAAGGTTGAGACATTACTACCTGGAATGGGAGTAAATGTGAGACAATACTGCCTGGAATGCGAGAAAGGGGGAGACAATAATACCTGGAATGGGAGTAAGGGGTAGACAGTACTACCTGGAATGGGAGTAAGTGTGAGACAATACTACCTGGAATGGGAGTAAGGGGGAGACAATACTACCTGGAATGGGAGTAAGGGGGAGACAGCACTTCTTGGAATGGGACTAAGGGGGAGACAATACTACCTGGAATGCGAGTAAAGGGAAGACAATACTGCCTGGAATGCGAGAAAGGGGGAGACAGTACGACATGGAATGGGAGTAAGGGGGAGACAATACTACCTGGAATGCGAGTTAGGGGGAGACAATAATACCTGGAATGGGAGTAAGTGTGAGACAATACTATCTGGAATGGGAGTAAGGGGGAGACAATACTACCTGGAATGGGAGTAAATGTGAGACAATACTACCTGGAATGGGAGTAAGGAGGAGACATTACTACCTGGAATGGGAGTAAATGTGAGACAATACTACCTGGAATGGGAGTAAGGGGGAGACAATACTACCTGGAATGGGAGTAAGTGTGAGACAATACTATCTGGAATGGGAGTAAGGGGGAGACAATACTACCTGGAATGGGAGTAAGGGGGAGACATTACTACCTGGAATGGGAGTAAGTGTGAGACAATACTATCTGGAATGTGAGTAAGGGGGAGACAATACTACCTGGAATGGGAGTAAATGTGAGACAATACTACCTGGAATGGGAGTAAGGGGGAGACATTACTACCTGGAATGGGAGTAAATGTGAGACAATACTATCTGGAATGGGAGTAAGGGGGAGACAATACTACCTGGAATGGGAGTAAGGGGGAGACATTACTACCTGGAATGGGAGTAAATGTGAGACAATACTATCTGGAACAGGAGTAAGGGGGAGATAATACTGCTTGGAATGCGAGTAAGGGGGAGACAATACTTCCTGGAATGGGAGTAAGGGGGAGACAATACTTCCTGGAATGGGAGTAAGGGGGAGACAATACTACCTGGAATGGGAGTAAGGGGGAGACAATACTACCTGGAATGGGAATAACGAGGAGACAGTACAACATGGAATGGGAGTAAGGGGGAGACAGTACTACCTGGAATGGGAGTAAAGGGGAGACAATACTACCTGGAATGGGAGTAAGGTGGAGACAGTACTACCTGGAATGGGAGTAAGGTGGAGACAGTACTACCTGGAATGGGAGTAAGGGGGAGACAATACTACCTGGAATGGGAGTAAGGCGGAGACAATACTACCTGGAATAGGAGTAAGGCGGAGACAGTACTACCTGGAATGGGAGTAAGGGGGAGACAATAGTACCTGGAATGGGAGTAAGGGGGAGACAATACTACCTGGAATGGGAGTAAGGGGGAGACAGCACTTCTTGGAATGGGAGTAAGGGGGAGACAATACTACCTGGAATGGGAGTAAGAGGGAGACAATACTACCTGGAATGGGAGTAAGGGGGAGACAATACTACCTGGAATGGGAGTAAGGGGGAGACAGCACTTCTTGGAATGGGACTAAGGGGGAGACAATACTACCTGGAATGGGAGTAAGGGGGAGACAATACTATCTGGAATGGGAGTAAGGGGGAGACAATACTACCTGGGTTGGGAATAAGGGGGAGACAGTAATACCTGGAACGGGAGTAAGGGGGAGACAATACTACCTGGGTTGGGAATAAGGGGGAGACAGTAATACCTGGAACGGGAGTAAGGGGGAGACAATACTACCAGGGTTGGGAATAAGGGGGAGACTGTAATACCTGGAACGGGAGTAAGGGGGAGACAATACTACCTGGGTTGGGAATAAGGGGGAGACAGTAATACCTGGAACGGGAGTAAGGGGGAGACAGTACTACCTGGAATGGGAGTAAGGGGGAGACAATACTACCTTGAATGGGAGTAAGGGGGAGACAATACTACCTGGAAAGGGTGTAAGGGGGAGAAAATACTACCTGGAATAGGAGTAAGAAGGAGAGAGTACTGCCTGGAATGGGAGTAAGGGGGAGACAATCTTACCTGTAATGGGAGTAAGTGGAGACAAATCTACCTGGAATGGGAGTAATGGGGAGACAATACTACCTGGAATGGGAGGAAGGGGGAGAAAGTACTACCTGGAATGGGAGTAAGGAGGAGACAATACCAACATAGATTGTGAGTAAGGGAAGGACAGTAGTTTCTGGAACAGGTGTAAGGGGGAGACAGCACTACCTGGAATGGGAGTAAGGGGGAGACAATACTACCTGGAATGGGAGTAAGTGTGAGACATTACTACCTGGAATGGGAGTAAGGGGGAGACAATACTACCTGGAATGGGAGTAAGGGGGAGACAGTACTACGTGGAATGGGAGTAAGGTTGAGAAAATACTACCTGGAATGGGAGTAAGTGGAAGACAATACTACCTGGAATGGGAGTAAGGGGGAGACAGTACTACGTGGAATGGGAGTAAGGGGGAGACAGTACTACCTGGAATGGGAGTAAGGGGGAGACAATATTACCTGGAATGCGAGTAACAGGGAGACATTAATACCTGGAATGGGAGTAAGGGGAAGACGATACTACCTGGAATGGGAGTAAGGGGAACACAATACTACCTGGAATGGGAGTAAGGGGGAGACATTACTACCTGGAATGGGAGTAAGGGGAAGACAATACTACCTGGAATGGGAGGAAGGAGGATACAGAACTACCTGGAATGGGAGTAAGGTTGAGACATTACTACCTGGAATGGGAGAAAGGGGGAGACAATACTACCTGGAATGGGAGTAAGTGGAAGACAATACTACCTGGAATGGGAGTAAGGGGGAGACATTACTACCTGGAATGGGAGTAAGGGGGAGACAATACTACCTGGAATGGGAGTAAGTGTGAGACATTACTACCTGGAATGGGAGTAAGGGGGAGACAATATGACCTGGAATGCGAGTAAATGGAAGACAATACTGCCTGGAATGCGAGAAAGGGGGAGACAATAATACCTGGAATGGGAGTGAGGGGGAGACAATACTACCTGGAATGGGAGTAAGGGGGAGACATTACTACCTGGAATGGGAGTAAGGGGGAGACAATACTACCTGGAATGCGAGTAAATGGAAGACAATACTGCCTGGAATGCGAGAAAGGGGGAGACAATAATACCTGGAATGCGAGAAAGGGGGAGACAATACTACCTGGAATGGGACTAAGGGGGAGACAATACTACCTGGAATGCGAGTAAAGGGAAGACAATACTGCCTGGAATGCGAGAAAGGGGGAGACAATAATACCTGGAATGCGAGAAAGGGGGAGACAATACTACCTGGAATGGGAGTTAGGGGGAGACAATACTACCTGGAATGGGAGTAAGTGTGAGACAATACTATCTGGAATGGGAGTAAGGGGGAGACAATACTACCTGGAATGGGAGTAAATGTGAGACAATACTACCTGGAATGGGAGTAAGGGGGAGACATTACTACCTGGAATGGGAGTAAATGTGAGACAATACTACCTGGAATGGGAGTAAGGGGGAGACAATACTACCTGGAATGGGAGTAAGTGTGAGACAATACTATCTGGAATGGGAGTAAGGGGGAGACAATACTACCTGGAATGGGAGTAAGTGTGAGACAATACTATCTGGAATGGGAGTAAGGGGGAGACAATACTACCTGGAATGGGAGTAAATGTGAGACAATACTATCTGGAATGGGAGTAAGGGGGAGACAATACTACCTGGAATGGGAGTAAGGGGGAGACATTACTACCTGGAATGGGAGTAAATGTGAGACAATACTATCTGGAATGGGAGTAAGGGGGAGACAATACTACCTGGAATGGGAGTAAGGGGGAGACATTACTACCTGGAATGGGAGTAAGTGTGAGACAATACTATCTGGAATGGGAGTAAGGGGGAGACAATACTACCTGGAATGGGAGTAAATGTGAGACAACACTACCTGGAATGGGAGTAAGGGGGAGACAATACTACCTGGAATGGGAGTAAGGGGGAGACAATACTACCTGGAATGGGAGTAAATGTGAGACAATACTACCAGGAATGGGAGTAAGGGGGAGACAATACTACCTGGAATGGGAGTAAGGGGGAGACAATACTACCTGGAATGGGAGTAAATGTGAGACAATACTACCTGGAACAGGAGTAAGGGGGAGATAATACTACCTGGAATAGGAGTAAGTGGGAGAGAGTACTACCTGGAATGGGTGTAAGGGGGAGACAATACTTCCTGGAATGGGAGTAAGGGGGAGACAGCACTTCTTGGAATGGGAGTAAGGGGGAGACAATACTTCCTGGAATGGGAGTAAGGGGGAGACAATACTACCTGGAATGGGAGTAAGGGGGAGACAGCACTTCTTGGAATGGGAGTAAGGGGGAGACAATACTACCTGGAATGGGAGTAAGGGGGAGACAATACAACCTGGAATGGGAATAAGGGGGAGACAGTAATACCTGGAACGGGAGTAAGGGGGAGACAATACTACCTGGAATGGGAGTAAGAGGGAGACAATACTACCTGGAATGGGAATAAGGGGGAGACAGTAATACCTGGAACGGGAGTAAGGGGGAGACAATACTACCTGGAATGGGAGTAAGAGGGAGACAATACTACCTGGAATGGGAGTAAGAGGGAGACAATACAACCTGGAATGGGAGAAAGGGGGAGACAATACTACCTGGAATGGGAGTGAGAGGGAGACAATACTACCTGGAATGGGAGTAAGAGGGAGACAATACAACCTGGAATGGGAGTAAGGGGGAGACAATACTTCCTGGAATGGGTGTAAGGGGGAGACAATACTACCTGGAATGGGAGTAAGTGGGAGACAATACTACCTGGAATGTGAATAAGTGGGAGACAATACTACCTGGAATGGGAGCAATGGGGAGACAATTCTACCTGGAATGGGAGTAAGGGGGAGACAGCACTTCTTGGAATGGGAGTAAGGGGGAGACAATACTACCTGGAATGGGAGTAAGGGGGAGACAGCACTTCTTGGAATGGGAGTAAGGGGGAGACAATACTACCTGGAATGGGAGTAAGTGGGAGACAATACTACCTGGAATGGGAGTAAGAGGGAGACAATACTACCTGGAATGGGAGTAAGAGGGAGACAATACTACCTGGAATGGGAGTAAGAGGGAGACAATACTACCTGGAATGGGAGTAAGGGGGAGACAATACTTCCTGGAATGGGTGTAAGGGGGAGACAGTACAACCTGGAATGGGAGTAAGTGGGAGACAATACTAACTGGAATGGGAGTAAGAGGGAGACAATACTACCTGGAATGGGAGTAAGTGGGAGACAATACTACCTGGAATGGATGTAAGGGGGACACAATACTACCTGGAATGTGAATAAGTGGGAGACAATACTACCTGGAATGGGAGCAAGGGGGAGACATTACTACATGGAATGTGAATAAGTGGGAGACAATACTACCTGGAATGGGAGCAAGGGGGAGACAATACTACCTGGAATGGGAGAAAGGGGGAGACAGCACTTCTTGGAATGGGAGTAAGGGGGAGACAGTACTACCTGGAATGGGAGTAAGGGGAAGACAATCCTACCTGGAATGGGAGTAAGGGGAAGACAATCCTACCTGGAATGGGAGTAAGGGGGAGACAGTATTACCTGGAATGGGAGTAAGGTGCAGACAATACTACCTGGAATGGGAGAAAGGGGGAGACAGTATTACCTGGAATGGGTGTAAGGTGCAGACAATACTACCTGGAATGGGAGTAAGGTGCAGACAATACTACCTGGAATGGGAGTAAGGGGGAGACAGTATTACCTGGAATGGGAGTAAGGTGCAGACAATCCTACCTGGAATGGGAGTAAGGGGGAGACAGTATTACCTGGAATGGGAGTAAGGTGCAGACAATACTACCTTAAATGGGAGTAAGGTGCAGACAATACTACCTGGAATGGGAGTAAGGGGAAGACAATCCTACCTGGAATGGGAGTAAGGGGAAGACAATCCTACCTGGAATGGGAGTAAGGGGGAGACAGTATTACCTGGAATGGGAGTAAGGTGCAGACAATACTACCTGGAATGGGAGTAAGGGGGAGACAATACTACCTGGAATGGGAACAAGGGGGAGACAATACTACCTGGAATGGGAGCAAGGGGGAGACAATACTACCTGGAATGGGAGTAAGGGGGAGACAATACTACCTGGAATGGGAATAACGAGGAGACAGTACAACATGGAATGGGAGTAAGGGGGAGACAGTACTACCTGGAATGGGAGTAAAGGGGAGACAATACTACCTGGATGGGAGTAAGGCGGAGACAGTACTACCTGGAATGGGAGTAAGGGGGAGACAATACTACCTGGAATGGGAGTAAGGGGTGACAGTACTACCTGGAATGGGAGTAAGGTGGAGACAGTACTACCTGGAATGGGAGTAAGGGGGAGACAATACTACCTGGAATGGCAGTAAGGCGGAGACAATACTACCTGGAATAGGAGTAAGGCGGAGACAGTACTACCTGGAATGGGAGTAAGGGGGAGACAATACTACCTGGAATGGGAGTAAGGGGGAGACAATAGTACCTGGAATGGGAGTAAGGGGGAGACAATACTACCTGGAATGGGAGTAAGGGGGAGACAATAGTACCTGGAATGGGAGTAAGGCGGAGACAGTACTACCTGGAATGGGAGTAAGGGGGAGACAATACTATCTGGAATGGGAGTAAGGGGGAGACAATAGTACCTGGAATGGGAGTAAGGCGGAGACAGTACTACCTGGGTTGGGAGTAAGGGGGAGACAGTATTACCTGGAATGGGTTTAAGGTGCAGACAATACTACCTGGAATCGGAGTAAGGGGGAGACAATACTACCTGGAATGAGAGTAAGGGGGAGACAATACTACGTGGAATGGGAGTAAGGGGGAGACAATACTACCTGGAATGGGAGTAAGTGGGAGACAGTACAAACTGGAATGGGAGTAAGGGGGAGACAGTACTACCTGGAATGGGAGTAAGGCGGAGACAATACTACCTGGAATAGGAGTAAGGCGGAGACAGTACTACCTGGAATGGGAGTAAGGGGGAGACAATACTACCTGGAATGGGAGTAAGGGGGAGACAATAGTACCTGGAATGGGAGTAAGGGGGAGACAATACTACCTGGAATGGGAGTAAGGGGGAGACAATAGTACCTGGAATGGGAGTAAGGCGGAGACAGTACTACCTGGAATGGGAGTAAGGGGGAGACAATACTATCTGGAATGGGAGTAAGGGGGAGACAATAGTACCTGGAATGGGAGTAAGGCGGAGACAGTACTACCTGGATTGGGAGTAAGGGGGAGACGGTATTACCTGGAATGGGAGTAAGGTGCAGACAATACTACCTGGAATCGGAGTAAGTGGGAGACAATACTACCTGGAATGGGAGTAAGGGGGAGACAATACTACCTGGAATGGGAGTAAGGGGGAGACAATACTACCTGGAATGGGAGTAAGTGGGAGACAGTACAAACTGGAATGGGAGTAAGGGGGAGACAATACTACCTGGAATGGGAGTAAGGGGGAGACATTACTACAAGGAATGGGAGTAAGGTGGAGACAATACTACCTGGAATGGGAGTAAGGGGGAGACAATACTACCTGGAATGGGAGTAAGGGGGAGACAGTACTACCTGGAATGGGAGTAAGGGGGAGACAATACTACCTGGAATGGGAGTAAGGGGGAGACATTACTACCTGGAATGGGAGTAAGGGGGAGACAATACTACCTGGAATGGGAGTAAGTTGGAGACAATACTACCTGGAATGGGAGTAAGGAGGATACAGTACTACCTGGAATGGGAGTAAGGAGGATACAGTACTGCCTGGAATGGGAGTAAGATAAGACAGTACTACCCGAAATGGGAGTAAGGGGATGACCTTACTGCAAGGAATGGGAGTAAGGAGGATGCAGTACCACCTAGAATGGGAGTAAGGTGGGGACAATACTACATGTAATGGGAGTAAGGTGGAGACAATACTACCTGGAATGGGAGTAAGAGGCAGACAAGACTACCTGGAATGGGAGTAAGGGGTAGACAATACTAAGCTGGAATGGGAGTGAGGAGGAGACATTACTACCTGGAAGGGTATTAAGGGGGAGACAGTACTATCTGGAATGGGAGAAAGGGAGAGACAGTACTACCTGGAATGGGAGTAAGGGGGAGACAACACTAACTTGTAATAGGAGTAAGAGGGAGACAGTACTTCCTGGAATGGGAGTGAGTTTGAGACAGTACTACCTTGAATGTGAGTAAGAGGGAGACAATAATAACCTGAAATGGGAGTAAGGGGGAGACAATACTAACCTGGAATGGGAATAAGTAGGTGACAGTACGACCTGGAATGGCAGTAAGTAGGAGACAGTGCTACCTGGAATGGGAGTAAGGTGGAGACAGTAATACCTGGAATGGGAGTAAGCAGGAGACAATACTAACCTCGAATGGGAGTAAGTGGGAGACAATACTAACCTGGAAAGGGAGTAAGGGGTAGACAGTACTAACCTGGAATGAAAGTAAGGGCGAGAAAATACTAACCTGGAATGTGAATAATGGTGTGACAGTACGACCTGGAATGGGAGTAAGGGGGATACAATACTACCTGGAATGGGAGTAAGGGGGATACAATACTACCTGGAATGGGAGTAAGGGGGAGACAGTATTATCTGGAATGCGAGTAAGGGGGAGACAGTACTACCTGGAATGGGAGTAAGGGGGAGACAGTACTACCTGGAATGCGAGGAAGGGGGAGACAGTAGTACCTGGAACGGGAGTAAGGGGGAGACAATACTAACCTGGAATGGGAGTAAGGGGTAGACAGTACTAACCTGAAATTGGAGTAAGGGGGAAACAATACTAACCTGGATTGTGAGTAAGGGGGAGACAGTATTACCTGAAATGGGAGTAAGGGGGAGATAGTCCTACCTGGAATGGGAGTAAGGGGGTGTCAATACAACCTGGAATGGGAGTATGGGGGAGAAGTACTACCTGGAATGGGAGTAAGGTGGAGACAGTACTACCTGGAATGGGAGTAAGGTGGAGACAGTACTACCTGGAATGGGAGTAAGGGGGAGACAATACTACCTGGAATGGGAGTAAGGCGGAGACAATACTACCTGGAATAGGAGTAAGGCGGAGACAGTACTACCTGGAATGGGAGTAAGGGGGAGACAGTACTACCTGGAATGCGAGGAAGGGGGAGACAGTAGTACCTGGAACGGGAGTAAGGGGGAGACAATACTAACCTGGAATGGGAGTAAGGGGTAGACAGTACTAACCTGAAATTGGAGTAAGGGGGAAACAATACTAACCTGGATTGTGAGTAAGGGGGAGACAGTATTACCTGAAATGGGAGTAAGGGGGAGATAGTCCTACCTGGAATGGGAGTAAGGGGGTGTCAATACTACCTGGAATGGGAGTATGGGGGAGAAGTACTACCTGGAATGGGAGTAAGGTGGAGACAGTACTACCTGGAATGGGAGTAAGGTGGAGACAGTACTACCTGGAATGGGAGTAAGGCGGAGACAATACTACCTGGAATAGGAGTAAGGCGGAGACAATACTACCTGGAATAGGAGTAAGGCGGAGACAGTACTACCTGGAATGGGAGTAAGGGGTAGACAATGCTACCTGGAATGGGAGTAAGGGGGAGACAATAGTACCTGGAATGGGAGTAAGGGGGAGACAATACTACCTGGAATGGGAGTAAGGGGGAGACAATAGTACCTGGAATGGGAGTAAGGCGGAGACAGTACTACCTGGAATGGGAGTAAGGGGGAGACTATACTGTCTGGAATGGGAGTAAGGGGGAGACAATAGTACCTGGAATGGGAGTAAGGCGGAGACAGTACTACCTGGGTTGGGAGTAAGGGGGAGACAGTATTACCTGGAATGGGAGTAAGGTGCAGACAATACTACCTGGAATCGGAGTAAGGGGGAGACAATACTACCTGGAATGAGAGTAAGGGGGAGACAATACTACCTGGAATGGGAGTAAGGGGGAGACAATACTACCTGGAATGGGAGTAAGTGGGAGACAGTACAAACTGGAATGGGAGTAAGGGGGAGACAATACTACCTGGAATGGGAGTAAGGGGGAGACATTACTACAAGGAATGGGAGTAAGGTGGAGACAATACTACCTGGAATGGGAGTAAGGGGGAGACAATACTACCTGGAATGGGAGTAAGGGGGAGACAGTACTACCTGGAATGGGAGTAAGGGGGAGACAATACTACCTGGAATGGGAGTAAGGGGGAGACATTACTACCTGGAATGGGAGTAAGGGGGAGACAATACTACCTGGAATGGGAGTAAGTTGGAGACAATACTACCTGGAATGGGAGTAAGGAGGATACAGTACTACCTGGAATGGGAGTAAGGAGGATACAGTACTGCCTGGAATGGGAGTAAGATAAGACAGTACTACCCGAAATGGGAGTAAGGGGATGACCTTACTGCAAGGAATGGGAGTAAGGAGGATACAGTACCACCTAGAATGGGAGTAAGGTGGGGACAATACTACATCTAATGGGAGTAAGGTGGAGACAATACTACCTGGAATGGGAGTAAGAGGCAGACAAGACTACCTGGAATGGGAGTAAGGGGTAGACAATACTAAGCTGGAATGGGAGTGAGGAGGAGACATTACTACCTGGAAGGGTATTAAGGGGGAGACAGTACTATCTGGAATGGGAGAAAGGGAGAGACAGTACTACCTGGAATGGGAGTAAGGGGGAGACAACACTAACTTGTAATAGGAGTAAGAGGGAGACAGTACTACCTGGAATGGGAGTGAGTTTGAGACAGTACTACCTTGAATGTGAGTAAGAGGGAGACAATAATAACCTGAAATGGGAGTAAGGGGGAGACAATACTAACCTGGAATGGGAATAAGTAGGTGACAGTACGACCTGGAATGGCAGTAAGTAGGAGACAGTGCTACCTGGAATGGGAGTAAGGTGGAGACAGTAATACCTGGAATGGGAGTAAGGAGGAGACAATACTAACCTCGAATGGGAGTAAGTGGGAGACAATACTAACCTGGAAAGGGAGTAAGGGGTAGACAGTACTAACCTGGAATGAGAGTAAGGGCGAGAAAATACTAACCTGGAATGTGAATAATGGTGTGACAGTACGACCTGGAATGTGAGTAAGGGGGATACAATACTACCTGGAATGGGAGTAAGGGGGAGACAGTATTATCTGGAATGCGAGTAAGGGGGAGACAGTACTACCTGGAATGGGAGTAAGGGGGAGACAGTACTACCTGGAATGCGAGGAAGGGGGAGACAGTAGTACCTGGAACGGGAGTAAGGGGGAGACAATACTAACCTGGAATGGGAGTAAGGGGTAGACAGTACTAACCTGAAATTGGAGTAAGGGGGAAACAATCCTAACCTGGATTGTGAGTAAGGGGGAGACAGTATTACCTGAAATGGGAGTAAGGGGGAGATAGTCCTACCTGGAATGGGAGTAAGGGGGTGTCAATACTACCTGGAATGGGAGTATGGGGGAGAAGTACTACCTGGAAAGGGAGTAAGGGGGAGACAGTACTACCTGGAATGGGAGTAAGGGGGAGACAATTCTACCTGGAATGGGAGAAAGGTGGAGACAATACTACATGGAATGGGAGTAAGTGGGAGACAGTACTACCTGGAATGGGAGTAAGTTTGGAGACAGTACTACCTGGAATGGGAGTAAGTGGGAGAAAGTACTACCTGGAATGGGAGTAAGGGGGAGAGAGTACTACCTGGAATGGGAGAAAGGAGGAGATACTACTACCAGGAATGGGAGTAAGGAGGAGACAGTACCACCTGCAATGGGAGTAAGGGGGAGAGAGTATTACCTGGAATGGGAGTAAGGGGGAGACAATACTACCTGGATTGGGAGCAAGGGTGAGATAATACTACCTGAATTGGAATAAGGGGGAGATAATACTAACCTGGAATGGGAGTAAGGGTGTGACAGTACGACCTGGAATGGGAGTAAGGGGGAGACAATACTACCTGGAAAGGCGAGTAAGGGGGAGACAGTACTACCTGGATTGGGAGTAAGGAGGAGTCAATACCACCTGGAATGCGAGGAAGGGGGAGACAGTAGTACCTGGAATGGGAGTAAGGGGGAGACAATACTTCCTGGAATGGGTGTAAGGGGGAGACAATACTACCTGGAATGGGAGTAAGGGGGAGACAATATTAACATGGATTGGGAGTAGGGGGGAGACAGTGCTACCTGGAATGGGAGTAAGGGAGAAACAGTACTACCTGGAATGGGAGTAAGTGGGAAACAATACTACCTGGAATGGGAGTAAGGGAGAGAGGTGCTACCTGGAATGGGAGTAAGAGGGAGACAGTACTTCCTGGAATGGGAGTAAGGTGGAGACAGTACTACCTGGAATGGGCGTAAGAGGGAGACAACAATAACCTGGAATGGGAGTAAGAGGGAGACAGTACTTCCTGGAATGTGAGTAAGGGGGAGACAGTACTACCTGGAATGGGAGTAAGGGGGAGATATTACTACAAGGAATGGGATTAAGGTGGAGACAATACTACCTTGAATGGGAGTAAGGAGGATACAGTACTGCCTGGAATGGGAGTAAGGGGGAGACAATATTACCTGGAATGGGAGTAAGGGGGAGACAATACTAGCTGGAATGGGAGTAATGGGAAGACAGTACTAGCTGGAATGGGAGTAATGGGAAGACAGCACTACCTGGAATGGGAGTAAGTGGGAGACATTACCACAAGAATGGGAGTAAGGTGGAGACTTAATCAGGGATAGTCAACACGGATTCGTGAAGGGTAAGTCTTGCCTAACAAATTTGATTGAATTCTTTGAGGAGGTAACTAAGTGTGTAGATGAAGGTAGAGCAGTTGATGTCGTATACATGGATTTTAGTAAGGCGTTTGATAAGGTTCCCCATGGTCGGCTCATAAAGAAAGTAAGGAGTTGTGGGATAGAGGGAAATTTGGCCGATTGGATAAGTAACTGGCTATCTCATAGAAGGCAGAGGGTGGTGGTGGATGGAATATTTTCGGACTGGAGACCAGTTACCAGCGGTGTGCCACAGGGGTCGGTGCTGGGTCCTCTGCTGTTTGTGATTTTTATCAATGACTTGGAGGAGGGGACTGAAGGGTGGATCAGTAAATTTGCTGATGACACCAAGATTGGTGGAGCAGTGGATGAGGTGGAGGGCTGTTGTAGGCTGCAAAGAGACATTGATAGGATGCAGAGCTGGGCCGAAAAATGGCAGATGGAATTTAACTCTGATAAGTGCGAGGTGATTCATTTTGGTAGGGCAAATTTGAATAAGGATTACAGGGTCAACGGCAGGGTTCTGAGGAACGTGGAGGAGCAGAGGGATCTGGGGGTTCATAGCCACAGATCTCTGAAGGTTGCCACTCAAGTGGATAGAGCAGTAAAGAAGGCCTATGGTGTGTTGGCGTTTATTAACAGAGGGTTTGAGTTTAAGAACCGTGAGGTTATGCTGCAACTGTACAGGACCTTGGTGAGACCACATTTGGAATATTGTGTGCAGTTCTGGTCACCTCACTATAGGAAGGACGTGGAAGCATTGGAAAGAGTGCAAAGGAGATTTACCAGGATGCTGCCTGGCTTGGGGGGGAGGTCTTATGAGGAAAGATTGAGGGAGTTGGGGCTTTTCTCTTTAGAGCAGAGGAGGATGAGAGCGACTTAATAGAGGTTTATAAGATGATGAGGGGGATAGATAGAGTGGATGTTCAGAGACTATTCCTCGGGTAGAGGCAGCTGTTACAAGGGGGCATAACTATAAGGTGCATGGGGGGAGATATAGAAGGGATGTCCGAGGTAGATTCTTTACTCAGAGAGTGGTTGGGGTGTGGAATGGACTGCCTGCTGTGATAGTGGAGTCGGACACTTTAGGAACTTTCAAGCGGTTATTGGATAAGCACATGGAGCACACCAGAGTGATAGGGAGTGTGATAGCTTGATCTTGGTCTCGGACAATGCTCGGCACAACATCGAGGGCCGAAGGGCCTGTACTGTGCTGTACTGTTCTATGTTTCTATGTTTCTAATACTAACTGGAATGGGAGTAAGGGGGAGACAATACTACCTGGAATGGACGTAAGGAGGAGACAATACTACAAAGAATGGGATTAAGGTGGAGACATACTACCTGGAATTGGAGTAAGTTGGAGACAATACTACCTGGAATGGGAATAAGGAGGATACAGTACTACCTGGAATGGGAGTAAGGAGGATATAGTACTGCGTGGAATGGGAGTAAGATAAGAAAGTTCTACCCGAAATGGGAGTAAGGGGAAGACCTTACTGCAAGGAATGGGAGTAAGGAGGATACAGTATTACCTAGAATGGGAGTAAGGGGGAGACAGTACTACATGGAATGGGAGTAAGGGGGGACAGTACTACCTGGAATGGGAGTAAGGGGGAGACATTACTACAAAGAATGGGATTAAGGTGGAGACAATACTACCTGGAATGGGAGTAAGGGGGAGACAGTACTGCCTGGAATGTGAGTCAGGGGGAGACAATACTACCTGGAATGGGAGTAAGGGGGAGACAATACTACCTGGAATGGGAGTAAGGGGGAGACAGCACTACCTGGAATGGGAGTAATGGGAAGACAGCACTACCTGGAATGAGAGTAAGTGGGAGACATTACCACAAGAATGGGAGTAAGGTGGAGACAATACTACCTGGAATGGGAGGAAGGGGGAGACAATACGACCTGGAATGGGAGTAAGGGGGAGACATTACTACCTGGAATGGGAGTAAGGGGGAGACATTACTACAAGGAATGGGAGTAAGGTGGAGACAATACTACCTGGAATGGGAGTAAGGGGGAGACATTATTACAAGGAATTGGAGTAAGTTTTAGACAATACTACCTGGAATGGGAGTAAGGAGGATACAGTACCACCTGGAATGGGAGTAAGGAGGATACAGTACTGCCTGGAATGGGAGTAAGATAAGACAGTACTACCCGAAATGGGAGTAAGGGGAAGACCTTACTGCAAGGAATGGGAGTAAGGAGGATACAGTACTACCTAGAATGGGAGTAAGGTGGAGACAATACTACATGTAATGGGAGTAAGGTGGAGACAATACTACCTGGAATGGGAGTAGGAGGCAGACAAGACTAGCTGGAATGGGAGTAAGGGGTAGACAATACTAAGCTGGAATGGGAGTGAGGAGGAGACATTACTACCTGGAAGGGGATTAAGGGGGAGACAGTACTATCTGGAATGGGAGAAAGGGAGAGACAGTACTACCTGGAATGGGAGTAAGGGAGAGACAGCACTACCTGGAATGGGAGTAAGGGGGAGACAACACTAACTTGTAATAGGAGTAAGAGGGAGACAGTACTACCTGGAATGGGAGTGAGTTTGAGACAGTACTACCTTGAATGTGAGTAAGAGGGAGACAATAATAACCTGAAATGGGAGTAAGGGGGAGACAATACTAACCTGGAATGGGAGTAGGGAGCAGACAGTATTACCTGGAATGGGAATAAGTAGGTGACAGTACGACCTGGAATGGCAGTAAGTAGGAGACAGTACTACCTGGAATGGGAGTAAGGTGGAGACAGTAATACCTGGAATGGGAGTAAGGGGGAGACAGTATTATCTGGAATGGGAGTAAGGGGGAGACAGTACTACCTGGAATGGGAGTAAGGGGGAGACAGTACTACCTGGAATGGGAGTAAGGAGGAGTCAATACTACCTGGAATGCGAGGAAGGGGAAGACAGTAGTACCTGGAATGGGAGTAAGGGGGGGACAATACTTACCTGGAATGGGAGTAAGGGGTAGACAGTACTAACCTGGAATTGGAGTAAGGGGGAAACAATACTAACCTGGATTGTGAGTAAGGGGGAGACAGTATTACCTGAAATGGGAGTAAGGGGGAGATAGTACTACCTATAATGGGAGTAATGGGGAGACAGTACTACCTGGAAAGGAAGCAAGGAGGAGACAAAAGTAACCTTGATTGTGAGTAAGTGGGAGACAGTATTACCTGAAATGGGATTAAGGGGGAGATAGTACTACCTGGAATGGGAGTAAGGGGGAGACAGTACTACCGGGAATGGGAGTAAGAGGGAGACAATACTACCTGGAATGGGAGTAAGGTGGAGAAAGTACTACCTGGAATGGGAGTAAGGGGGAGAGAGTACTACCTGGAATGGGAGAAAGGAGGAGATACTACTACCAGGAATGGAAGTAAGGAGGAGACAGTACGACCTGGAATGGGAGTAAGGGGGAGACAATACTACCTGGAAAGGCGAGTAAGGGGGAGACAGTATTATCTGGAATGCGAGTAAGGGGGAGACAGTACTACCTGGAATGGGAGTAAGGGGGAGACAGTACTACCTGGATTGGGAGTAAGGAGGAGTCAATACCACCTGGAATGCGAGGAAGGGGGAGACAGCAGTACCTGGAATGGGAGTAAGGGGGAGACAATACTACCTGGAATGCGAGGAAGGGGGAGACAGTATTATCTGGAATTGGAGTTAGGGGGAGACAGTACTACCTGGAATGGGAGTAAGGGGGAGACAGTACTACCTGGAATGGGAGTAAGTAGGAGTCAATACTACCTGGAATGCGAGGAAGGGGGAGAAAGTTCTACCTGGAATGGGAGTAAGGGGGAGACAATACTACCTGGAATGGGATAAAGGGGAAGACAGTACTACCTGGAAAGGGTGCAAGGAGGAGACAAAACTAACCTTGATTGTGAGTAAGTGGGAGACAGTATTACCTGAAATAGGAGTAAGGGGGAGACAGTATTACCTGAAATAGGAGTAAGGGGGAGACAATACTACCTGGATTGGGAGTAAGGGGGAGACAATACTACCTGGATTGGGAGTAAGGGGGAGACAATACTACCTGGATTGGGAGTACGCAGGAGACAGTACTCCATGGAAAGGGAGTAAGGGGGAGACAGTACTCCCAGGAATGGGAGTAAGTGGGAGACAGTACTACCTGGAATGGGAGAAAGGTGGAGAAAGTAATACCTGGAATGGGAGTAAGGGGGAGAGAGTATTAGTTGGAATCGGAGTAAGGAGGAGACACTACTACCAGGAATGGGAGTAAGGAGCAGACAGTATCACCTGGAATTGGAGTAAGGGGGAGACATTACTACCTGGAACGGGAGTAAGGGGGAGACATTACTACCTGGAATAGGAGTAAGGGGGTGACAGGATTACCTGGAATGGGAGTAAGGGGTAGACTCTGCTCCCAGGAATGGGAGTAAGGAGGAGAAAGTACCAACTGCAATGGGAGTAAGGGGGAGAGAGAACTACTTGGAATGGGAGTAAGGTTGAGACAGTACAACCTGGAATGGGAGTAAGGTTGAGACAGTACAACCTGGAATGGGAGTAAGGGGGAGACATTAATCCCTGGAAAGGGAGTAAGGGGGAGACAGTACTAACTGGAATGGGAGTGAGGAGGAGACACTGCTCCCAGGAATGGGAGTAAGGAGGAGAAAGTACCACCTGCAATGGGAGTAAGGGGGAGACAATACTACCTGGAATGCGAGGAAGTGGGAGACACTACTACCTGGAATGGGACTATGGTGGATACAGTACTACCTGGAAAGGGAGTAAGGGGGAGACAGTACTACTGGGAATGGGAGTAAGGGGGAATCAATACTAGCTGGAATGCGAGTAAGGAGGAGACAGCACTACCTGGAATGGGAGTAAGGGGGAGACAATACTACCTGGAATGGGATTAAGTGGGAGACAGTAGTACCTGGAATGGGAATAAGGGGGAGAGAGTACTAACTGGAATGGGAGAAAGGGGGAGACAATACTACCTGGATTGGGAATAAGGGTGAGATAATACTACCTGAATTGGAGTAAGGGGGAGATAATACTAACCTGGAATGGGAGTAAGGGGGAGAGAGTAGTACCTGGAATGGGAGTACGTCGGAGACAGTACTCCATGGAAAGGGAGTAAGGGTGATACAGTACTACCGCGAATGGGAGTAAGGGGGAGACAATACTAGCTGGAATGCGAGTAAGAAGGAGACAGCACTACCTGGAATGGGAGTAAGGGGGAGACAGTTCTTCCTGGAATGGGAGTAAGTGGGAGACAGTACTACCTGGAATGGGAGAAAGGTGGAGAAAGTAGGACCTTGAATGGGAGTAAGTGGGAGACAGTACTACCTGGAATGGGAGTAAGGAGGAGACAGTACTACCTGGAATGGGAGTAAGGGGGAGACAATACTACCTGAATTGGAATAAGGGGGAGATAATACTAACCTGGAATGGGAGTAAGGAGGAGACAGTACTACCTGGAATGGGAGTAAGGGGGAGACAGTACTACCTGGAATGGGAGTAAGGTTGAGACAGTACTACCTGGAATGGGAGTAAGGGGGAGACAGTACTACCTGGAATGGAAGTGAGGGGGAGACATTACTAGCTGGAATGGGAGTAAGGGGGAGACAATACTACCTGGAAAGGGAGTAAGGGGGAGACAGTACTAACTGCAATGGGAGTGTGGGGGAGACACTGCTCCCAGGAATGGGAGTAAGGAGGAGAAAGTACCACATGCAATGGGAGTAAGGAGGAGACATTACTACCTGAATTGGAGTAAGGGGGAGACAGTACTACCTGGAATTGGATTAAGAGGGAGAGAATATTACCTGGAATGGAATAAGGGGGAGATAGTAGTACTTGGAATTGGAGTAAGGGGGAGCCAGTACTACCTGGAAAGGGAGCAAGGAGGAGACAATACTAACCTTGATTGTGAGTAAGTGGGAGACAGTATTACCTGAAATGGGAATAAGGGGGAGATAGTACTACCTGGAATGGGAGTAAGGGGGAGTCAATACTACCCGGAATGGGAGTAAGGAGGAGACAATACGAATCTGGAATGGGAGTAAGGGGGAGACAATACTCCCTGGATTGGGAGTAAGGGTGAGATAATACTAACCTGGAATGGGAGTAAGGGGGAGACATTACTAACTGGAATAGGAGTAAGGGGGAGACATTACTAACTGGATTGGGAGTAAGGGGGAGAGAGTACTACCTGGAATGGGAGTACGTCAGAGACAGTACTCCATGGAAAGGGAGTAAGGTTGATACAGTACAACCGGGAATGGGAGTTAGTGGGAGACATAACTACCTGGAATTGGAGAAAGGTGGAGAAAGTTGTACCTTGAATGGGAGTAAGTGGCATACAGTACTACCTGGAATGGGAGTAAGGGGGAGAGAATACTACCAGGAATGGGAGTAAGGAGGAGACAGTACCACCTGGAATGGGAGTAAGGAGGAGACAATACTACCTGGAATGGGTGTGAGGAGGAGACATTACTACCTGGAATGGGAGTAAGGGGGAGACAGTACTACCTCGAATACGAGTTAGGGGGAGACAATACTACCTGGAATGGGAGTAAGGGGGAGACAATACTACCTGGAATAGGAGTATGGGGGTGACAGGACTACCTGGAATGGGAGTACAGGGGAGACAGTAATTCCTGGAAAGGGAGTAAGGAAGAGACAGTACTAACTGGAATGGGAGTAAGGGGGAGAGAATACCACCTGGAATGGGAGTAAGGTTGAGACAGTACTACCTGGAATGGGAGTAAGAGGGAGACAATAATAACCTGGAATGGAAGTAAGGGGGAGACAGTGCTACCTGGAATGGGAGTAAGGTTGAGACAGTACTACCTGGAATGGGAGTAAGCGGGAGACAAACCTACCTGGAATGGGAGTAAAGGGGCGACAGAACTACCTGGAATGCGAGGAAGTGGGAGACACTACTACCTGGAATGGGAGTATGGTGGATACAGTACTACCTGGAAAGGGAGTAAGGGGGAGACAGTACTACTGGGAATGGGAGTAAGGGGGAATCAATACTAGCTGGAATGCGAGTAAGGAGGAGACAGCACTACCTGGAATGGGATTAAGTGGGAGACAGTAGTACCTGGAATGGGAGTAAGTGGGAGACAGTACTACCTGGAATGGTAGAAAGGTGGAGAAAGTACCACCTGGAATGGGAATAAGGGGGAGACAGTACTAACTGGAATGGGAGTAAGGGGGAGACAATACAACCTGGAATGGGAGAAAGGGGGAGACAATACTACCTGGATTGGAGTAAGGGGGAGACATTATTACCTGGAATGGGAGTACGTCGGAGACAGTACTCCATGGAAAGGGAGTAAGGGTGATACAGTACTACCGCGAATGGGAGTAAGGGGGAGACAATACTAGCTGGAATGCGAGTAAGAAGGAGACAGCACTGCCTGGAATGGGAGTAAGGGGGAGACAGTTCTTCCTGGAATGGGAGTAAGGGGGAGACAGTACTACCTGGATTGGGAGTAAGGGTGAGACAATACTACCTGAATTGGAATAAGGGGGAGATAATACTAACCTGGAATGGGAGTAAGGGGGAGACAATAATAACCTGGAATGGGAGTAAGGGGGAGACAGTACTACCTGGAATGGGAGTAAGGTTGAGACAGTACTACCTGGAATGGGAGTAAGGAGGAGAAAGTACTACCTGGAATGGGAGTAAGGGGGAGACAGTACTACCTGGAATGGGAGTGAGGGGGAGACATTACTAGCTGGAATGGGAGTAAGGGGGAGACAGTACTACCTGGAATGGGAGTAAGGGGGAGACAGTACTACCTGGAATGGGAGTGAGGAGGAGACAGTTCTAACTGCAATGGGAGTGTGGGGGAGACACTGCTCCCAGGAATGGGAGTAAGGAGGAGACATTACTACCTGAATTGGAGTAAGGGGGAGACAGTACTACCTGGATTTGGATTAAGAGGGAGAGAATATTACCTGGAATGGAATAAGGGGGAGAGAATACTACCAGGAATGGGATTAAGGAGGAGACAGTACTACCTGGAAAGGGAGCAAGGAGGAGACAATACTAACCTTGATTGTGAGTAAGTGGGAGAAAGTACTACCTGAAATGGGAGTAAGGGGGAGACAATACTACCTGGAATGGGAGTAAGGGGGAGACAGTACTACCGCGAATGGGAGTAAGGAGGAGACAGCACTACCTGGAATGGGAGTAAGGGGGAGACAGTTCTACCTGGAATGGGAATAACGTGGAGAGAGCACTACCTGGATTGGGAGTAAGGAGGAGACACTACTACCAGGAATGGGAGTAAGGATTAGACAGCATCACCTGGAATGGGAGTAAGGGGGAGACAATACTCCCTGGATTGGGAGTAAGGGTGAGATAATACTAACCTGGAATGGGAGTAAGGGGGAGACATTACTAACTGGAATAGGAGTAAGGGGGAGACATTACTAACTGGATTGGGAGTAAGGGGGAGAGAGTACTACCTGGAATGGGAGTACGTCAGAGACAGTACTCCATGGAAAGGGAGTAAGGTTGATACAGTACAACCGGGAATGGGAGTTAGTGGGAGACATAACTACCTGGAATTGGAGAAAGGTGGAGAAAGTTGTACCTTGAATGGGAGTAAGTGGCATACAGTACTACCTGGAATGGGAGTAAGGGGGAGAGAATACTACCAGGAATGGGAGTAAGGAGGAGACAGTACCACCTGGAATGGGAGTAAGGAGGAGACAATACTACCTGGAATGGGTGTGAGGAGGAGACATTACTACCTGGAATGGGAGTAAGGGGGAGACAGTACTACCTGGAATACGAGTTAGGGGGAGACAATACTACCTGGAATGGGAGTAAGGGGGAGACAAAACTACCTGGAATAGGAGTATGGGGGTGACAGGACTACCTGGAATGGGAGTACAGGGGAGACAGTAATTCCTGGAAAGGGAGTAAGGAAGAGACAGTACTAACTGGAATGGGAGTAAGGGGGAGAGAATACCACCTGGAATGGGAGTAAGGTTGAGACAGTACTACCTGGAATGGGAGTAAGAGGGAGACAATAATAACCTGGAATGGAAGTAAGGGGGAGACAGTGCTACCTGGAATGGGAGTAAGGTTGAGACAGTACTACCTGGAATGGGAGTAAGCGGGAGACAGTACTACCTGGAATGGGAGTAAGGGGTAGACATTACTAGCTGGAATGGGAGTAAGGGGGACACAATACTAACCTGGAATGGGAGTGAGGAGGAGACATTACTACCTGGAATGGGAGTATGGGGTTGACAGGACTACCTGGAATGGGAGTACAGGGGAGACATTAATCCCTGGAAAGGGAGTAAGGGGGAGACAGTACTAACTGGAATGGGAGTGAGGGGGAGACACTGCTCCCAGGAATGGGAGTAAGGAGGAGAAAGTACCACCTGCAATGAGAGTAAGGGGGAGACATTACTACCTGGAATGGGAGTAAGGGAGAGACAGTACTACCTGGAATTGGATTAAGAGAATATTACCTGGAATGGGAGTAAGGGGGAGATAGTACTACCTGGAATGGGAGCAAGGGGGAGCCAGTACTACCTGGAAAGGGAGAAAGGAGGAGACAATACTAACCTTGATTGTGAGTAAGTGGTAGACAGTATTACCTGAAATGGGAGTAAGGGGGAGTCAATACTACCTGGAATGGGAGTAAGGAGGAGACAAAACTACCTGGAATGGGAGTAAAGGGGCGACAGAACTACCTGGAATGCGAGGAAGTGGGAGACACTGCTACCTGGAATGGGAGTATGGGGGATACAGTACTACTGGGAATGGGAGTAAGGGGGAATCAATACTACCTGGAATGGGAGTAAGGGGGAGACAATACTAGCTGGAATGGGAGTAAGGGGGTGACAGTACTACCTGGATTGGAAATAAGGGTGAGACAATACTACCTGAATTGGAATAAGGGGGAGATAATACTAACCTGGAATGGGAGTAAGGGGGAGACAGTACTACCTGGAATGGGAGTAAGGGGGAGACAATAATAACCTGGAATGGGAGTAAGGTTGAGACAGTACTACCTGGAATGGGAGTAAGGGGGAGACAGTACTACCTGTAATGGGAGTAAGGGGGAGACATTACTAGCTGGAATGGGAGTAACGGGGACACAATACTAACCTGGAATGGGAGTGAGGAGGAGACAGTACTACCTGGAAAGGGAGTAAGGGGGAGACAGTACTACCTGGAATGGGAGTAAGGGGTAGACAATACTACCTGGAAAGGGAGTAAGGGGTAGACAATACTACCTGGAAAGGGAGTAAGGGGGTGACAGTTCTACATGCAATGGGAGTGTGGGGGAGACACTGCTCCCAGGAATGGGAGTAAGGAGGAGAAAGTACCACCTGCAATGGGAGTAAGGGGGAGACATTACTACCTGGATTGGGAGTAAGGGAGAGACAATATTACCTGAATTGGAGTAATGGGGAGACAGTACTACCTGGAAAGGGAGCAAGGAGGAGACAATACTACCAGGAATGGGAGTAAGGAGGAGACACTACTACCAGGAATGGGAGTAAGGATTAGACAGTATCACCTGTAATGGGAGTAAGGGGGAGACAATACTACCTAGAATGGGTGTAAGGGGGAGACAGTACTACTTGGAATGGGAGTAAGAGGGAGAGAATACTACCTGGAATGGGAGTAAGGAGGAGACAATACTACATGGAATGGGAGTAAGGGGGAGACAGTACTACTTGGAATGGGAGTAAGAGGGAGACAATACTACCTGGAATGGGAGTAAGGGGGAGACAGTACTACTTGGAATGGGAGTAAGTGGGAGACAATAATAACTGGAATGGGAGGAAGGGGGAGACAATACGACCTGGAATGGGAGTAAGGGGGAGACAATACTACATGGAACAGGAGTAAGGGGGAGACAATTCTACCTGGAATGGGAGTAAGGGGGAGACAATACTACCTGGAATGAGAGTAAGGGGGAGACAATACTACCTGGAATGGGAGTAAGCGGGAGACAATACTACATGGAACAGGAGTAAGGGGGAGACAATTCTACCTGGAATGGGAGTAAGCGGGAGACAATACTTCCTGGAATGAGAGTAAGGGGGAGACAATACTACCTGGAATGGGAGTAAGGCGGAGACAGTACTACCTGGAATGAGAGTAAGGGGGAGACAATACGACCTGGAATGAGAGTAAGGGGGAGACAATACGACCTGGAATGGGAGTAAGGGGGAGACAATACTACCTGGAATGGGAGTAAGGGGGAGACAATACGACCTGGAATGGGAGTAAGGGGGAGACAATACTACCTGGAATGGGAGTAAGGGGGAGACAATACGACCTGGAATGGGAGTAAGGGGGAGACAATACTACCTGGAATGGGAGTAAGGGGGAGACAATACTACCTGGAATGGCAGTAAGAGGGAGAGAGTACTACCTGGAATGGGAGTAAGGCGGAGATATTACAACTTGGAGTCTGAGTAAGGGGGAGACAATTCTAACTGGAATGGGAGTAAGGGGGAGACACTACTAACCTGGAACGGGAGTAAGGGTGAGACAATACTGCCTGGAATGGGAGTAAGTGCAGACGGCACTACCTGGAATGGGAGGAAGGAGGATACACTACTACCTGGAATGGGAATAAGGGGGAGACAGTACTACCTGGAATGGGAGTAAGGGGGAGACATTACTACCTGGAATGTTAGTAAGGAGGAGACAGTATTACCTGGAATGGGAGTAAGGGGGAGACAGTATTCCCTGGAATGGGAGTAAGGGGGAGACAGTATTACCTGGAATGGGAGTAAGGGGGAGAAAGTACTACCTGGAATGGGAGTAAGGGGGCGACAGTATTACCTGGAATGGGAGTAAGGGGGAGACAGTATTACCTGGAATGGGAGTAAGGGGCAGGCAGTACTAACTGGAATGGGAGTAAGTGGCAGACAATACTACCTGGAATGGGAGTTAGGGGGTGACAATACTACCTGGAATGGAAGTAACGGGGAGATAGTACTACCTGGAATGGGAGTCAGGGGGAGACAGCACTACCTGGAATGGGAGTTAGGGGCAGACATTACTACCTGAAATGGGAGTAAGGGGGAGACAATACTACCTGGAATGTGAGTGAGATGGGGAACTATACTACTCCTAATGGGAGTCATTGGGTGAACAGTACCACCTTGAATATGTGTAAGAGAGAGAGAGTAACACCTCGAATGTGAGTGAGGGGTAGAACAAAGCTTCCTTGAATGGGAGTAATGTTGGGAACAGTACCACAGTGAATGGAGTAAGGAGGAGAAGAGTACCACAGTGAATGGAGTAAGCGGGGAGAAACCTTGCACTTGCTGTTTGGACACTGTGATATCCCTATCTCCTAATTGCATTTGTTTGCCTTCTTTTGCTTAAAAACCAAAAAGGCGGACAACAGTATTAAATCTAAGTCCAGTCTGCATCTCACAAGTGAGCAGGTCGTGAATGTAAACACAAAGGCATATTGGGTAGCAAGTGTACTGAGAACCATAGGAAATGTGGGTTGCAAGTAGCTTCCAGGCTGTAATATGATTATCACTTGTCTAATACATCTGAATCATCAAGCATAAATGTACAGAGGGTTTTGACAGTGTTATACTTTAGTACTGGGGTCAATTGAAGATCAGGGGAGTCTTGGGTCTCAGCTTGCAGCCCACTATTCACACCAGGGATCATTATATGGGAAGTAGAAGGGCGGAGAAAGAAATGAGAATAAAGAGGTGAAGAGACAAAAATGAGAGAACAATTCTGGAAAATTTGAGAGAGAAACAAGAAGAAAAAGAACAAGAAGTGACGGCAGACGGCAACATTTGACACGTTGGACCCCCTGTGACCCACCTCATTGTCTTAACTGTACTCTGAGGTGTCTTTGATGTAATGCCTTCCTAACAGATTGTATCTCTGCAGACAAATTGCTCTCTGTGTATATATACTGCCGATTTGTATTCCCTCACTGTACTTGTACCTGAAGAAGGAGCAGCGCTCCGAAAGCTCGTAATTTTAAATAAAACTGTTGGACTATAACCTGGTGTTGTGCGACTTCTCATTTTTGTCCACCCCAGTCCAACACCGGCATCTCTGCATCAAGAAGTGAGTGACAGCCTTGAATAGGAAAACAAGCCAGGAGTCAGGTAGGAAGAATCGATGGAGAAAGGAACAGAAAGGGATTGAATTAGAAGTTTAGAAGTTTGGAAGAGAGATCAGGATGGGTGAGAAAATGAATCACAGATGTTAAAAAGTAGTTCCAGCAGTGCCACTTGAGACCAATAAACCCCCAGTCATAAAACACTGCTGGAAAACACACATAACTTCATTAACTAAGGAGTCATAAAGAATGTGTTTGGTAACTGAGCCTGCAGTGTATTGGAGAAAGCTTTAATGAGCAGTTATTGCATTAATAATATTATGATACATATATTTCATCTCTGTGGCACAGAAAGGACTTTTGACTGCCTTGTGCCTCATCTGTAAGAGCGTGCAATCCTGGTGAAGCTGCATATTCCTTTGAACCTGCAGTATGTGTGACAAGCTCAATTAGCCAGTTTGCACACTGGCAGGAAATGGGACTCTGGGTAGAGGCAAGGTTAGGAACTTTGGCTCAGATTCGATGGCTTGATACACTTTAAATCCAACAATAGCAGGATATTTTAAGGTTGGGCTTTAGACTAGACTGTCATTTCCCTCCAAATTTGAATGAAACTGTGTGTTCACAAGGATGAGAGTAAATTCTTTTTTTCAGCATAGACCTAAATATTCTATATTTGTGAAACCAAAGACTGAACTTTAGTTTATTTTTATTTGTTTTTGCCTCCTTCCCCCTGGTTAGGAATTTGCATTCTAAGAAGTGTTACCAGGCTAAGTGGCCAGGCTTGTCCACCTGCTTCTAGACGTCTACCAATGCCATTTCTATTGTTGAGGTGCCTATCGGTACATGGGTGAGCGTGAACCAGAGTGGCTCAGCCTCCAAAGTCATTGTGATGTTTGGAAAAAATAAATCTGTCTTATTTTGATTTGGTTGTTCTGTTCCTCCTTTTAGGATCATGTTTAGAGTGTATGCATACTTATTGTTAGGCAGGAATTTGTCTTGCATCCTTCTCAGTATGCCTTTGAAGGTGATCAATACGCTCACAACTGAGATGTTAATAAAGCAATTTCACCAATCAATCTGATTTAGCCCTTCTCTCACCCTTGAAGTGGTCCTTTTTAAAATTGTATATCTGGATATTGGTCCTCAGCACCGTTGAATCCCAGTTCATGTCAAACTTAATCAAGTTGTGGTTGGATTCACCCACGGAGCCACAAGTTATGTTTCCTGTATGTTATCGGAATCACTTACCATTACCAAGTTGAGCTGAGAACTGATCGCATGGCTTCCCTGAAGTACTGGATCATGAAGCAATCATGTATTACAAATTCTGACTGCAAACCACTATTTATGACTGGTGGTTGAAATTCCCCTCCCTCGCCTCCTCATTACTATAACCATCCTATTTTCAGATATAATGCTCTTTAATACTCATTATTTTGAGCTGGCAGAATGCGGTCAAAAGTCTCAGGATTTCAGAGAAGTATTAGGATGTGGGTTTATACCCCATCCTGAATTCCTGATATCAACCACACAGTTATGGGGAAGCTCCAAGGAGGGCAAGCATTTCCCCCACAGGGATTGAGGGACTATCGCAAGCAAGAAACATGCCAGGGCTACCCCTTGTCCATGTCTTAGTAGTCAGTTGTAGAGTGGGACTGACTAAGACCTGGGGGACTGGCCCTCTGCCCACTCAATGGGGGACAGTGTGTGACAGAGGGAAACCCAAGAAAGGTAAAGGAAAGAAAGTCACTTGGAAAAGGGATGTTCAGCCAGACCAAAAAAAAACTCAACATTTTTAAGGCATTATGTTTCTCCTTGAGGCAGAATTGTTCATCTCTTTTAAAAACCCGCTCGTAGATTTGCTCAGTAACTCTCTGCCAGATTAGCATCAAAGTATCTGGAGTGCTCAAACTGAAATGTAAACTGTCATCTTTCAGGCATAAAAACGTGGTGTAACCTACATAATCAATAGCATCAGAACTAAACTCTCTTGGAAATTACTGCTTTAATTTATCTTCCCAAAGAAAATACAGTCAAATTGTACTTGGAAGCATTTATGAACTTCTACTGTATAAGGGAGAGTTGGGATATTTCATGAATTTTATGTCTTAGTTATACTGTATTTTTGCTGTAAAGTTTAACCAGGTTGTGTTTGTATTTGATGTTATGTGCAAATTTTGATATATTAATTTTTACTAAACTTGTATAAATATTTTTCAATCATTTTTAAAAGTTTTATATTTTGTATAATATATAACAGAGTTGTCTGGGGCTGAGTAATTAGGCCCTAGGGGTTCACATGATATCATAAACTGTGATAGCAAAGCCCCTCGAATGGTGTAGGCATCAAATTACCCTCCAATAGATTTCATTATAGCCTTATATTCACTTTTTTGTCATTTATAAATTTTCTACGATACAGACTTTCTTCTGAATCAGATGAAATCAATACCAAAAGCAGAACATAAATGATACTGACTGTACGCTGAGAGAGGTTACTTTGATTTCTTCCATGCAGAATAATATTGTCAGATGATTGACAGGAAGGTAAAACAAAGAGAGTAAGGGATACTGGGAGTGATTAAAATGCAATAATGTCATCCAAGGGTTCAAATGACATCATAAACCACAAGAGCAAAGTTTGAGATCAGGGCCTGGAAATTTCTCTCATATATGAGTTTTTAAAAAATAATATATGTTGTGGAGTTGGTAGTGGAGTTTATTGTTTCTATTTCATTTTTAATGCAATTTTCCTTCTGGCAAGTTACACCCAAGTTACACCCTATTTTCAGTCTCCTGATTGGCCTTGACATCTCTGCTGCCAAGAGTATTGGTGGACAGCTCACTTCCGGACTGCAGCGAATGTTCATGTAGCCCACGACCAGAAGGCACCAGGGGTTACCAGACCTTGAATCTTTCAATTTCCTTCTTTCTGCAAAGGACTTCCATAGTATCCACTTGGTGTCTGCCCGATCAGATTGGAAACTGATGAGATGGGGGCTACACCTACAGTGGTGCCATTCTGTGACTCCAAGTATTGTGATCTAATATTCAGTCCCAAAACATCACCCATCTTCCACCCACCCCCTCTCCCCTCAAGAAGTTTCTCTCCCTTTTACTTCCCACAAGCAACAGTTGACTTACAGCGATGGCCAGGACTTGCTGTGCCTATTCACTCCAAGTTTACCAAATGACAATCTGTGGTTGAACAGCAGGAGATAACAATCAATATGTGTTATCGGAATGATTTGCAAATCAAAAGCTTTATTATAAGGGTAGTATCGTCTCTTTATACCCCTCTCCCATTCCCCTTCCACCCTTACCTGCAACAGCAAGTGCGAGCAGCTCATAGATTTCTTCGTTATTATGATTGAGACTATCCATTCAGCTACCTCTGCCACTTCCCTTCCTTCCCCAAGCCCACCAAGTCATGTGAAGGAATTCTACTATATAACCTTTTTAGAAAAATATACAATATAAGATAAATACACGATAGCCTTTTTAGAAAAATACACAATATAATTTTTTTAAAGGAAGGCATGGCAAGCTGGATTTGGAAATCCTACCTTCTGAAAAAATTCTGGCCTCGTGGAGATAAGACAGTGGTTAACCCTGAAGAGTACCTTATAAGGAACTCTACCGTATAAATTCTTTAAAACATGACAAACTGGGTTTGGAAATTTAGAAACCTAACTATGAAATAGCGATGAAAGAATTCTGGCTATTGAAATAGGACAAGTTGTTGACCCTGAATAAGTAACCTTATTGAAACAGAAGAATGGGTGGCGCCGAATGGGTTACCTTATTAAAATAAGACAATGGTTAGGCCTGGATGAATGATCTTGATTAAAACCTCTTGAGAATGACATGATGTAAGGTACATCTGCCCTTTGCCCACATATGGTAAACTCCGAATAGCTATTGATGATGTGGCAGTAAGAATTTCAGTAGGTCAGCTAAAAGATGATTAGTGATAATTAACTTGGATTAACAGAAACCTTATGAAAAACAACTGAAAAAGGGGTATAAATATTGGAGTCTCGAATGAGAAAATCAGACTCGCTTTAATCGGGCAAAGCGATTCTCGACTACAGGGGTGGCTCTGTAGTCCTTCACTCTTTTGTACCTCGGGGATTGAAGGTAACTGCTACCTTGATAATTGATGGATATCCTGTAATAGAAAAGTTTAAGAACTGTAATACTGTAGCGAAGTTAAGATTTATAAGTAGGATTCTCTGTTAAGAATAAGATCGTATTTTTTTCTCTTTTTAGAACTGTTAAACGTTGCGATTGACTGATTCACCAACTGTAAATTGCATGTTGTTTTTTTAAATAAATCTCTATATATTTTTAGAATTGTCTCATATAAGTCTTCTATATCAATAACTCGTGAACCCAATTGTTGTACACTCTTTGGTGGAGAGTTACATATCTGAAGGAAATCTCTGGACCCTCATAATATCCAGGACTTCACTGTCTGGCTAAACTTATCAAAAGTGCTATCTGGAGGACGGTAACATTCTCGGGTTGCTCCTTTCTTTTAGGGAGAGATGGTCCAGACCTTTAGACCCAATTAAGCGTCTTTAGGATTCGGCTACCTCAAACTTTAGTTGAAAGTGAACGTCTGAGAAATACGCCTGATCCGGGATAGCCCCAAAGGGGATAGGGTGGGATATGTGTCGGTGCAGGCTTGATGGGCCGAAATGGCCTCTATCTGCATTGTGGGGATTCTGTGATTTCTGTGATTTCTGTGACATCTAAATATCCTTTCAGTCAAACTTGCCCCAAGGCTTCCCCTGCCCAAGCCCTGAACTCGCATCTTTCTCTAGTTTCTCTCCTATCTCTCCTCATGCCCCCTCCGAGCTCATCTTGTCCACCTCATGCTCTCGCAACCTTATTCCCACTAAATTGCTGACCACCCAACTTTCAATCATGGCCTCCATGCTAGTTGATATTGTAAATGGTTCCCTCTCCTCAGGTACTGTTCCCTGTCCTTTCAAATCTGCCGTCATTACCCCCTCCTCAAAACATCCAATCTGGACCCCTCTGTCTTTGCAAACTACCTGCCCATCTTCCTTTTCTCTCCAAAGCACTTGAGTGTGTTGTTGCCTCCCAAATCCATGCCTATCTTTCCCACAGCTCCATGTTTGAACCTCTCCACTCAGTTTTATGCCCCTGCCACAGCACTAAAATATCCCTAATTAAAGTCACAAATTACATCCTCTGTGACTGTTACCATGATGCACAATCACTCCTCCTCCTTCTTGAGCTCTCTGCAGCTTTCGACAAGGTTGACCACATCATCTTCCTCCTCCAACTCCTTTCCTTATTTATCCAGCTGGGTGGGACTGCACTCGCCTGCTTCCACTCTTACCTATCCAGTCGCAGCCAGAGAATCACCTGCAGTGGTATCCCTTCCCACTCCCGCACCATTATCTCTGGAGTGTCCCCAAAGACCTATCCTTGGTTCCCTTCTATTTCTCATCTACATGCTGCCCCTTGGCGAGATCATCTGAAGACATTCCACATGCACGCTGACAACACCCAGCTCTACTTCACCACTACCTCTCTCTCTCTCTCTCTCTCGAGTCCTACGCTGCCTTGGTGTTGTCAGACTGCTTGTCCAACATCCAATCCTGGATGAGCCACAATTTTCTCCAATTAAACATTGGGAAGACCAAAATCATTGTCTTCAACCTCTGCCACAAACTCCGTTCCATACCCCTCTCTGACCATTGTCTCAGGCTAAACCATGCTGTACACAACCTTACCGTCCCATTTGACCCTAAGCTTCCGACCGCATATCCTCTCCATTAAAAAGTGTGACTACTTCCATCTCCACAACATTGTCTGTCTCTGCCCCTGCCTCAGCTTATCTGAAACACTCATCCATGCTTTTGTTACCTCCAGTCTCGACTGTTCCAATGCTCTCCTGGCCAGCCTCCCATCTTCCACCCTCCATAAAATTGAACTCATACTGTACTCTGCTGCCTGCATTCTAACTTGCACCAAATTCCGCTCACCCATTACCTCTGTGCTCGCTGACCTACATTGGCTGCTGATCCATCAATGTAAAATTCTCATCCATATTCTCAAATCCCTCCATGGCCTCGCCCCTCCCTATCTCTGTAACCTCCTCCAGCCCTACAAGCCTTTTGAGATCTCTGCGCTCCTCCAATTCTGGCCTCTTGCGCATCCCCGATTTTAATCACTCCGCCATTGGCGGCCGTACCTTCAGTGGCCGAGGCCCTCAGCTCTGGAATTCCCTCCCTAAATCTCTCCGCCTCTCTACCTCTCTCTCCTCCTTTAAGATGCTCCTTAAAACCTACCACTTTGACCGAGCTTTTGGTCATCTGGCCTATTATCTCCTTATGTGGCTTGGAGTCAAATTTTGTTTGATAACACACCTGTGAAGCACCTTGGGACGTTTTACTACATTAAATGTGCTATAGAAATGCAAGTAGTTGTGGTTGCCTCCTACCTCGCAATGAATTACTAACCCATGTAACAAGATCATCCAATTGCATGCGCTTTTATTTTTGCTAATAATCTCTTGTGCGGAATATTATCAAACGCCTTATGGAAGTCCATATAGACATCATCCATAGACATTCCTCTATCCGCCATGTTATGACATCCTCAAAAATTTCAACTAGATTAGTTAGACATGACCTACCAATCACAAATCTTGGATAAGGAATTGGCTTAAGGACAGAAAACAGCGAGTTGTGGTAAATGGCTGTATTTCAGACTGAAGGATGGTAGACAGTGGTGTTCCCCAAGGGTTAGTGCTGGGGCCACTGCCTTTTTTGATATATATAAATGACCTGGATATTGGAATACAGAGTAGAATTTCTAAATTTGCTGATGACACCAAACTTGGGGATGTGGCAAAAAGTGAGGATGATACCAGTCGACTGCAACAGGACAAAGAAAGGCTAGCAGAATGGGCAGATAAGTGGCAGATGGAATTTAGTACAAAGAAGTGTGAGGTGATGCATTTTGGTAGAAGGAACAGGGAGAGGCAATATACACTTAATGGCACAGTTTTAAAGAGTGTGCAGGGACAGAGGGACCTGGGAGTTAATGTGCATAGGTCCCTGAAGGTGGCGGGACATATTGAGAGAGTGGTTAACAAAGCATATGGGATCTTGGGCTTCATAAATAGAGGTATTGAGTACAAAAGTAGAGAAGTTATGCTGAACCTTTATAAAGCGCTGGTTAGGCCACTACTGGAGTATTGCATCCAGTTCTGGTCACCACACTTTAGGAAGGATGTGAAGGTCCTTGAGAGTGTGCAGAGGAGATTTACCAGAATGGTTCCGGGGATGGGAGATCTTAGCTACAAGGACAGGTTGGAGAAGCTGGATTTGTTTTCATTAGAGCAAAGGAGGTTGAGGGGTGATTTGATAGAAGTGTACAAGATTATGACAGGTTTGGATAGGCTAGACGGGGAAAGGCTGTTCCCACTAGTTGATGGTACAAGGACTAGGGAACACAGATTTAAGGTTTTGGGCAAGAGATACAGGGGGGATGTGAGGAAAAGCTTTTTTATGCAGCAAGTGGCGAGGGCCTGGAATTCACTGCCGACGGAAGTGGTGGCAGCGGAGACACTCAATGTTTTCAAGGGGAGACTGGCTAAGCACTTGAGAGAAATAAACTTGCAGGGCTACGGGGAAAGAGCGGGGGAATGGGACTGACTGGATTGCTCTACAGAAAGCCGGCACGGACTCGATGGGCCGAATGACTCTATGGTCGCGATTTTCCAAGTGGAGGCGGGTTGGAGGCGGCTTTGATGCTCGGCTGGTTCCGGTCCCGCTGCCGCTTTCAGCCGCCCCCCACTTGCAATTTTACCTTAAGTGGGCTGATTAAGCCCGTCGTGCGCGCTACCCGGCCCAACCAGTGGGCTCAGGTCTGCTGCTCGCCTCTGCTGATGTTTTTCAGCCAGTTGTATTTAAGGGGCCCATGCAGCCTTGTTGTTTCTGCTCAATGCTATTCTGCTGCTTCTCGGTGTGACACTTCTGAGAATGACTGCTGCAAGACCCAAGGCATCTCCCAGATTTGATGATTACTCCCTCCATGTTCTTGTGGAGGGAGTGAGAGGGCGCCAAGAGGTACTGGTCCCCTCTAATGGACGCAGGAAGCCTCCTCAACAAACCAAAGCAGCCTGGCTGCAAATTTCTGAGGAGGTGAGCGTCAGGTCTTTGTCTGGTCGCACCTGGGTTCAGTGCAGTAAGAGGTTCAATGATCTGATACGCACAGCAAAAGTGAGTATAACATCACACTTACCTTCAATCTGCTCCCCATCTCCTCATCACCAGCACTCTGCATTGTCAACCTACTCCTGCACATCCCACTTTACCCTTACATCCCTTGCACCCTTAACCATCCCTCTCTCTCTATGTACAGAATCACTTCACCATTCTACTATGCACCCCTCACACTCGCTGTTATGCAATGCCAACGACTAACAACACACAGGGAGGGCCCTTGGTATTGGCACCTCACTCCATCTTTGTCTCCTTCTAAGCATCTATGCTATGGATTCTCAACACTCACTCCAACATTCTCACTCAAACTCCACTTGTGTCCCTCATTGCAGGAAAAGAGAGCCCACAATAAGAGAGAGAGGGGGAGGACAGGAGGAGGGCCACCTTCCATGGCGCACTTGACCACCGCTGAGGAGGCTGCTCTGGACATCCTCGGAGGTGCTGAGGATCTGGAAGTGGGGGATGTTCAGATGAGCGCAGTAGAGCAAGCTGGTGAGAGAATAGATTTGCAGCCCTCTCATTTAGATTGCATGAGTGATGGATATGGCATCTGATGTACATTCAGATTGAGTACTGATCATCTGCACAATAGGATGTGCCTGCTACGTTAATATCACATGTCTAACTCATGCCTTTACTCCCCACAGGACCATCGAGAACCCCCCTCCCCACTGTCAAGGAGGAAGAGCCGGAAGACTCCTCAGAGGAAGCTGCAACGTCTGAGGGCACACTGTCAGTAGAATTGAGGGCACCCAGCACCAGCACAGAGACACACACCTCGCTGGGTCATTCGCGAGATAGATTAGTGTTGTCACCTGGTGTATCACAGCTCACAAGTGAGCATCAGCAGATGGTGGAGACAGGGACAGCAGTGGAGAATCCTCGTCGGAGGCCGCAGGGCGCTCCCCGCTCTGCTCAGCTGCAGGTGGACCCTGTGCCTCGGGTCCATCCAGAAAGAGAGCGGGGCTGGAACTCCAGGAACAGGTACAGGAGTCTCTGACAGGTTTTGCATCCACGGTAGCTGCGAGTGTGCAGAGAATGGAGGAGTCCATCTCAAACATAAGCAATGCAATGGTGGAGGCAATGGCGCATCAACGCACCACCATGGATAGGATGGCAACCTGTGTGGAAAGGATGGCTATGGCCATGGAGGAAATAAGTCACCAGAGTAAGGAAAACATGTTGACTGTTCAGAACAGACTGACATCTCTGGAGGAGCGATGGGCAACTCCCAGGCTCCCAAATGCAGAGGACGCCTGCCAAAGGTGTCAAAGCAGGAGCAGCATGAAAGTGAGCAAGGTGCCTTCACATCTGCTGAAGCCACAGGGGAAGCACCACGTAGAAGCATGCGTAAGAGAAAGTTAACACACAAATAGTCACAAGGGTAGTCACTTGGGTGTTTTGATGTTATACAAATTTAAGATTATCTTCGTCATTTCCATTGTAAGAAAGAAATGTGATGGCAAACATTCAAAGAGTTGGCCTATGTGTGCCCAGAAATGAAAGTGTCACAGTGAGGTGTCAGGGTGCGTTTCATTTGTAATGATGGTGGTGAGAGTGATAGGAACTCACAGTTTATTGTACAGATGGTGTATGGTGTGTTAAGAACGTGGCAGCCACATGTGTTTGCTTCATAAACTTAAGCGAATCTGGCATGGATTAGTGCATCCCTTGCATCACGGCCAGCAATGTGCTCGCGTGCTGGTGGAACTGGCACATCTTCCTCCGCAAGGTCTTCCTCCTCCTCCTCCACCTCCGCCTCCTCCTCTGAGGAGGCTGTGCGCTGAGCCACTTGTTCCTCAGGCAGCGGTAAGCCACGCTGCAGTGCGATGTTGTGCAGTGCACAGCAGACCACGATGTTTCTGGAGACCCTGGCTGGTGAATACTGCAGGGCTCCACCAGATCTGTTGAGGCATCTGAATCGCATTTTGAGCAAGCTGATGGCTTGCTCGATGATGGCTCTGGTGGAAATGTGGCTGGAATTGTAGCGCTCCTCAGCTTTGTTTGATGGCCTCCTCAACGGCGTCATTAGCCACGTCTTCAGGGGATAGCCCTGGTCTCCGATAGCCATCCGGAAAGTTGGGTTGGCGGATTGAAGAGCGTAGGCACAGTAGACTGCCGTAGGATGAACGAGTCATGGCAACTGCCAGGGAACTTAGCGCAAACATGCATAATGTTCTTCCTGTGGTTACACACCATCTGGATGTTAAAGGAGTGGAATGCCTTGCGGTTGACAAATACAGCTGGGTTGTGATGGAGTGCCCTAATGGCCACATGTGTGAAGTCTACGACGCCCTGCACCTTTGGGAAACCTGCCATATTTGCAAAGCCAACCGCACGCGCGGTTACACTTGCTTCATCCATGGAGAAGTGGATGTAATTGTGCGCCTTTGCAAAGAGGGCATCAGTAACCTGCGTGATGCAAGTGTGTGTGGCCAACTGGGAGATGCCGCTGATGTCTGCTGATGAGCCCTGGAAGGACCGTGAAGCAAAAAAGTTGAGTGCGGTGGTGACTTTGACAGCCACTGGTAGGGAGTGTCCACACGCTCCTCTGGGCTCCAGGTGTTGGTGCAGCATTGCGCAGATGTCAGCGACTACCTCTCGTGAAAGTCTCAGCCTCCGTTGGCACTGCTGCTCACTCATGTTGAGGAAGCTCATCCTCTGCCTGTAAACCCTGTGTTGGGGGTATCTCCTGCGGCGAGGTGCAGCCCTGCGCTGATGCCCTCTGCCCTGTGCAGCATCAGGTGGCTGAGGAGAAGGTTGGTGCTCCTGTTGTTGGTGCTGTTGTTGTGCCTGGTTCTGCTGCTGCCACGGCTGCTCTTCCTCCGATTCTGAGGACCAGGATGAGAGGGGATAAATGGTTCCCATTCCGCTGGTATATATGTCAGTTGAGGAATAGATGTTATAAGTGCTCAGGCAATGAGGGGAGAGGGTTTTCCAAGGAGGTCACAGTGCAAATGGGTCTCAGCTTAACCACTTACAAGTTCAGTAGACCTGCAAAAAGTGTTCCAACACCTCAACACACAAAGTTCTGTCATCTGAAAGTCAGCCATGTTACAGGTCCGCTTTTATGCTGCAGGTGCAGCTGTCAAGAATTTGCGTAGTTGCTGAACCCGGCACAATCAGCTGGCGTATTTTGGGAATGGTGTGGAACACGCTGAAAATGTGCTAAAATGGGAAGAGCCTGGTAAAATGGGATTATTTAGGCAGTTAACAAGCTCTTAACTGCCTTAAGCGTCTCTCCCACCGCTTGGTGGCGGCTCTGAGCGGGACTCCCAGACCCGACAATTGGTAAAGTTGTGTGGAGGCGAGTTGATGGCAGGTTCGGGACCCGCCGTCAATCAAAATGATTTTAACCTCTGACCCGCCTCCAAACCCGCCCTCTGAGCGCCAGCAAAATCGCAGCCCATGACTCTATGCTGACTCTTTTTGATCAGCTCATACTTGTCCAAGTGCTCAGTCACTCTGTCTCTGATGATAGATTCCAGTAACATCCCCACAACTGATGTTAAGCTGACAAGTCATAGAGTCATAGAGTCATAGAGTTATACAGCACAGAAAGAGGCCCTTCGGCCCATCATGTCTGCGCCGGCCATCAAACCCTGTCGATTCGAATCCCATTTTCCAGCACTTGGTCCGTAGCCTTGTATGCTATGGCGTTTCAAGTGCTCATCTAAATGCTTCTTGAATGTTGTGAGGGTTCCGTCTGCAGTTTCCTGGTTTTTCCTCTCTAATAATTATTCCATGTGGTTCTTACTTCACTGATATAATAATGCTCAATTTACACTGCAATCCTATAGTGATTACCAAGGTAGCAGCCTCGGAGTTAGAAGCTGCAAATTCCATACCAGAGTCGATATCCAGGCTGACACTCCAGTGCAGTACTGAGGGAGTGCTGCACTGTTGGAGGTGCTGCCTTTCGAATGAGACGTTAAACCGAGGCCTCGTCTGCCCTCTCAAGTGGACGTAAAAGATCCCATCACACTATTCAAAAAAGAGCAGGGGAGTTCTCCCTGGTGTCCTGGACAATATTTATCCCTCAATCAACATCACTAAAATAGACTATCTGATCATTATCACATTGCTGTTTGTGGGAGCTTGCTGTGCGCAAATTGGCTGCCGCGTTTCCTACATCACAGCAGTGACTACACTTCAAAAGGTACTTCATTGGCTGTAAAGCACTTTGGGACCTCCTGAGTTTGTGAAAGGCGCTACATAAATGCAAGTCTTTCTTTACTACAGTGCACTAGTATTGTATCAGGTGAAATATACTGCATTTATATTGCATTGCTTGATTCATACTGCACCAATATTATACCAGGTGATTCTTACTGCTAAATATAGTGACGAGGGTTTCCTTTCGACTCCTGGGCTCACTACATTATCAGATATCAGCTATAAAAAGGCAGGCATTGGTTTGCAGGGAACGAGGCTTCACTTATGGGAATGGTTATTGAATAAGGAAGAAAAGATCGAAAAATTTAAGTCTTGCACCAATTCAGGAATATGCAAAATAAGCCTGAAATGGCCCAAGCCAAGTTAGTTCTGGTTCACTATTCAGCCCTACTGAACCCAAATAGATTAAAATCAGACAAAAGCAAAATACTGCTGATGCTGGAAATCTGAAATAAAAACAGAAAATGCTGGAAATACTCAGCAGGTCAGGCAGCATCTGTGAAGAGATGAAAGGTCATCGACCTGAAACGTTAACTCTGTTTCTCTCTCCACAGATGCTGCCCGACCTGCTGAGTGTTTCCAGCATTTTCTGTAAATTCAAATCAGCTCTGTTTAAAATGCAAGCTGGAGAGCGCGAGACTTCGGCAGTCGTTAAAGCAGCGGGAGCCCAGGAGAGCGAGAGTTCGGCGGTAGTTAAAGCAGCGAGAGCCCAGGAGAGCGAGAGTTCGGCGGTAGTTAAAGCAGCGAGAGCCCAGGAGAGCGAGAGTTCGGCGGTAGTTAAAGCAGCGGGAGCCCAGGAGAGCGAGAGTTCGGCGGTAGTTAAAGCAGCGGGAGCCCAGGAGAGCGAGAGTTCGGCGGTAGTTAAAGCAGTGGAGCCCAGGAGAGCGAGAGTTCGGCGGTAGTTAAAGCAGTGAGAGCCCAGGAGAGAGCGAGAGTTCGGCGGTAGTTAAAGCAGCAGGAGCCCAGGAGAGAGCGAGAGTTCGGCGGTAGTTAAAGCAGCTGGAGCCCAGGAGAGAGCGAGAGTTCGGCGGTAGTTAAAGCAGCAGAGCCCAGGAGGAGAGCGAGTTCGGGCGGTAGTTAAAGCAGCAGAGCCAGAGAGCCGAGTCGGTAGTTAGTTGCGGGAGCCAGGAGAGAGCGAGAGTTCGGCGGTAGTTAAAGCAGCGAGAGCCCAGGAGAGAGCGAGAGTTCGGCGGTAGTTAAAGCAGCGAGAGCCCAGGAGAGCGAGTTCGGCGGTAGTTAAAGTAGCGGGAGCCCAGGAGAGAGCGAGAGTTCGGCGGTAGTTAAAGCAGTGGGAGCCCAGTAGAGCGAGTTCGGCGGTAGTTAAAGTAACGGGAGCCCAGGAGAGAGCGAGAGTTCGGCGGTAGTTAAAGCAGTGGGAGCCCAGGAGAGCGAGTTCGGCGGTAGTTAAAGTAGCGAGAGCCCAGGAGAGAGCGAGTTCGGCTACAATGGACCAGTGAGTGTAAAGAAGTAAAAAGTAATCGAAGTGTGACGTTACCAGAAAGCAGGTAAGTGATTGGTTGGTGAGTATTTCTCTATTTCTCGCTTTTTACCAAACTTGGGTGTCTAAATTTAAGTGCCTTGGTGTAGATTAAAAGATATACATGTTCCAAATTTTAAAACTAATTAATTAATTGAGATGGGAGACCAGGCAATGTGCTGTTGTTGTTGCATGTGGGAGCTGGTTGACACCAGTGAGGTCCAAGGCGACCACATCTGCAACAAATGTTGGCTGCTCGAGGAACTTCGGCTCAGAGTTGATGAGCTGGAGTCCGAGATTCAGACACTGTGACACATTAGCGAGGGGGAGAGTTACCTGGACGCTAAGTTCCAGGAGGCAGTCACACCCACTAGAATAATTACTTCCAATTTGGCCCATGGTCAGGGACAGGAGGGTGTGACTGCAAGCGAGGCAGGTATTGGGATCCAGGAGGTAGTGATGGAGGAGCCTCAGCACTTGGCCTTGTTTAACAGGTACGAGATTCTTGCTCCCTGTGTGGACGAGGGCAGGGACTGCAGTGGGGATGAGCAAACTGACCACAGCACCATGGTACAGGGAGCCATTCAAGTGGGGGGAGCAAAAAGAAATGTTGTAGTGATAGGGGACAGTATAGTTAGGGGGATAGATACTGTTCCCTGCAGCCGAGAGCGTGAGTCCCGAAGGCTGTGTTGCCTGCCATCTCCTCTGGGCTGGAGAGAAACTTGGAGTGGGAGGGGGAAGATCCAGTTGTCATGGTCCACATAGGTACCAATGACATAGGTAGGACAAAGAAAGAGGTTCTGCTGAGAGAGTATGAGCAGCTAGGGGCTAAATTAAAAAGCAGAACCACAAAGGTAATAATCTTTGGATTACTACCTGAGCCACGAGCGAATTTGCATAGGGTAAATAAGATCAGAGAAATGAACGAGTGGCTCAAAGACTGGTGTGGGAGAAATGGGTTTCGATTTGTGGGGCACTGGCACCAGTACTGGGATAAGAGGGAGCTGTTCCGTTTGGACGGGCTTCACTTGAACCATGCTGGGGCTAGAGTCCTGGCAAATCGAATAACCAGGGCTGTAGAGAGGGCTTTAAACTAAATAGTCAGGGGGAGGATCCAGTGAGCGGGAATTTAAAAAGTCAATGAGAAATGAGAAAGCAATAGAGCAGGATAGAGATGGGGGAAATAATAACCAGAGTGTGACAGGAAGGGACAGAATGTTTAAAAATAAGAGTGCAACAGAAAATGGGGCCAAAACAAGGAGAAATGGTAAAAAGACAAAGTTTAAAGCTCTATATCTGAATGCACGCAGCATTCGTAACAAGATAGATGAGTCGACGGCACAAATAGATACAAATGGGTATGATCTGATCACCATTACAGAGACGTGGTTGCAAGGTGACCAGGGCTGGGAACTGAATATTCCAGGGTATTTGACAATTCAGAAGGATAGACAGAGGAAAGGGAGGTGGGGTGGCTTTGTTGGTAAAGGATGGGATCAATGCAATGGTGAGAAGTGATATTGGCTCAGAAGATCAAGATGTAGAATCGGTTTGGGTGGAGATAAAAAATAATATGGGGAAAAAGTCTCTGGTGGGCGTAGTCTACAGGCCCCCGAACAGTAGCAATGCTGTTGGACAGAGTATAAATCAACAAATAATGGAGGCCTGTAAAAAAGGTACGGTAATAATCATGGGTGATTTTAATCTCCATATTGATTGGACAAATCAAATTGGCCATTGTAGCCTTGAGGAGGAGTTCATAGATGGTTTGGATGGTTTCCTAGAACAGTATGTAATGGAACCAACCAGGGAGCAGGCTATCTTGGATCTGGTACTGTGTAATGAGACAGAATTAATAAATGATCTCATAGTAAAGGATCCTCTCGGAAAGAGTGATCATAGCATGGTTGAATTTCAAATTCAGTTGGAGGGTGAGAAAGTTGTATCTCAAACCAGTGTCCTGATCTTAAACAAAGGCAATTACAGTGGCATGAGGGCAGAACTGGCTAAAGTGGACTGGAAAAACAAATTAAAGAGTAAGACAGTTGAAATGCAGTGGCGGACATTTAAGGAGATATTTCATAACCATCAACAAAAATATATTCCAGTGAGAAAGAAGGATTTTAAGAGAAGGGAGCACCATCCGTGGCTAACTAAGGAAGTAAAGGATGGTATCAAATTGAAGACGAAGGCATACAATGTTGCCAAGATTGGTGGGAGACCAGAGGATTGGGAAATTTTTAAAAACTAGCAAAGGATGACTAAAAAAATAATAAAGAGAGAGATGAATTATGAGAGTAAACTGGCAAGAAATATTAAAACAGATAGTAAGAGCTTCTACAGGTATATAAAAAGGAAGAGAGTAGCTAAAGTAAATGTTGGTCCCTTAGAGGATGAGACTGGGGAATTAATAATGGGGAACGGGGAAATGGCAGAGACTCTGAATAAATATTTTGTATCTGTCTTCACGGTAGAAGACACCAACAACATCCCAATAATGGATAATCAAGGGGCCACAGGGAGGGGGGATCTAAAGACAATCACTATCACTAAGGAAATAGTACTTGGTAAAATAATGGGACTAAAAGACAACAAGTCCCCTGGACCAGATGGCCTGCATCCCAGGGTCTTAAAAGAAGTGGCTACAGAGATAGTGGATGCATTGGTTGCAATATACCAAAATTCCCTGGACTCTGGAGAGATCCCAGCGGATTGGAAACCGCAAATGTAACACACCTATTTAAGAAAGGAGGGAGGCAGAAAGCAGGAGACTATAGACCAGTTAGCCTAACATCTGTCGTTGGGAAAATGCTGGAGTCCTTCATTAAGGAAGCAATAGCAGGGCATTTGGAAAATCATAATGCAGTCAAGCAGAGTCAGCATGGTTTTATGAAAGGGAAATCATGTTTAACAAATTTGCTGGAGTTCTTTGAGGATGTAACGAGCAGGGTGGACAAAGGTGAGCCAGTGGATGTGGTGTATTTGGATTTTCAGAAGGCATTTGATAAAGTGCCACATAAAAGGTTACTGCATAAGATAAGAGCTCACGGAATTGGGGGTAATATATTAGCATGGATAGAGAATTGGCTAACTAACAGAAAGCAGAGAGTCGGGATAAATGGGTCATTTTCCGGTTGGCAAACGATAACTAGTGGGGTGCCACAGGGATTGCTGGGGCCTCAACTAATTACAATCTACATTAATGACTTGGATGAAGGGACCGAATGTAATGTAGCCAAGTTTGCGGATGATACAAAGATGGGTGGGAAAGCAAGTTGTGCAGAGGACTCAAAGAATCTGCAAAGGGATATAGACAGGCTAAGTGAGTGGACAAACATTTGGCAGATGGAGTATAATGTGGGGAAGTGCGAGGTTATCCACTTTGGCGGGAAAAATAAAAAAGCAAACTATTATTTAAATGGAGAGAGATTACAAAATGCTACAGTTCAGAGGGACCTGGGGGTCCTTGTGCATGAAACACAATAAGTTAGCATGCAGGTACAGCAAGTAATCAAAAAGGCAAATGGAATGTTGGCCTTTATTTCAAGGGGGTTGGAGTATAAAAGCAGGGAAGTCCTGCTCCAACTGTACAGGGTATTGGTGAAACCACACCTTGAGTACTGTGTACAGTTTTTGTCTCCTTATTTAAGGAAGGATATACTTGCATTGGAGGCAGTTCAGAGACGATTCACTTGGTTAATTCCAGAGATGAGGGGGTTGACTTATGAGGAAAGGTTGAGCAGGTTGGGCCTATACTCATTGGAATTTAGAAGAATGAGAGGTGATCTTATTGAAACATATACGATACTGAGGGGGCTCGACAAGGTAGATGCAGAGAGGATGTTTCCCCTCATGGGGGAATCTAGAACTCGGGGGCATAGTTTCAGAATAAAGGGTCAACCTTTTAGAACTGAGATGAGGAGGAATTTCTTCTCTCAGAGAGTCATAAATCTGTGGAATTCTCTGCCCCAGAGAGCTGTGGAGGCTGGGTTATTAAATACATTTAAGGTGGAGATAGACAAATTTTTGCAAGATAAGGGAGTGAAGAGTTATGGGGAGCGGGCGGGGAAGTGGCTTTGAGCCCAAGATCAGCCATGATCTTATTGAATGGCGGAGCAGGCTCGAGGGGCCAAGTGGCCTATTCCTGCTCCTATTTCTTATGTTCTTGGCCCAGAAATTAAAGACGGAGCCTTCCTGCGGGGGTAAGGCTTCCCCGCGATATCTCACTGTGCGCCTGCCTTTTCCTTCCGAGCTCACATGAACTTTAGTTTCAAGGCTGCAGCTGTGCAGTGTGTGCGTATCCCACAGATGCAGTTAATTCGTGCGAGCTGTGGGATCACGTGATTCAGTTAGAGCCAATGGCAGCACACCATCTTTCATTCATAGTTTTGACAGCAAGGGCTGTCAAAGCTATGAATCTATACCCCCCCCCCCAAAAGAACAGCTAAACCTCAATTAAATTAAAAAAAAAAATCACGTTAATAAAATAAGTATAGTTAAATAAATTAACCACTTTAAACAGATAATTAATTTTTTGAAAAAATTTTAAATCTTTTTAAAAGTTATAAAAATAAACTTACCTTTCTTTAAAGTCTCTAAAAAAGATAAACCTGTTGAAAAAATTTTAAAATAATACTTAATTAACTACTTACCTTGTTAAAAGAGGGTCTTACGCCTCCTTTCTTTATGTGCAAAATCTTCCATGCTTACCTGCGCGTTCAAAGCACTAAGTGCACTGCATGCGCGCAGCCTGTAGCGCGCACGCGGTTCACTTAGGAACCGCCCCCTTTTGAGTTAACCAAGTGCCGGTTTTCAGCGCATGCGCAGTGCATGCAGAAAACCGGCAATTGGAGACAGAATACGCGAGAGTACACAGTGCGTACTCTCGCGTAGTAAGACTAATTTTTGGGCCCTTATGTTCTTATTCAAGTTAACAAACTAAACTTCTCTTTTCATCATCATTAATTAATTTAAAACTAGGTACATAGTGATTAATTGATATTTAATAATCTCTCCGGGCTGCTTATCTGTATTTAGAATAAATAGGACTTACTAGTAATGCAAAGAAGTCTGCCAAATCAACATACAAATACTTTTGCTGCATCATCACAAAAAACTTTCAAAGGTGCAAAACTTTAGTGCAAAACAATCACTTTCCATGTCTCTGGATGGTAGAGAAACAGTTGTAGACAGCCATGTTGAGCCATTTCATAGAATCATAGAATGATACAGCACAGAAGGAGGCCATTCGGCCCATCGTGCCTGTGCTGGCTCTTTGGTAGAGCTATCCAATTAGTCCCACTTCCCTGCTCTTTCCCCATAGCCCTGCAATTTTATTTTCCCTTCAAGTTTTTATCCAATTCCCTTTTGGAAGTTATTATTGAATCTGCTTCTCCCGCCCTTTCAGGCAGCGGATTCCAGATCACAACAACTCGCTGTGTAAAAAATGTTTCCTTCATGTCGCCTCTGTTTCTTTTGCCAATCACCTTAAATCTGTGTCCTCTGGTTACCGACCCTTCTACCACTGGAAACAGTTGAAGCAAGCATATTTAATTGAGGTAGCCATTATCTACACAAAGTTTACCTTAGGGAGTGTTTTTGATGCAATGAAATATGGAACAAAGCATGTGGTGCACTTGGCTGTCTCCTTTGAGTTACTAGTAAATTTTGTTTTTATCTTAATTTGAAAGTACAGCCTGGAGCATTCCCTTAAACCATATGATGCTAGCTATGGTAATCCATCAGCACAGATGGCACAGCCAAAAACTGTTGTACAAACAAAAATTCCAGAAAACTTTGCTGGATAACTAACTTACAGACATAAAAATATGTGCATAATGGCTCATCATCTTACTTTCAGTGTTCTAAATATTATATCAGTGGGGGGACATTGTTGGGTTTAATTTGAAGTGTAAACCTTTGAAGGTGGCAGGACAAGTTAATAAGACGTTTAAGAAAGCTTATGGGATACTTGGCTTTGTAAATAGGAGCATTGAATACAAAATAAAGGAAGTTATGCTAAACCTTTACAATCACTGGTTAGGCATCAGCTGGAGTATTGTGTCCAATTCAGGGCACCACACTTTAGGAAGGATGTCAAGGCCTTGGAGAGGGTGCAGAGGAGATTGACCAGGATGATGCCAGGGATGAGGGACTTCAGTTATGTGGAGAGATTGGAGAAGCTGGGATTGTTGTCCTTCGCGCTGAGAAGGCTAAGGGGAGACCTAATAGAGGTTTTCAAAATTATGAGGGGTTTTGATAGAGCAAGTAGGGAGAAACTGTTTCCTCTGGCAAGTGGGTCGGTAACCAGAGGTCACAGATTTAAAATAATTGGCAAAAGAACCAGAGGCCAAATGAGGAGAATTTTTTTTCTTGAAGAGGACTAATTTGCAGGATAATGGAGAAAAAGCTGGGCTGTGGGACTAAATTGGAGAGCTCTTTCACAGAGCCGGCACAGGCACGATGGGCCGAATGGCCTCCCTCTGTGCTGCATGATTCTATGATTCTAACTGAACTTTAATTAAAGCGTGTTGCAGGTTAAATTACCAGATCATTATCAATGCAATATTCTATAAAACCTATGTATATTAATCATGTTTTTAACTCTGAATTGTTGATCGTGTGTGTGGTAGGAGTAGGGCATGGTGTTTTCACATGTGGACAACATCACTTTTAGTTTCTGTGCAGTGAAATGTCCTTGATGGGAACTGCAAAAATGATAATAATGTCCAGGTGGCTGAATTTCCATGGGGATTCTCCTGGCTGTCCACCATAACTTGAGGGAAAACCCGTGAGCAACGCCGTTTCTCCGAAGTTTCCACCAAAGTCACAGCAGACAATCAGGAGAAGCTCAGCAGAAATTCAACCTCAATTTCTTTTTTCATCTTGGGATATGGGCAACACTGACGAGGCAGTATTTATTGTCCATTCCCAACTGTCCTGAGGGAATGAAGAGTCAAGCACATAGAGTGGGACTGGCGTCACATGTAGGCTGGACCAGGTAGAGGTGACAGCCTGGTTTTCTTTACAACAATCCGACAACCTTCATGATAATTTTTCTGGTGACAGGTTTATTGAATTCAGTTTCACAACTTAGGATTTAAACTCACGACCTCTGGATTCCGGGGCCAGTTCTATCACCATTGGGCTACCACTTCCTAAATACACACATGTATGTGATTATGTCTATGATCATATTTTGAGGCTTCTGTTGTGGGACTATGTGCCATTGATGGTGCAGACAAAGCGGTCCAAATGCACTGCAGATCACTGGGCTACATTACAGGAAAAAAATGTTTTACGTTGTTTACAAGGGTCACACTTTCAGACGAGGACCTTTTTACAGCTGTAGACACAAATGGAAAAACAGATTGGAATTAACAGGAAAGTTTTTTTGTCTAAAATGTTGTTGTTGGGAGTCTGGCAGAAACTCTCAAAAAAGAGTGGAAACCTGGCAGGAGATCGGATGAACTCCTGCAGAGTTTCAGGACCTATGTGGATGAGGAACTGGTATAGATGGAAAAAAAGGCACTGAACACAGGGGTGATAAATCAACTGATAAATTGTACAAATATAATCTTGGTTTTCTCCAAACAAACTATATACAGTTTGGTAAATTCATTAATTCCATGCACTTAACGGGAGCATAGCTTCAAAATAGGCTCACAATACTGTAGCACTAATTCTCCAACCCACATCCCCTTTTCCTGTTCGGGAGCGCAGGGTTGGTGAATTATATGTGTAAACCATATGTATAAATCTTAAAAAAATGTTATTTACAATGTGGTAGTTTCATAATCAGTTTTTGCTTTAGAAAAAAGTGCAGAAGTAACCAGCATATCAACATAAATGAGACACTTCAAATTTAGTTTTGCTTAATGTATGCAACTAATTATACATTTAAGCTATTTTTACAGGTGTCTCTGAGGATTGTCTGTCAAACTATGGCAGTACCTATCACTCAGATAATACTGTGTAGGGGAGCACTCAGTATTAGGACATCAACATGAGGACCAAGGGAAGGAACTCAATGCTGCTCCCAAACTGTCACGGAAAGCCATGTTAGGTTGAAAATATTTCTGAAGAACATTTCCTTTAACTTCATGGAAGAAGCCTGCTGGTTTCTGGCTATTATAGTGGGTGGCTTGATTGGAGAGCCCATTTGCTGTGCCAACTAAGCCCAGTCAAAATGCATCATGATGGTGTCTGTACTATTCACTTCCCTCCCCGCTGTGGAGACTCTTTGAAATCTCCCTCCTTCATTAAGCGCACTAGCTCCAGGTCTGAACTGGAGTAAAATATTCACTTTTCATTCTGGCTCTGCAGCTGCAGAATGCTGTAAAGCGTCTTCAGTTAATGACCCTTAATAATTACTCAACAAGCAGAAAAAAATCAGACTTTTTCTCTCACTTTTAGCCAGCCTTTTTAACCTTTGTTTTTGGAGGTCAATGTTAAGCACCCATTATTACCCATTGGGGCTTTCTCCCAACATTATCTCATTTTTTTTTATTAACATCTATCTCTTTCCCGAAACTTAGCGAAGGGTCGGATCTTGGGCCTGCTGTGTATGAGCACTTGGAAAGGCGTAACGGTTTAAAGGGAGGTCAATATGCAGTCAGGAAAGGAAGGCCATGTTTAACTAAACTGGAGCCTTTGGAAGAGATGACAAACATGGTGGGAGGTGAAGTGTAGTTGATAAACTAGGATTACGTGCATGCGTAAACAGTGTTTCCACGGCACCTCCGGCAAAGTAATGCCAACTGAGCAGGAGCAGCTGCGAGCAATTTCCCAGCTAATCTGTTAATTAGAACAGTGTGCTGATTAAAAAAGAGATCTAGGGATTTTTATCATTTGTTCTTTGGATGTGTGTGATGCTGGGAACGCCACATTTATCCAGCGACATTGACAGAACAGCAGTCTGTGTCGAAGTAGTATCAGATATACATTTTCCTGCCATTTTTCCCTCTTTTCCCTCTAAATTTCCTCATGGAGTCATTAGGATAAATATAACAAAAGGCCCCCGAGTCGCTGGAAGGGGCTCACATGCAACCAGTGCCTAGCCCAAAAAATAGGATCATCTGATATTCGCTCCCTGAGGGCGAGGCCCGACTAGTGATGTGGTGCCTCCAAAAATTTACCCTATCGATCCCTGAGAGGGTACAGTTCCACAGGAACTGATTGCCATCCAGTGCCCCACAAAATGGGCTTTCTACATGTGTGAGCTGAGACCGTGAGTGTTAAAAAAGACTATTCAATTTTGGGGAGCGTCACAGATGATCCCAATACTATTCACACTTGCAATTTCTAGCAGGGATCACTGGTTCAAAAGAGGTCATGTTGTTGCTACATACGGTATTGGTGAGTGTGCAGTACGATGAAGCTAAAAACCATCCTGCCAGAAATCCGGCTTTCCGGCTTCCTGCGGGTGCAAGCATCACGCGCGTACTTGCCTACCGCGCCTGCCGTTGTGCTTTGGGCCCACGAGGACTTTGGCTCCTGAGCCTCCTGCAGCTGCCGGCGCGCAGTGCTTGCGTATCCCAGGGACGCAGTTAGTTCGAAGCGTCCCCTGGGATCACGTGGGCCATGGAGAGCCAATCCTAACAGGGCATTTTCATTCATAGATTTGACAGGAAGACCTGTCAAATCTATGAATAGAGATCGGCCCCAAAACCACACTTAAACTTCAAATAATTTTTTTTTTTTAAATCACATTTTTAAAATAACTATAAGTTACATAAATTAACTACTTTAAACAAAAATGTAAATTTTTGAAAAAATTAATTATGCTTTTTAACGGTGCTAAAAATAAAATTACCTTTCTTTAAAGTATCTAAAAAAGATAAACCTGTTGAAAAAATGTTTAAATTGTAATTAATTAACCACTTACCTTGTTAAAAGCAGGCCTTGCGCCTCCTTTTTAAATGTGCAGCTTCTTCATACTTACCTTCCCGGAGAAACCTGAAAAAAAAAACGAAGTTCGCTGCGTGCGCGCTGCCTCTCCCGCGCACGCGTTCGACTTCTGAACCCCTCCCTTCAGGGGAACGGAAGTTCCGGTTTCCCGCGCATGCGTAGTGCATACAGGAAACCGGCACTTCAGATGGCCTTACGGGTGAGTACACAGCGCGTACTCACCCGACAACAGCCGAATTTCTGGGTTTCAAATGATACAATTTGAACTTTTTAAATAAGGTGCTTGAGCTGGGCTGAAAATGGCAAATTTAAACTGCTTTCTGTTACCTGCTGTTTTTTGCCACTTGGTTTTACAGGTAAAATAAATACACAACTCCATCAGAGGGCATCGGGAATTCTGTCTTGGCTGTAAAAACTTTGAAGCTTAAAAGTAATTTTTGAGGTTGTCAAATTATGGATCTTTTGAAGATAATGGTTAGGTTATTTTGTAGGTTTCAGGCAAACATTTTCAGATTGTGAAACAGTCTGCCACGGTGAGAGGAGGCATATAATCATCTCATGACCAGGCTATCTAATAGAATCAGAGAATGGTCACAGCACAGAAGGAGGCCATTCGGCCCATCGAGCCCGTGCCGGCTCTCTGCAAGAGCACTTCAGCTGGTCCCACTCCCCCGCCCTTTCCCCATAGCCCTGCAAATTTTTTTCCTTCAGATACTTATCTAATTCCCTTTTGAAAGCCGTGATTGAATCTGCCTCCACCACCCTTTCAGGCAGTGCAGTCCAGATCCTAACCACTCGCTGCGTAAAATCGTTTTTCCTCATGTCACCTTTGGTTCTTCTGCCAATCACCTTAAATCTGTGTCCTCTGGTTCTCGACCCTTCCGCCAATGGGAACAGTTTTGGGGAAAAATTGGGTGGCGCCCCCTTTGGGGCACTAACTTCGCTGGGGCGCTACTTTTAACACCCCGAAAAAATTGCGCCCCCGCGCCCGAAATTCACTGGCAGCGCCCAAAGAGGGAGGCGGGACACTACTGCGGTACTGCGAGTGAATATCGCGGCGCTACTTGCCGCAGCACCACGCTCTGCGGCACGTCGCACCGCGGTACTGCGGGCCTTCCTCCACTTATTATAGGGGAGGGGCCTAGTGCCGCGCGACCCGGGGCCCAACTGGGCCACCAGGGATCAGAGTGCCGGCAAAAGAGCCCGGCATTCAAGAGAAGTACCGGGCTCATGGAGAGCAGACTGCTCACTCAGACTGCACCAGACGATCCACAAACTTGCTGTCCTGCTCAACGCAGAGCTAAGTTTTAAACCCATATCTTGACCACCACCAGACTGCTTATTTCTACCTCAGCAACATCGCCTGCCTCTGCCCCTACCCCTACCCCACCTCACTCCCATCACAGTCGAAACCCTAATCCATGCTTCAGACTTGATTCCTCTAATGCTTTACTCACTGGGATCCCAAGCTCCACCCACTATAAACTCCAACTTGTCCAAAATCCTGCCACCTGCATCTTGTCGTTGTAAGTTCAACTTACCCAACACCCTAATCCTCGCCAATCTACATTGGCTTCCTATAGTTCAACATATTGATTATAAAATCATCATCCTCATCTACAAATCTCTTACTCTACCTCTGTGATCTTCTCCACCTTTATGCTCTGTCTCAAGCACTTCTTTCCTCCAACTTTGGTCTCCTGTACATCCTTCTTCCTCCATTCCATTCGGTAGGAGGGCTTTCAGCTGCCATCCTACTCTCTGGAAACCCCTCCCGAAACCACTCTGCCTGACTTCTGTCTTTACACACCTTCTCAAAACCTACCTTTTTGACCATGCCTTTGGTCACCTCTCCTAACTTCCCTGATAACAGTGCCTTGAGATTTTATTTTTAACTTTTAAAGGCACAATATAAATGTGAACTTATTGCTGTTGAGAGCCAAATTAGGCATCACAATTAAAATGTTTAGATACAAACCTGAATCTCAATCCATTGTTCCTTGTTTACTGCCATTCCCAGAACAAGTGACCTCCTTTGCATAAAAAGAAAGTTGCCTTTCACGACCACCGGGCATCCCAAAGCACTTTACAGCCAATGAAATACTTTTTGAAGTGTAGTCATTGTTGTAATGTGGGAAACGCGGCAGCCAATTTGTGCACAGCAAGCTCCCATAAACAGCAATGTGATAATGACCAGATAATCTGTTTTAGTGATATCGATTGAGGGATAAATATTGACCCAGGACACCGGGGAGAACTCTTCTGCTCATCTTTAAAATAGTGCCATGGGATCTATTTACGTCCACCTGAGAGCGCAGACGGGGTCTCGGTTTAATGTCTCATCCGAAAGATGATGCCTCCGACAGTGCAGCACTCCCGCAGTACTGCACTAGAGTGTCAGCTGAGATTTTTGTGCTCAAGTCTCTGGAGTGGGACTTGAACCCACAACTTTCTGACTCAGAGGCAAGTGTGTTACCCACTGAGCCATGGCTGACACAATGTCAAATGGCTGAATGTGTTACAATTTTTGCAATGTAAATTAACTTCTGATGAATGGCTTAAATGGTGTGTCATTAGTTTGGCATAAACAAAATGCAGTTAACACTGCTAAATTATCTAAAATACTATGGGGGAAAAATTCGGTTGCTTTGCGCCTCCCGTTAGTGCCCTAAGAGGGCGCTAATGGGGCGCAAAGCAACTAGCGCCCGAGCGCAGCGATGTTTGCGCCGCTCACGAAATTGACCAGTTTGCGGCGGCGCTAAACACTACCGTCATGATTTCCTGCGCCCGCAGATCGTGACATCAGTCGAGTGTGCAATGCCCCGGTAGCGCCCCGGAACGGATATTGAGTGGGGCCCCCTGCCTTACCACCTGCCGCTAGCAACGACAGATTGAGGGAAGCATTTTGCAGTCGGGAAGGGACTGGGAGAGCGCTATTTAAAGGTGACCGCTTCCTGCCTTTTTTTGTCAGCGACATTTTTGCACCACGCATTCTGAGAGAGAGAGACTTCGAGAGAGATTCAATGCTGTGTGAAGGAGTTTTGGGTACTGAGCAGTACCTTGCAGGTTCATTTTGATTTGACATTCCTTGCATCGATTTAGAAGGGACTGTGGGGGCTGCACTCTGAGCTCTTTCCCTGGACCTCTCCATTGTTCTTTCCAGCAGATTTGATGTACAGGTCTCTCCAGGCCGAGATTCAAGGCTGCAATGAGCAGGATGTGGATGGAGAGCAAGATCGACCCTCCCCTTTAAGAACTGGCCAGCGCCAGTGTGTGTGTGTTCCATTGCTGACTGACATCACATGAGCTTCGCCAGCTATGAGGTAGAGCCTCGCTCCTCGGCGTTAGCGCCTTAAAAGAGGTGTGTAGCGTCTGATTTAGCGCTCCAATCACCTCCAGGGGCGATAAAAGTCCAGTTTGCAGTCGGTGGTGATAATTAGCGCCAGACGCTAAACTTTGCACCCGGCCGATAATTGCGCCCCAAATGGGGCGATACTGAATTTCTCCCCCTTTAAACCTTGAGAGCTTAGCGATCCTCCCATATACTCATATCCACTGCTTGGAATTCAACCGCACCTCTTACCCTGTGACCTCTACTACCAAGAAAAGACAAGAGCAGCATTGTCATGAGAACACCATCACCTCCAAGTTCCCATCCATGTCACACACCATTCTGACTTGGACGTATATCACTGTTCTTTCATTGTCACCAGGTCAATAATTTTGGAATTCCCTACCTAACACCCTTGTGAGAGCACCATCACCACAAGGACTGCAGAGGCTGAAGCAAAAGGCCCACCACCACCTTGTCAGGGCAATTATAAACGTACCTTTCCAGCATTGCCCACATCCTGAGAACAATTTAAAAAAGGAAGAGTTTTTTTGCATCATGTGACTCTCCTACACAGTAATCACATTGATCACATTACTGAAGACACATAGGGGGAGAAATTCATTATAGCCCAGGAATGCGCGCTAACTTTGGAAAAGTTTGAAATTTAGTGCCAGGTGCAAATGAATCTCGTTGCACGCAAAATTCAGTGTCATCGCTTAAAGAAAGGATGGGAGTGCTAAATCAAACGCTAACAGCCCAGCTCAGTGGCGTCACACTCAAAGCGCTAACCAATATCAGGTGCAGTCTAATTGCAAGTCATCATTGCCACAGGCTCTTTCCAGTTCTTAAAGGGGAGGTTCATTGATGCTGCAGAACCCCATTCTCAGGATTGCTGGCTGTGAACCTGTGTCAGCAAGCAGGAGCAGGCCAAGCCCAAGGAGCTGGACGACTCAACAAGCTGTACTCATGGCAGATCCATGCCCCAGGGACAGAGCCCGCAGATATTTGGATCAAGCATTGGAGGAGTTGGTGACCGCTGTGGAGAGACAGAGGGCGGTGCTCTACCCAGCAAATGGCAGGAGGCCCTCGCCACAAGTCTTATGTGCCATGTGGAGGGAGGTTGCCCATCAGGTCTCGGGTAGCATTGTGGTTCCCCAGGACCCCCACACAATGCAGGAAGAAATTTAATGACCTCACTCGGGTAGTCAGGGTAAGTCAATGCCTCAACAAATGCTACACACCACCATCTGAACCATAATCTTCACACACTGCTCAATGCACCACACCCCCAGCACTCACCCACCAACAATCTCTACCTTCCAACACTCACACTCACATCTCACACCTTGCACACAATGACAGCTATTCAACTATGGCAGGCACATCACCCAAACACATTGCTCCACACTCACTCACACACTTTCCTTTCTCTTGCAGGCCTAGGTGGCTCACAACAGGAGGGAGCAGGAGCACACAGGCGGGGGACAAGCCGACACCCAACCACTGTCTGCGCTGGAAAATAGAGTGCTGGAGCTTATTGGGCACCAGGTGGTGGGCGCCGTGGCCACCGGCGACATTGACCCCCTTGGGAACAACAACGGTATGTTCATCCCGACTCCTTCTTCTCACATCCCACTTCCCCCTCACCCCACAAGCCTTTCGCACTTTCCTGCTAATCATGCTGTATGCATGCATTTCTCCCTTCCTGCCCCCCTTCCCTCACCTTAACCCCACTCTTGTGCCTTTATGCTTTCAGATAATGAGCAAGCACCTGAGCAGCCTGTCCCTGAGGGCACCGTAGAGAGCAATGTGGGAGAAGAGGAGGAGGAAGAACACATTGCGTCACTGCATGTCTCACCCGCAGGCACCACCTCAGATACTGGCACTGCGCATTCTTTAGAGGCTAGTATAGTAGCGGGATCTGTACAGGGTGATGCACAGAGAACGGGCGGGCTGCAACAAGGCCAGGGTGAAAGGGTAGCTCGGGGGCCAGCTCCCCAGAGGGCGAGTTCGCGCGTGACTTCTATTGCACAGGACTCAGATGAGGACCTCGATGGGGAGGCCTTTAGAAGAAGGGAGATGGGCATGCACACGGAGATGATAGGTGCAATGGCAAGGGTGCCCGAGAGCCTGTCGGCAATGGTAGGGGGCATGGAGGAGTCCACCTCCAACATTGCACAAAGCTTTGTGCACACCATGGAGCCCATCATTTCCAGTCTGGAAAGGATGGTAGACTCCCAGAGAGACTGTGGCAACCCAGACCTGATGCCACATGTGATGGGCGATCTGGCAGCTTCCATTGCAGCACAGGCGGAAGCGACGCAATGTCTTAGTGCTGTAATGCAGTCTATGCTTGATGGCATCCAATCTCAGACTGCTCTCATGCAGTCTCAGCTTGATGCCACGCAAGCTCTGACTGCTGCCATCATGGCTGGGTGCACCACCATTGACCGGGGCTTTCACGGTGTCGTAGCAGGCCAGCAATCTGTGCTCCAACAGATTGCTAGGGATGCTGAGGTGCTGCCCTGGGGGAGTGGCAATGGGTCAGTGGAGCAGGAACCTGCTGTCCTCTCTCACTCCGCTATTGCCCTTGTCACTGCCTGTTATCCAGCCAGCCCAGACTGCTGCCGCCCATGCTGAGGTGGTGCAGTCTACAGCCGGGCCTTCCAGGTCCAGAGCTGGTCATGGGCTTCCTGCAAGGCCATCTGAAGTCTCCCGCACGGACACTCAGCAGCCTTTCACCAGCCCTGCTGCAGCCACTGGGCCAACACTTCGTAGGAGCACTAGAGTAGGCAAAGGCACAGTAACGACAGGCACTAAGGGATTGCACAAGGGTGAATAGTTAATGTTGTTGTTGTAAATATGTGTTCACTGATTATTGATAAATTTATTAATTCACTTTGGATAATTTTGTACTGTCTCTCATTTCAGCTGTGCGCTGTGATATGGCCTGCGACAGGGATGGAATGATGGGGATGTGGTGAGCAATGGGGATCTGGGGTTGAATTTATTGGAACCGCAGTCTGATGAGGCGGTTATGGACCGCCCTTCCAGAAGGCCAATTGAGTGGCTGCCTCCTCCCTCGCTCATGTTCCTTGCCATATATTTGCCATAGAGGGAGTGTAACGAAGGTTCACCAGACTGGTTCCTGGGATGGTGGGATTGTCCTGAGGAGAGATTGAGTAGACTAGGCCTATATTCTCTAGAGTTTAGAAGAGTGAGAGGTAATCTCATTGAAACATACAAAATTCTTACAGGGCTTGACAGATTAGAGGTCATGATGCGGAGATGCCGGTGTTGGACTGGGGTGGACAAAATTGAGAGGTCGCACAACACCAGGTTATAGTCCAACAGTTTTATTTGAAATCACAAGCTTTTAGATGCAGGGAGGGGAGTCTAGAACCAGGGGTCACAGTTTCAGAATAAGGGGTCGGCCATTTAGGACTGAGATGAGGAGAAATTTCTTCATTCAGAGGGTGGTGAATCTTTGGAATTCTCTACCCCAGAGGGCTGTGGAGACTCAGTCGTTGAATATATTCAAGAAAGAGATCGATAGATTTTTGAATATTAAGGGAATCAAGGGATATGGGGATAGTTCAGGAAAGTGGAGATAAGGTAAAAGATCAGCCAGGATCTTATTGAATGGTGGAGCAGGCTTGAGGGGCCAAATGGCCTACTCCTGCTCCTATTTCTTATTTTCTTATGTCCTCCTCCTCCTCCTCCTCCTCCTCCTCCTCCTCCTCGTCTTCCTCATCATCCTCGTCATCCTCCTCCTCCTCCTCTCCCTCTTCCTCCTCCTCTCCCTCTTCCTCCTCCTGAGATGGTCCCGCAATCCCTGCTGGCAAGGGCTGGGCCCTCATGATGGCCAGATTATGGAGCATGCAGCACACCATAATGAAATGTGATACCCGCTCTGGTGAGTACTGGAGGGCTCCTCCCGAGTGGTCAAGGCAGCGGAACCGTTTCTTGAGTCATGAGCCAGGTGGAGAGCGGATAGCCCTTGTCTTCGACCAGCCAGCCGCGAGCTTGATTTGGTGGCTGGAAGAGTGCTGGAAAACCGGTCTGGCGCAGGACGCAGTCATCGTGGCTGCTGCCAGGATAGCGGGCATTGACAGTGTGGATTCGCTGTCTGTGATCGCACACTAACTGGACATTAAGTGAATGGTAGCCTTTGCGTTTACGAAAGATCTCAGGATTGTTATGCGGTGCCCGCAAAGCCACGTGGGTGCAGGCAATGGCTCCTGCACCATGAGGAATCCCGCTATCCTGGCAAAGCCACATGCACGCTCGTCCTGCTTCTCTCTGGTGATGGGAAAGGAAATGTAGTCCCTTCTCCTACTGTAGAGAGCCTCTGTGACCTCCCAGATGCAGCGATGGACAGCGAACTGCGAGATGTTAGCTATGTCTCCTGTTGCAGACTCGAAGTATCCGCTAGCGAAGAAATTGAGGGCGACTGTGACCTTGACTGCCATTGAGAGAGCCGTGGTTGCCCTGATCTGAGGCTGGAGGTCTGGTTGCAGGAGGCATAGTTCTGTGACCACCTCCTTGGTGAAGCGGAGCATCCTAATACACTGCTCCTCGCTTAATTGAAGGTTGGGGAATTGCTGTCAGAAGATCCTCGGAGGGTAAGGCCTCCTGTTGAGAGCCCTGATGGCCCTTCTCCTCCCTCTGGCCACATAGAGTCATAGGGGGAAAAATTCAGTTGGTTGCGCCTCCCGTTAGCGCCTTAAGAGGGCGCTAATGGGGCGCAAAGCCGCTAGCGCCCGGGCGCAGCGATGTTTGCGCCGCTCGGGAACTTAACTAGACATTGTGCGGCGGCGCTAAACTTTACCGCTGCGACCACCTGCGCGCGCAGATTGTGATGTCATTCCATGGTGCAACGCCCTTGTCACCCTCTGAGTGAAGTAGTTCCTCCTCATCTCAGTTTTGAAAGAGCAGCCCCTTATTCTAAGACTATGTCCCCTAGTTCTCGTCTCACCCGTCATCGGGAACATCCTCCCCGCATCCACCCGATCCAACCCCTTCACAATCTTATATGTTTCAATAAGATCGCCTCTCATTCTTCTGAACTCCAATGAGTAGAGTCCCAATCTACCCAACCTCTCCTCATATGACCACCCACTCATCCCCGGGATTAACCGAGTGAACCTTTTTTGCACTGCCTCGAGAGCAAGGATGTCTTTCCTTAAGTAAGGACACCAAAACTGTATGCAGTATTCCAGGTGCGGTCTCACCAATACCTTGTACAACTGAAGCAATACCTCCCTATTTTTATATTCTATCCCCCTAGCAATGAAAGCCAACATTCCATTTGCCTTCTTAATCACTTGCTGCACCTGCATACTAACCTTGTGGCACCCCGGAGCGGAAATTGAGTGGCGCCCCCTGCCTTACCGCCTGGCGCATCCAACGACCGGAAGACTGGAACGCTATCAATCGCTGTGGGGCTGGGGGAGGGGCGCTATTTAAAGGGGGCCTCTTCCTGTCTTTTTCTGTGGTTGACATTTTTGCACCACTCGTTCTGAGAGAGAGAGAGAGATTCGGAGAGAGAGAAAGAGAGACTTCTGCATTGAGTCAACGCTGTGTGAGGTAGTTTTGCCTACTGATCCTAACTTCGCTGGTACTTTGGTTGCTGTCCTTCATAACTTTGCTTGCAAAGAGACTATGGGGGCTGCACTGATTGGGGGCGTCGTCCTGCTCCAGCTGAATCGGAGGACACAGAGACGCAGAGAGAGAGTGGCAATGATGGCCAGACGGAGGAGGGCCAACAGGCGTATGTACAGGAGAGCTTACCCTCCCAGGGTATATCGTGAACAGCTCTCCTACATTCATATGTCTGAGGAGCTGTGTTTGCGAAGGCTGCGATTCAGCAAGGAGGTGGTCACTGAGCTCTGCCACCTGCTGCAGCCAGATCTGCAGCCTCAACTGAGGTCCAGGACGTCTCTGTCGGTGGCAGTGAAGGTCACAGTGGCTCTCAACTTCTATGCTACTGGCTCATTTCAAGCTGCTGCTGGGGACCTCGCCAATATCTCCCAGTTCGCGGTGCATTGCTGCATCCGGCAGGTCACAAATGCCCTCTTTAAAAGGAGACGAGAGTTCATCTCTTTCCCCATGACCCCAGACAAGCAGCGTGACCGCGCTCTGGGCTTTGCGAGGATAGCGGGCTTCCCCATGGTGCAGGGCGCCATTGACTGCACGCATGTGGCTTTGCGTGCTCCACATGAGAATGCCGAGGAATTCCGGAACAGAAAGGGGTTCCATTCCTTGAATGTTCAGTTGGTCTGTGACCACAGACAGCTGATACTCGCTGTCAATGCCCACTATCCTGGCAGCTGCCACGATGCTTTCATCCTGCGCCAGACTACTGTGGCAGAACTTTTCGAGGCACTGCATCAGCCAGTTGGTTGGCTTCTCGGGGACAAGGGGTATCCATTGAGCACCTGGCTGATGACACCGCTCCGTACGCCCAACACCCCTGCTGAGCTGCGGTACAACGAGAGCCATCAAGCTACCAGGAACATCATTGAGCGCACAATCGGCGTGCTGAAGCAACAGTTCCGCTGTCTCGACCATTCTGGAGGAGCCCTGCAGTACTCGCCTGAGCGAGTATCCAACTTCGTAGTTGTGTGCTGCATGTTGCATAACATGGCAATCGTCAGGACCCAGCCAATGCCACCAGGCCTTGGAGCACCACCAGAGGAGGAGGAGGAAGAGGAGGAAGAGGACGAGGAGGATGATCATCAGCAGCACCAAGGTGGGAGGGCGGCCCACAATGGTGAAACTGCAAGGGCCGTCCGTCAACGGCTGATAGCAAGCCGGTTCTAGGGCCCCTGCTGTGGAAATGGCTTCTGCCATTGCTAACAACATCAATGAACCCAGCACGCAACCCCTAAGCCGGCCAAGGCACCAATGATTCCAAACACCAAACATGTATATTTTGAATACAAAAACTTATTTATTTTACAAACTCTGTGTGTGTCATTTCCTCATGACAAACTCATAGAAATAAACACAAAAAAACAGTCATTAACATAACTGGTTCTCACAACCTGGAGATAATGTCCAAAACACTAGACAAAAGTTGGACCACGAACCTCGGCCTTTAATAAAAAAATGACCAGCATTTTGTCACACCTCCTACTTTTTGCCCTTCGAGGGTGATCTCCTTCCCTTGCGCACTTCCCCCCTTCTAACCCTACTGCTCCTCCGTAATGGGACCTCAGTGGCTGCAGCAAGGCTGGTGGAAGGCTGCAGATTGTCAGACCCTGACACTGCAGATGCCGCTGAAGGACGGCCTCGACCAGTTCTGGGCCTGGAGGGCCCGGCTGCAGACTGCACCAACTCTGCATGGGCAGCAGCAGTCTGTCCTACAGGCGGTGGCAAGTGCAGTGGAGAAGTGACAGTGTTGGCAGCAGGAATGCTGTCATCGTGAGAGAGGACAGCAACTCCCTGCTCGACCGACACACTGGCACTCCCAAGGGGCAGCACTTCAGCATCCGGAGCAATCTGCTGGAGCACAGATTTCTGGCCTGCTGCGGCGCGGTGAGAGCCCCGGGGACATGTGAACGAACCATTGAGGTTGGCAGCAGTCAGTGCTCGCGTGGCCTCAATCTGAGTCTGCATGAGAGCAGTCAGAGATGGGATCACGGCAGTCAGTGACTGAATTGCAGCACTAAGCTTTAGTGTGGCATCCGCCTGTGCTACAGCGAAGTGCTCCACACTCCTTGCTAGTGACTCAATGCATTCGGGCACCCTTCCCACTGCACCCATGAGCTCAGTGTGCATGCCCACCGCCTGGGTGTTCATTTCTGCGATCAGCCGCTCCTCCTCTGCGTCCATTGCAGTAGGAGTCGCTGGCATACTCTTCCCTACCCCCATGGCGTTGCTGCAGCCCGCTGGGTCCTGGAGCTTCACCCTCATCAGACCCTTCCCCCCTGCCCCCCTCCAGGGAAGGCGTGTTCCCAGTGTGGGCATGGACTTCCTCGGGAGAGGGTGGCACTGATGCTCCGGCTTCCTCTTCCTCCTCGGCTACAGCTTCACTCCCACTGGCAGCTTCAGGGCCCGTCTCCTCAGCTGGTGAATCACCATCTGAAAGCAGGGAGGTACAAGAGTGGCTTTAGCGTGAGGACAGGGTGGCAGTAAGGGAGGAATAAGTGCAGCGAGTTAGCAAGTTGTATTGAAAGTGTCAAAGGCTGGTGTTGTGAGGGACAAGTGGAAGGACAGAGGACAAAAAGGTGATGACCTTACCATTGCTGTCCAGAACGGGGTCGGCGTCTCCAGTGGCGACGGGACCGATCACCCGGCTTGCCACAATCCTGTGGACGCGCTCCTCAAGATCGCTGAGGGGTTGCAGCTGAGGCCGCCCTCCACCTGTCCGTTGCTGCTGTCTCCTATTATGCGCCAGCTTGGCCTGCAAGTAAAAGGACAGCATCTGAGTAAATATACAGCCATGGTCTTGCCTGATGTGCCTCCCATAGGTGAATAGCCCTTACTGTATGCAGCCATGGTCTTGCCTGATGTGCCTCCCATAGGTGAATAGCCCTTACTGTATGCAGCCATGGTCTTGCCTGATGTGCCTCCCATAGGTGAATGGCCCTAACTGTATGCAAAGTGTGGAATGTGTGTGTGTGTTTCATGAAAGGGCCATAGGTGTTGGATGAGTGTTGTGCATTGGGGTTTTAAGACCCTCTGGCCATAGAGTGAGGTTGAGATGGAGGGATGGAGAGGTATTGAGAAAAAGCCACTCACCCTGACGACCCGAGTGAGGTCGTTGAACTTTTTGCGGCATTGAACATGGGTCCTGGGCACCATGCTCCTGGAGGAGACGCTCTGAGCCACCTCCCTCCACACTCTTCTGTACTCGCGTGGCAAAGGCCTCCTGCCACTCTCAGGGAAGAGTATACATCTTCTGCGCTCCACCGCGCCAACCAGAGCATCCAAGGCCCGCTCGGTGAAGCGCTGAGCTCGTTCTCTCACCCTCTCCATCCTTGGCAGCAAAATGGATTCACAGGTCTCTCCAGGCCGAGATTCAAGGCTGCAATGAGCAGGGTGTGGCTGGGGAGCAAGTTGGCCCCCCCAGCTTTAAGAACTGGCCGGCGCCAGTGTGTCTGTGTTCCCTCGCTAACTGGCAGCACCTGCGCTGTGCTCGCGCGCTGAGTTAGCGCCTCACTGCTCGGCCTTTGCGCCCTAAGACAGGTGTGCAGCGCCTGATTTAGCGCTCCACTCACCTCCCGGGGCGGTAAAAGTGAAGTTTCCAGTCAGTGGCGATAATTAGCGCCTGGCGCTAATTTTTGCGTCCAGACGATATTTGCGCCCCAAACGGGGCGCGACCTAATTTTTCCCCCTGAGTGTCTCCACTTCCACCACTTGTGTCAGCAGCGAGTTCCAGGTCCTCACCACTCGCTGTGTAAAAAAGTTTTTCCACACATCCCCTCTGTGTTGCTTGTCCAAAACTTTAAATCTGTGTCCCCTAGTCCTTGTACCATCAACTAGTGGGAACAGCCTTTCCCCGTCTAGCCTATCCAAACCCATTATAATCTTGTACACCTCTATCAAATCACCCCTCAACCTCCTTTAATGAAAACAAATCCAGCTTCTCCAACCTGTCCTTGTAGCTAAGATCCCCCATCCCCGGAACCATTCTGGTAAATCTCCTCTGCACACTCTCAAGTGCCTTCACATCCTTCCTAAAGTGTGGTGACCAGAACTGGACGCAATACTCCAGTTGTGGCCTAACCAGCGCTTTATAAAGGTTCAGCATAACTTCTCTACTTTTGTACTCAATACCTCTATTGATGAAGCCCAAGATCCCATATGCTTTGTTAACCACTCTCTCAATATGTCCTGCCACCTTCAGGGATCTATGCACATTAACTCCCAGGTCCCTCTGTCCCTGCACACTCTTTAAAACTGTGCCATTAAGTGTATATTACCTCTCCCTGTTCCTTCTGCCAAAATGCATCACCTCACACTTCTCTGTATTAAATTCCATCTGCCACTTGTCTGTCCATTCTGCTAGCCTTTCTATGTCCTGTTGCAGTCGATTGGTATCATCCTCACTGTTTGCCATACCCCTAAGTTTGGTGTCATCAGCAAATTTCAAAATTCTACTCTGTATTCCAATATTCAGGTCATTTATATATATCAAAAAAAGCAGTGGCCCCAGCACTGACCCTTGGGGAACACCACTATCTACCATCCTCCAGTCTAAAAAACAGCCATTTACCACAACTCGCTGTTTTCTGTCCTTAAGCCAATTCCTTATCCAAGCTGCCACTGACCCACCTATTCCATGAGCCTCAATTTTGTTAACCAGCCTTCTATGTGGTACTTTGTCAAACGTCTTCCGAAAATCCATGTAGAAAACATCCATTGCATTCCCTTCATCAATCCTCCCTGTTACTTCATCAAAAAATTAAATTAGATTCGTCAAACACGATCTGCCTTTTACAAATCAGTGTTGGCTCTCCCTAATTAGCTTAAATCTCTCCAAGTGCCCGTTAATTTTTTCCTTGATTATTGTTTCTAAAACTTTACCCACCACTGATGTTAAACTGACCGGCCTGTATTTACTAGGATTGTCCTTACACCCTTTCTTGAACAATGGTATTCACATTTGCCACTTTCCAATCCTCAGGCACCTCCCCCGCACCTAGGGAAGATTGGAAAATGATGGCAAGCCCTTCCGCTATCTCCTCCCCTAATTCCCTTAGCAACCTGGGATGCAGCCATCTGGACCAGGCGACTTGTCCACTCTAAGCATACCCAGCCTTTCTAGTACATCCTGTCTATCAATTTTCACCCCTTCCATTGCTTCTACCTTTCCACTTCTGTCAGCATCCACCTCCTTAGTAAACACCGATACAAAGTACTCATTTAGTATTCTAGCCTTGCCCTGCGCCTCTAAGCATATATCACCTTCTTTGTCCCGAATCGGCCTCACCCCACCTCTTACTACCCGTTTACTGTTTACATGCCGGTAGAAGATTTTTGGGTTCCCTTTTATGTTAACCGCCATTCTACTCTCATATTCTCTCTTTGCCAATCTTATTTTCATCTTCACTTCCCCTCTCAACTTATTGTATTTGGTCTGGTTCTCCTTTGAAGAATTCACCTGACATGCATCATACACCCTCTTTTTTTGTTTCATCCTCTTCTCTATCTCCCTCGTCATCCAAGGAGTCCTTGCTTTGGTTCTGTTACCCTTCCCTCTTGTTGGAATGTACCTAGCCTGTACTTGTAACATCTCCTCCTTAAAGATCACCCATTGTACTGTTACAGTTTTTCCTGTCAGTCTTTGGTTCAATTTTACCCTGGCTAGATCCTTTTGCATCCCATTGAAGTTAGCCCTATTCCAGTTTAGACGTTCTACTCTAGATTATTCCTTGCTCCTCTGCATTGCTAATCTAAATCTTATGAAACGATGATCACTCGTACCCAAGTGTTCTCCCACAGACCTTCATTCGACCTGGCCCACCTCATTCCCCAGCACCAGATCCACCAATGCCTCCTTCCTAGTTGGGCCAAGAACATATTGGTCAAGGAAATTCTCCTGAACACATTTCAGAAATTCCTCCCCCTCCTTTCCCTTTACCCTAACATTATCCCAATCGATATTTGGGTAATTAAAGTCCCCCAATATCACCATGCTATAGCTCTTGCATATCTCTGCGATTTCCCTGCAGATTTGCTCCTCTACCTCCCTCTCACTATTTGGAGGCCTGTAGAATACCCCCAATAGCGTGATCATACCATTTTTGCTCCTCAACTCTAATCAAATGGATTCTGTCCTTGTTCCCTCAAGAACAGCCTCCCTTTCCAACACTACAATGTCTTCCTTAATCAGCACTGCCACCCCACCTCCCTTTTTTCCTTCCCTATCTTTGCTGAATACCTTGTACCCTTGAATATTAAGTGCCCAGTTGTCACCGTTTTTAAGTCACGTTTCCGTTATTGCCACAACATCATATTGCCATACGGCTAATTGTGCTTGTAGCTCACCAACCTTATTCACCACACTTTGTGCGTTTATGTACATGCATTCTAAACCCATTTTTGAATTTTTCGTAGTCTTTCTAAGTCTGCTCCTACCTAATATGGCACTACTTCTGCCTCTAGTACTACTTTCTTCTCTAGTACTATCCAACACACTCACTCTTTTATGCACCTTATTCCTCTTTTCTACTCCTATATGCTGGTGCCCATCTCCCTGCCAAGCTAGTTTAAACCCTCCCCAACAGCACTAGCAAACCTCCCCGCGAGAATATTGGTCCCGGCTCTGTTGAGGTGTAACCCGTCCGGCTTGTACAGGTCCCACCTTCCCCAGAAATGGTCCCAATGCCTCAGGAATCTAAAGCCCTCCCTCCTGCACCATCTCTCCAGCCACGCATTCATCTGTTCTATCCTTCAATTCCTGTACTCACTAGCACGTGGCACCAGGAGTAATCCGGAGATTACTACCTTTGAGGTCCTGCTTTTTAATCTCTTTCGTAGCTCCCTAAACTCTGCCTGTAGATCCTTATCCCTCTTTCTGCCTATGTCGTTGGTATCAATATGGACAACGACCTCTGGCTGTTCACCCTCCCCCCTCAGAGTGTCCTGCAGCCGCTCAGTGACATCCTTGACTCTGGCACCAGGGAGGCAACATCCTGGAGTCACGTCTGCATCCACAGAAACGCCTGTCTGTTCCCCTAACCAATGAATCCCCTATCACTATTGCTCTTCCACTCTTCTTCCTCCCCCCCCCTGTGCAGCTGAGCCACCCGTGGTGCCGTGGCCTCCGCTCCCTCCGTCGTTGATCCTGGAGGGTGAGGTTGACAGCCAGTACAGCCCCCATTAATGTAAGGAAGTGCAGCACTTTGATATGTTGTGAGAATAAATGTAACTAATTGTTAGTAGCCACAACACTCCGGAGACTAAACAACCTTTGAATGACTGATTTAAAGTGTTGCACAATGTCAAACTGACAAGGAAGCAGTGAAACAGCGCTAACCTGACAGCTGCGACTCATTACTCATGATCCCTTTAATAGCGCCCCTGGAGCCGGCTACCGACTGCTTCATGCCTCCTCTCCCTGTCGCTGTCAGGACCAGGCGCTGAGGCAGGGGGCAATACTCAATTTGGTAGATCGGGTGCCCAGTGAACGTTGCACGTTGCACGTTAGCTGACGTGTCCCCGGCACTAACTCGTGGCGCCAGCGCTATGGGAGAACCGAATTTGGCACACGGCGCTGGAGTTGCCGCGCCTCGCCGCGGCGCTACTGCCTCAGCGCCCTGTTAGCGTCACCGCCAAGCGCTAACTGGAGGCACTAAGGTACCGAATTTCTCTCCCATACTGTTTGTACACAGTCTTTTTTAAAAACCTTGCACTGATCTCTGATAATGTGCAAGCATGTGCTTGATTCCTGTGTAAAATATGAAGCATTGGCAAGAATGAAACATAAACACAGCGGGGTGAATTTTAACCTGGAAAAGTGCGTGGGTTTGAGGGCGGGTGGGGAGTTAAAACCGGGACAAATGACATTGCGTCGGGAAGCCAGCTCCAACCCGTCGATTTCCGCATTTAACTCGAGCGCGTTAGGCTGCGTGTGAGCAACGCCTTGGGGCGAGGCTGGTACCAATTACTATAAGTTAATCTCTCAATTAGAGCGATATCGACACACACTTTTGACTTTAACTTTGGGTCCACGGCTTTCCCGGGCTTCCTGGAACTCACCAGTGAAAGTAAGGCGAGTGCACAGCGGCAATTGAGGGGGCTGAATCACTCTCAGGGAAAGATACCAATAAATACTCAGTACTCACTGCTGCTTTCTTGCCTGCTAGTGGGAAAGGATTTGTTCACAGTACTTTTGCTGAGAGTTGACTTTCTGCACTTTGGAGGTTTCTTCAACACTTTGGACCTCTGATCTATCAGATCAGGATGGGCGCCGCTTATGCTGCCTTAGATTGGACCTCAGATGAGGACCAAGATGACCAGCAACAGCACTCGCAGCACACACCATTGACTGGACACACGTGGCTATCTGGGCACCCCCAGAACAACCAGGAGTATTCATCAACTGCAAGGGCTTCCACTCCATCAATGTGCAGCTAGTGTGCAACCACAAAAAGATGTTTATGCAGATGTGCAGAAGATTCCTGGGCAGCTGCCATGATGCTTTCATCCTGTGGCAGTCCAAGCTCCCTAATCTCTTCGGATTTGCAAGCAGACTTAAGGGGTGGTTGCTAGGCAACAAGGCCCCACCCACTGTAAACTTGGCGCATGACACATGTCAGAAACCCGGCCACTGAAGCCCAACAGCGCTACAATGAATTCCATATCGCCACCAGATGTGTGATTGAACAGGCCATCGGCATGCTGAAGATGCACTTCAGGTGCCTGGATAGATCTGGAGGCGCCCTTCAGTACACACCAACCAGTGTCTCCAGAATGGTCGTGGTGTGCTGCGCTCTGCACAACATTGTGCAACAGTGAGGCTTGCAGGAAGAACAAGGCGATGAGCAAAGATCCTTCTCGAATGATTCGGAGGGGGAAGAGGAAGAAGAGCAAGATTGTGATGAGGGAAATGCACCCCCAGCTGCTCACATTGCTGCCCAGGATGCTAGGGATGCTCTGATTAATGCAAGGTTCACTTAGGCTGCACCAGTGGACCCATGTCACAAGGAATGCAACAGCCACTCTTCCCCCTCCCCCCCCCTCCCACAATGCCACTGACACAAAGCAGTTCTGGAAACAACCAAACACCCCTTCAACATCCCCCCATTGGTCCCCATCAATTCATGTCCTCACATTCATCATCAAACAACTTAAAAGACCACTTAACACCCAACACCCAAGAATGGACAAGATGGGAAAGTGGTGAAAAAGAATAACATTTATGTGATGTAAATAAAGAACAGAAACTTATCAAAATAACATTTTCTCAGACATCCTTGTGCAGACCCTTGTGCAACTACAAAGCCTTACTCTTCCTTTTCCTAGCGCTCCTACGTGGTGCAACCCCTGTGGCTTCAGCAGAGGTAGAGGCAGGCTGCTCAGATCCCTGCTCTGACTGCTGAGATGCTCTTGGCTGATTGGTCCTCTGGGTTTTGGAGCCCGTGAGGGCCCCACCAAAGCCTGCTCCACCTGCACCTGTGCAGGGGCTTTCTCCGCCATCGGGAGACGAGGCAGGATGTGGGCTACTGACTGAGAGGTGTGCTGTGGGTGAGAAGTGGAAGCGCTTTGAGTGGAGTCCCCACTTCCATGACCACTTTCGGCATCATCCCTCTCATGGCCGAGTCGCACTTCACTGCTACCACTGTGGTGGAGAATGCTTTGGTGCAGATCTGTGCGGTCCTGTAAGGCCAAGGCTAAGGTATCTGTCAACCGATTTAAGTTGGCAGACATGTTGGCATCCAGAGTCTGCATGGTGGTGTTGAATGCGTGCACGGACTCATTTGATTGGAGCGTATGACAGTCCATGGTGCTGGCCACTCTATCCATGGAGGAACACATCATCTCAGTGGCCTTGTGACATCACCCCCCTCATGCTTGAGGTGGACTCCTCCAATCTCTCTGCAATCATGTGGATTCCACTTTGAAGGCCTGTCAGTGCATCGCACATTGTCTGCTGCTCCTCAATGATTCTCCTCTTCATCGACGGTCCCCGAGGTACAGCATCTGTGTCCAGCTGAGCAGAGCTTGGGCAGGGCCGTGCCCTCCAATGCGGACTCTCCACTGCTGTCCCTGTCTTCACCATCTGCTCTTGTGAAGTGTGAGTCACCAGGTGAAAACCCAACTATTTGTCTTACTGGTCCCATCGAAGTGTGATTATCTGAGCTGGTGCATGGTCTGCATGAGTCCTGTGTCACCCTCAGAAGGACTCAGCTGCTCTGAGAACTCATCGCCCAACACGTCCACTAACTCCTGCTGAATGCGTGAAGGCTCTGTGGGAGATAAAAGACATGAATTAGTTGTGGCAAGATAAGAATGCTGCAAGTTATCATTATGAAACTGATCATATTTCACTCGCTGTTGAAACCAACATGACTGAGTGCCGGATGACATCTGGGTAGCTTTTATTTAATTGTGTCACCAGGGAGCTGGGAGCTCCCCATCTCCCCATCTCCGACAGCCAGGGACACCGAAACTCCACTGATCTTCAGCGCCTCCTCCTCTGCATTTGTCAGCTGCGTGATCTGTGGAGGGCCACCTCCTGTTCTCTGCCTCTTCCTGGTGTTCTGTGCTCTCTTCTCCTGCAAGGAGGGAAAGAAGAGTCGTATGACTGAGTGTAATGGTGTGTGTTCACCCGATGGATAGAGTGCATTTGGTGAAGGTGACTATGAGGGAGAGGCATGAAATTGCATAAGGATGAGGGTGAGTGGGAGTGGTGCTGGACAGATGGGGATGTGAGGAAGTGGATAGAAAGAGAAGGATGGGTGCACCTTCAAGGTAAGTTGGTGTGAGGAGCGATGTGCTGGAGTAGGCTTGAGAAGGCAGAGTGAGGGGCTGGAGTGATGCACACAGCAGGATGTAGGTGAATGTGCCATTGCTCTCACCTTTCCTGCCCTGCTTAGGTCATTAAACCATTTCCTGCATTGGATCCAGGAGCGTGGCACCACGCCCCTGCTGCTGACCTCCTCCACTACCTCCAACCACGCCTTCTTGGTTTCCCCAGTAGGCTTCTTCCTCCCATTGCTAGGGAAGGGTGTCTCCCTCCGACTCCTCATAGCCCCCAGCAGCACATCAAGGTATGCGTCCGTGAAGCGGGGCGCAGCCTTTGCCCATCTGGACTCCATTGCAACACTTCCAATTCTCTGTCAGCCAACTCCAACTCCTTCAAGTTTCATGTTTGGAGTGTCCCTTTACATACTGGAATTGAGATTGCCTCATGTGGGTCGTCATCACGCCCGCTGTCACTGATTGGACGGGAAACCCAGAAGGAAAATGATAATGAGATGGCTGAGTTAAAATTCCATTGACAGACGCGCTGAACATATTTCCAGGTTTCCCACGCGCTATTAGACCTCGCCCCCCCCAACCCCCCACCCCCACTCCCAGCACCTCTGCACATTAAAATCTAGCCCATTATTTGTATTCATTCCACTAATTAGCATGGATTCCTAAGTTACATATTTGGTTTATTCGCCAGTTGATATTCTACAACTTGCAAACTGTGTTACAAATAAGTTTTTGAAAAAAATCTTGCCACACACCTGGCACTAAAGCTCCAGGACTTCAACAACAAATTTGTGTGGCTTTTGTTTTTCAAAGGATAACATTAGCCGAAGGAAGGTAATGCATTTAAAAGGTCCGCACTTTTCTGAAGCTAGGATGTACAAGGAGGGCGCAACCATTGCTCACACACATCACTGATCGGAAACCCAGACTTAACGAGTAATAAACTTGTGTACAAAAGGGCCTGTGCAAGGGAACTAAAACTAACGAGAAACATGCCACAAGGCTTAAAAATATAAAAGAGAATATACTCTTAATTTCCAAATGGAAATTTAACTACTGAATTAATGTGAATCACATTGCATTTTATTAATATCATAAATCTTCAAAACAAAAACTGAACTTGGCTTGATTATTTCTCAAGAGCACCTCATTTTAAACATTAATTCTGAAATGAAAAATATGTCAATCGGGTCATGCAGCTTTAATTGGAGCAGCCTGTATCAGGCACAGTTGAAAATAATTGTACAACGCAGAACATACCAAAGTTTGTTACAGTCATTTTTGCAGAGTTACTTTCCTCAGACAATCAGTCATTTCCCTGCGATCGCTTCCACTGCACGGGACAGTATTGAGAATATGGGGTCAAGCTTCTTTGGGCGGCACCAAAGGAAGACGGTAAGTTATGAGGAGGCATTTTCGGGAGAGTCTCCCTCCCCCCGGCCCCACAAAGAAAAGATTTCCACTTAACTGGAAGGGCCTCTTTGTCCTTCTAACAGCTTCTGACCTGCCTTCATCTGATGGGATTGCCACGGCAACTTCTCGGCTCAGGTCCAAGTTAAAATCCAATTGGGGGCCCCACTATGTAATCGGACCCCCCAATCTGTATAAAGTTATGAGGCTCCTGCCTGTTTTCGGCGGGCGTCTCGGGCCCCGTACGGCAGAGAGCAGTTAAAATGGTGGCCAGCGGGAATGGGGCAGTCAGGCTGAATGCTCGATTCTAAAGGGCCCTGTGGCCCCGGTCCCACCAGGAGGGGTGGGATAGCAATCCCTCCTACGTATCAAACAAATGCGGCTTTCAGCGGAGCAATTCATCAGTAACCATGTGGGAATGCTGCAGTTTCCCCTGAGTAGCTAAATGATTCCCTGACAAAGTTTAGAGACTATCATACTTAACAAGCTGGAAATTAGCTTCTCAATTCAAAAGTGATTTTTCAAGACTTTCTTCATATTTGTATTTTTTCATACCAGGCAGCATCCTAGTGAATCGACATTGTATCCCCTATAAAGCTTCAATATCCTTTCTATAGTGTGGGCCCAATACTGCACACAAGACTTTAACTGATGTCTTATTCAAATTTTATATAGGTTCATCATTACATAGAAACATAGAAACATAGAACAGTACAGCACAGTACAGGCCCTTCGGCCCTCGATGTTGTGCCGAGCATTGTCCGAGACCAAGATCAAGCTATCACACTCCCTATCACTCTGGTGTGCTCCATGTGCTTATCCAATAACTGCTTGAAAGTTACTAAAGTGTCCGACTCCACTATCACAGCAGGCAGTCCATTCCACACCCCAACCACTCTCTGAGTAAAGAATCTACCTCGGACATCCCTTCTATATCTCCCCCCATGCACCTTATAGTTATGCCCCCTTGTAACAGCTGCCTCTACCCGAGGAAATAGTCTCTGAACATCCACTCTATCTATCCCCCTCATCATCTTATAAACCTCTATTAAGTCGCCTCTCATCCTCCTCCGCTCTAAAGAGAAAAGCCCCAACTCCCTCAATCTTTCCTCATAAGACCTCCCCCCCAAACCAGGCAGCATCCTGGTAAATCTCCTTTGCACTCTTTCCAATGCTTCCACGTCCTTCCTATAGTGAGGTGACCAGAACTGGACACAATATTCCAAATGTGGTCTCACCAAGGTCCTGTACAGTTGCAGCATAACCTCACGGTTCTTAAACTCAAACCCTCTGTTAATAAACGCCAACACACCATAGGCCTTCTTTACTGCTCTATCCACTTGAGTGGCAACCTTCAGAGATCTGTGGATATGAACCCCCAGATCCCTCTGCTCCTCCACGTTCCTCAGAACCCTGCCGTTGACCCTGTAATCCTTATTCAAATTTGCCCTACCAAAATGAATCACCTCGCACTTATCAGGGTTAAATTCCATCTGCCATTTTTCGGCCCAGCTCTGCATCCTATCAATGTCTCTTTGCAGCCGACAACAGCCCTCCACCTCATCCACTGCTCCACCAATCTTGGTGTCATCAGCAAATTTACTGATCCACCCTTCAGTCCCCTCCTCCAAGTCATTGATAAAAATCACAAACAGCAGAGGACCCAGCACCGACCCCTGTGGCACACCGCTGGTAACTGGTCTCCAGTCCGAAAATGTTCCATCCACCACCACCCTCTGCCTTCTATGAGATAGTGATGCGAAGATGCCGGTGTTGGACTGGGGTCGACAAAATTGAGAGGTCGCACAACACCAGGTTATAGTCCAACAGTTTTATTTTAAATCACAAGCTTTCGGAGTTAAAACTCCTTCATCGGGTGAAGTGAGGAGATACAGAATCGTCAAAGCATATATAGATAGAGAGCAAAGCATGTGTAACTTACAATTGCAGACAACTGAATTCAATCATCCTGACTGTTTATCTGCCGAGGTGTGATAAAGTTAATCAGGTCAGCCAGGAAGGTGCCACATCAAAGACATAGCAAGATACAACTGAGACAATGAGGTGGAATCGCATGGGGTCGAACGTGTCAAAAGCTGCCGTCTGTATGTAAAACGATTAACTTTAAAATTTTTACTTTTTTACTGGGAATCACATCTGTGAACAAGCCAACGTTTATGTCACGATACATGACGTGATCCGGACTCGAGTCGTCGTTGGCTTGTTCACAGATGTGATTCCCAGTAAAAAAGTAAAAATTTTAAAGTTAATCGTTTTACATACAGACGGCAGCTTTTGACACGTTCGACCCCATGCGATTCCACCTCATTGTCTCAGTTGTATCTTGCTATGTCTTTGATGTGGCACCTTCCTGGCTGACCTGATTAACTTTATCACACCTCGGCAGATAAACAGTCAGGATGATTGAATTCAGTTGTCTGCAATTGTAAGTTACACATGCTTTGTTCTCTATCTATATATGCTTTGACGATTCTGTATCTCCTCACTTCACCCGACGAAGGAGTTTTAACTCCGAAAGCTTGTGATTTAAAATAAAACTGTTGGACTATAACCTGGTGTTGTGCGACCTCTCAATTCTATGAGATAGCCAGTTACTTATCCAATCGGCCAAATTTCCCTCTATCCCACAACTCCTTACTTTCTTCATGAGCCGACCATGGGGAACCTTATCAAACGCCTTACTAAAATCCATGTATACGACATCAACTGCTCTACCTTCATCTACACACTTAGTTACCTCCTCAAAGAATTCAATCAAATTTGTTAGGCAAGACTTACCCTTCACGAATCCGTGTTGACTATCCCTGATTAAGTTGCCCCTTTCCAAATGCTCATAAATCCTATCCCTCAGGACCTTTTCCATTATCTTACCAACCACCGAAGTAAGACTAACCGGCCTATAATTACCAGGGTCATTCCTATTTCCTTTCTTGAAGAGAGGAACAACATTCGCCACTCTCCAGTCCTCTGGCACCATTCCCGTGGACAGTGAGGACCCAAAGATCAAAGCCAGAGGCTCTGCAATCTCCTCCCTTGCCTCCCAAAGAATCCTAGGATATATCCCATCTGGCCCAGGGGACTTATCGACCCTCAGGTTCTTCAAAATTGGTAAAACATCTTCCCTCAGAACATCTACCACCTCCAGCCTATCCACCTTTATCACACTCTCATCCTCAAGAACATGGCCCCTCTCCTCGGTGAACACTGACGAAAAGTATTCATTCATCACCTCTCCTATTTCTTCTGACTCCATGCACAAGTTCCCACTACTGTCCTTGACCGGCCCTACCCTCACCCTGGTCATTCTTTTATTTCTCACATAAGAGTAAAAGGCCTTGGGGTTTTTCTTGATCCGACCCGCCAAGGACTTCTCATGCCCCCTCCTAGCTATCCTAAGCTCTTTTTTTTAGCTCATTCCTTGCTACCTTGTACCCCTCAATCGACCCAACTGAACCTTGTTTTCTCATCCTTACATACGCTTCCTTTTTCCTCTTGACTAGACATTCAACCTCTTTTGTAACCATGGTTCTCTCACTCGGCCATTTCCTCCCTGCCTGACAGGGACATACCTATCAAGGACACGCAGTAATTGCTCCATGAAAAAGCTCCATTTTTCGTTTGCTTGCCTTTTATATTCTATGATGTGGAGATGCCGGTGTTGGACTGGGGTGGACAAATGTGAGAAGTTGCACAACACCAGGTTATAGTCCAACAGTTTTATTTGAATTCACAAGCTTTCGGAGCGCTGCTCCTTCGTCAGGTGAAGTGAAGAGATGCATATAGGCACAGCATATATAGACAGAGAACACTGCCAGATGATTACAGTTAATCTTTCTACTGTAATCATCTGGCATTGTTCTCTGACTGTATATGCTGTGCCTATATGCATCTCTTCACTTCACCTGACGAAGGAGCAGCGCTCCGAAAGCTTGTGATTTCAAATAAAGCTGTTGGACTATAACTTGGTGTTGTGCAACTTCTCACATTTTATATTCTAGACTTCGCTTGAGGTAAAACCTAGATTCATTAGCTTTTTTAAAACCTTATCAATCTGAGGTGCTCCATTTATTGTTCGGTGAACCTGTCCCCCAAATCACTCTATTCTTCCCCAGCACCGAGCCTGCTCTCCCCCAACACCGAGCCTGTTCCCCCAACACCGAGCCTGCTCTCCAACACCGAGCCTGTTCCCCCAACACCGAGCCTGTTCCCCCAACACCGAGCCTGTTCCCCCAACACCGAGCCTGTTCCCCAACACCGAGCCTGCTCTCCAACACCGAGCCTGTTCCCCAACACCGAGCCTGTTCCCCCAACACGGAGCCTCCTCCCCAACACCGAGCCTGCTCTTCCCCAACACCGAGCCTGTTCCCCCAACACGGAGCCTCCTCCCCAACACCGAGCCTGTTCCCCCAACACCGAGCCTGTTCCCCCATAACCGAGCCTGTTCCCACAACACCGAGTCTCCTCCCCAACACCCAGCCTCCTCCTCCAACACCGAGCCTGTTCTCCCAAACACCGAGCCTGTTCCACCAACACCTGAGCTGTTCCCCCAACACCGAGCCTGCTCTCCCCCCAACACGAGCCTGTTCCCCCAACACCGAGCCTGTTCCCCCAACACCGAGCCTGTTCCCCAACACCGAGCCTGCTTCCCCAACACCGAGCCTGTTCCCCCAACACCGAGCCTGTTCCCCCAACACCGAGCCTGCTCTCCCCAACACCGAGCCTGTTCCCCCAACACCGAGCCTGTTCCCCCAACACGAGCCTGTTCCCCCAACACCGAGCCTGTTCCCCCAACACCGAGCCTGTCCCCCAACACCGAGCCTGTCCCCCAACACCGAGCCTGTTCCCCCAACACCGAGCCTGTTCCCCAACACCGAGCCTGTTCCCCCAACACCGAGCCTGCTTCCCCCAACACCGAGCCTGTCCCCCAACACGAGCCTTGTTCCCCAACACCGAGCTTGTTCCCCCAACACCGAGCCTGTTCCCCCAACACCGAGCCTGTTCCCCCAACACCGAGCCTGCTCCCCCAACACCGAGCCTCCTCCCAACACGAGCTGTTCCCCCAACACCGAGCCTGTTCCCCCAACACCGAGCCTGTTCCCCCAACACCGAGCCTGTTCCCCCAACACCGAGCCTGTTCCCCCAACACCGAGCCTGTTCCCCCAACACCGAGCCTGTTCCCCCAACACCGAGCCTGTCTCCCCAACACCGAGCCTGCTCCCCAACACCGAGCCTGTTCCCCCAACACCGAGCCTGTTCCCCCAACACCGAGCCTGTTCCCCCAACACCGAGCCTGTTCCCCCAACACCGAGCCTGTTCCCCCAACACCGAGCCTGTTCCCCCAACACCGAGCCTGCTCCCCCAACACCGAGCCTGTTCCCCCAACACCGAGCCTGCTCCCCCAACACCGAGCCTGTTCCCCCAACACCGAGCCTGTTCCCCCAACACCGAGCCTGTTCCCCCAACACCGAGCCTGTTCCCCCAACACCGAGCCTGCTCCCCCAACACCGAGCCTGTTCCCCAACACCGAGCCTGTTCCCCCAACACCGAGCCTGCTCCCCAACACCGAGCCTGCTCTCCAACACCGAGCCTGTTCCCCAACACCGAGCCTGTTCCCCAACACCGAGCCTGCTCCCCCAACACCGAGCCTGTTCCCCCAACACCGAGCCTGTTCCCCCAACACCGAGCCTCCTCCCCAACACCGAGCCTGTTCCCCCAACACCGAGCCTGTTCCCCCAACACCGAGCCTGTTCCCCCAACACCGAGCCTGTCCCCCAACACCGAGCCTGTTCCCCCAACACCGAGCCTGCTCCCCCAACACCGAGCCTGTTCCCCCAACACCGAGCCTGTTCCCCCAACACCGAGCCTGCTCTCCCCCAACACCGAGCCTCTTCCCCCAACACCGAGCCTGTTCCCCCAACACCGAGCCTGTTCCCCCCAACACCGAGCCTGCTCTGACCCAACACCGAGCCTCCTCTCCCCCAACACCGAGCCTCCTCTCCCCCAACACCGAGCCTGTTCCCCCAACACCGAGCCTGTTCCCCCAACACCGAGCCTGTTCCCCCAACACCGAGCCTGTTCCCCCAACACCGAGCCTGTCTCCCCAACACCGAGCCTGTTCCCCCAACACCGAGCCTGTTCCCCCAACACCGAGCCTGCTCTCCCCCAACACCGAGCCTGTTCCCCAACACCGAGCCTGTTCCCCCAACACCGAGCCTGTTCCCCCAACACCGAGCCTGTTCCCCCAACACCGAGCCTGTTCCCCCAACACCGAGCCTGTTCCCCCAACACCGAGCCTGTTCCCCCAACACCGAGCCTGCTCTCCCCAACACCGAGCCTGTTCCCCAACACCGAGCCTGTTCCCCCAACACCGAGCCTGTTCCCCCAACACCGAGCCTGTTCCCCCAACACCGAGCCTGTTCCCCCAACACCGAGCCTGTTCCCCCAACACCGAGCCTGTTCCCCCAACACCGAGCCTGTTCCCCCAACACCGAGCCTGCTCTCCCCAACACCGAGCCTGTTCCCCAACACCGAGCCTGTTCCCCCAACACCGAGCCTGTTCCCCCAACACCGAGCCTGCTCCCCAACACCGAGCCTCCTCTCCCCCAACACCGAGCCTCCTCCCCAACACCGAGCCTGTTCTCCCAAACACCGAGCCTGTTCCCCCAACACCGAGCCTGCTCTGACCCAACACCGAGCCTCCTCTCCCCCAACACCGAGCCTGTTCCCCCAACACCAAGCCTGCACTCCCCCAACACCGAGCCTGTTCCCCCAACACCGAGCCTGTTCCCCCAACACCGAGCCTGTTCCCCCAACACCGAGCCTGCTCTCCCAACACCGAGCCTGCCCCCAACACCGAGCCTGCTCCCCCAACACCGAGCCTGCACTCCCCCAACACCGAGCCTGTTCCCCCAACACCGAGCCTGTTCCCCCAACACCGAGCCTGTTCCCCAACACCGAGCCTGCTCTCCCCCAACACCGAGCCTGTTCCCACAACACCGAGCCTGTTCCCCCAACACCGAGCCTGCTCCCCCCAACACCGAGCCTGTTCCCCCAACACCGAGCCTCCTCCCCCAACACGAGCCTGCTCCCCCCAACACCGAGCCTGTTCCCCCAACACCGAGCCTGTTCCCCCAACACCGAGCCTGTTCCCCCAACACCGAGCCTGTTCCCCCAACACCGAGCCTGTTCCCCCAACACCGAGCCTGCTTCCCCAACACCGAGCCTGTTCCCCCAACACCGAGCCTGTTCCCCCAACACCGAGCCTGCTCTCCCCCAACACCGAGCCTGTTCCCCCAACACCGAGCCTGTTCCCCCAACACCGAGCCTGTTCCCCCAACACCGAGCCTGCTCTCCCCCAACACCGAGCCTGCTTCCCCCAACACCGAGCCTCCTCCCCAACACCGAGCCTGTTCCCCCAACACCGAGCCTGTTCCCCCAACACCGAGCCTGTTCCCCCAACACCGAGCCTGTTCCCCCAACACCGAGCCTGCTCCCCCAACACCGAGCCTGTTCCCCCAACACCGAGCCTGTTCCCCCAACACCGAGCCTGTTCCCCCAACACCGAGCCTGTTCCCCCAACACCGAGCCTGTTCCCCCAACACCGAGCCTGCTCCCCAACACCGAGCCTGTTCCCCCAACACCGAGCCTGTTCCCC